>JAPXFY010000027.1:40736044-40826044 GCA_030674185.1 Monoplex corrugatus | reverse complement strand
TCTTTCTGTTTCTTTTTTTTTTTTTTTTTTTTTTTTGGGGGGGGGGGGAGGGTGTAGGGGAGGATGCGAACAGACAGATCTCACCTTTGTGTCCAGAACGTCCACATCTGTAATTTTCTTTCAAGTCGGTTTTTATTCGTTTGAAATGATAAATCCAGCCGAAAATTGTCGTGTGTTACAATCTGTTGTCTCCTTACACAACTGTCAAATGGCATGAATTTTGATTGAACCGTCTCCAGGGGTTTGAGCCTTGTGAAGACATTGCATCTGAGCTGCTCTGTGCTTAGGGTCCATACTTCCGGAAGACGTTTAGTTACATCACACTTTCAGTGACGTCATGCAATTAAACTAGACATGACGTCATTCTGATTTCGTGAATTTTGATAGGGCAGAGATTGTATTCTATCTCAATACAAGTTGTAAGCAGTAGGCTAACACAAACATTTCAGGAATAGTGGCCTAATTGACTTTCTCTTTGCCTTCTTTTTTGTTTTGGTGGTTAAAAAAGTGAGTCTGTGAGGGGAAGGTAAGGTTGTCTGAGGTAGGGGGGGGGATGTCTGTAGTGTGGAGGGGGTGTCTGTTGTATGCGAGGGAGGCTGTTAGTGGGAAGGGGGGTCTGTAGTCGGGGGGGGGGGGGTCTGTTGTATGCGAGGAAGGCTGTTAGTGGGAAGGTGGGTGACTAGTGTGGAGGGGGTGTCTGTAGTATGCGAGGAGGTGTTAGTGGGAGGGAGGGGGGGTTCGTGTGGTAGGGGGTGTGGGTGGTGTAGTGTGGAGGGAGGTCTGTTAGTGGGAAGGTGGGTCTGTGGGAGGGGGCTGTCTGTTGTATGTCAGGGAGGTGTTAGTGGGAGGGGGTGTAGTGGGTCGGGTTGTGTTGGGGCGAGGAGGGGGGTGCTCGGGGGGGGGGGGGGGTTTGTTGTATGCGAGGAAGGCTGTTAGGAAGGGGTTAGCGTGGGGGGGTGTTGTTGTATGGAGGAAGGCTGTTGGGGAGGTGGTGTTAGCGTGGAGGGGGTGTCTGTTGTATGGAGGAGGTGTGGGGAGGTGGGTGTCTGGGGAGGGGGGTCTGTTGTGTGGGAGGCTGTTAGGGGAAGGTGGGTGTTCTAGCTGTGGAGGGGGTGTCTGTTGTATGTGAGGAAGGCTGTGTGGGAGGTTAGGTGGAAGGTGCGTTGTTGCAGTGAGCGTGTGGTGGGAGGGGGGGTGTCTGTTGTATGCGAGGAAGGCGTTAGGGAAGGGGTTGCTGGTGGTGGGGTAGTCTGTGTAGGAGAGGCTGTTAGGGAAGGTGGGTGTCTAGTGTGGAGGGGGTGTCTGTTGTATGCGAGGAAGGCTGTTAGTGGGAAGGTGGGTGTCTAGTGTGGAGGGGGTGTCTGTTGTATGCGAGGAAGGCTGTTAGGGGAAGGTGGGTGTCTAGTGTGGAGGGGGTGTCTGTTGTATGCGAGGAAGGCTGTTAGTGGGAAGGTGGGTGTTCTAGTGGGGGGGGTGTCTGTTGTATGCGAGGAAGGCTGTTAGTGGGAAGGTGGGTGTTTTAGTGTGGGAGGGGGTGTCTGTTGTATGCGAGGAAGGCTGTTAGGGGAAGGTGGGTGTCTAGTGGGAGGGGGTGTCTGTTGTATGCGAGGAGGCTGTTAGTGGGAAGGGGGGTGTCTAGTGTGGAGGGGGGGGTGTCTGTTGTATGCGAGGAAGGCTGTTAGGGGAAGGTGGGTGAGGGTTCTGTGTTGGGAGCGTGGGGGGGTGGGGGGTTCTGTTGTATGCGAGGAAGGCTGTTAGTGGGAGGGTGGGTGTCTGGTGGGGGGGTGGTGTCTGTTGTATGTGAGGAAGGCTGTTAGCGGGAAGGGGGGTGTCTGTGTGGAGGGGGGGGGTGTCTGTTGTATGCGAGGAAGGTTAGTGTGTCTGTTAGGGGAAGGGTGGGAGGTTGTGTGGTGGAGGGGGTGTCTGTTGTATGCGAGGAAGGACTGTTAGTGGGAAGGGGGGGTCTGTGTCGGGGGGGGGGGGGGTGTCTGTTGTATGCGAGGAAGGCTGTTAGCGGGAAGGTGGGTGTCTAGTGTGGGGGGGTGTCTGTTGTATGCGAGGAAGGCTGTTAGCGGGAAGGGGGTGGGTCTGTAGTGGGGGGGTGGGGTTGTGTTGTTGTTGCAGAAGGCTGTTGGGAAGGGGGGTCTGTGTGGAGGGGTGTTGTTGTAGTGCGGGGTGTTATGTGTGGGGGTGTTGGGGGGGGGGTGTGGGGGTGTTTCATGTGTGGAAGGTGGTGTTGAGTGCTGGAAGAAGGGCGGTGTTATGCGAGGAAGGTGGGTGTCTAGGTGTGGGGAGGGGTGGTGTCTGTTGTATGCGAGGGAAGGTCTGTTAGCGGGAAGGGGGTGGTCTGGTGTGGGTTAGGGGGGGGGGTGTCTTGTATGGAGTGGGGAGGCTGTTAGCGGGAAGGTGGGGTGTCTAGTGTGGAGGGGGTGTGATGAGGGTGTTCTGGTGTGGGGGGTTGTTGTAGGAGGAGGCTGTTAGCGGGAAGGTGGGTGTCTAGTGTGGGGGGGGTGTTGTTGTATGGATGGGAGGCTGTTAGTCGGGAAGGTGGGTGTGTGGGGGGGTGTCTTTGAGTGATGGTGAGGGGAGGGGGTGTCTGTGTGAGGGTGTAGTGTCGAGGAAGGTGTTAGCGGGAAGGTGGGTGTCTAGTGTGGAGGGGGTGTCTTGTATGTGAGGGAGGCTGTTAGCGGAAGGTGGGTGTCTAGTGTGGAAGGGGTGTGTCTGTTTGTATGTAGGAGGCTGTAGTGGAAGGGGGTGTTAGTGGGAGGGGTGTCTGTTGTATGCGAGGAGGCTGTTAGCGGGAAGTGGGTGTCTAGTGTGGAGGGGGTGTCTGTTGTATGTGAGGAGGCTGTGTAGCGGAGTGGGTGTAATGGGGGTGTCTGTTGTATCGAGGAGTTTAGTGGGAGGGGGAGGGGGGGGTTCTATTGTATGCGAGGAAGGCTGTTAGGGAAGGTGGGTGTCTAGTGTGGGGGGGGTGTCTGTTGTATGTGAGGAAGGCTGTTAGTGGGAAGGGGGGTCTGTAGTCCGGGGGGGGGGGGGGGTCTGTTGTATGCGAGGAAGGCTGTAAGTGGGAGGGGAGGGTCTGTTGTCGGGGGGGTTGTCTGTTGTGTGCTAGGGTTTTAGTGGGAGGGGGAGGGGTCTGTAGTCGGGGGGGGGGGTGTCTGTTGTATGCGAGGGAAGCTGTTAGTGGGAAGGGGGGGGGGGTGTCCATTGTCTACCTGTCTGTCTGTGTATGTCAAAGTATGTCCTAGTTAAGTGAGCGATACAACGAACGTGCGTACAGAGTTGGTGTTAATCATTTCAGTATAACTATAAGTAGTGTCTCCACTTTCTGGACATTCTGTGCTAGAAATGTCTGCTTTTCTGTTAAATGTGTTCATGTCTTGCTCCTCTGTTTTCTGTCGTCTCTTTCTATCCTTTCCTGTCTGTATGTGTTTTATAAAGTCTTACATTCTCTTTGAAGGATTGATATTTGAGTACATATATTAACTGCATTTTTAGCTCTTGGGATGTGTGATGTGCAGAAGCTATTAAATTAATTTAGGCCAGTTTTGTATAGGTTTTAGTGTTCTTAATTATGCATTTAGGTTGGTGTTTTCTTTAACCCTCCTGGTGAAAAATTGTGCGGAATAATCAATGCCAGGATTATATCCCAAGATCTTGTGCGCGAATGCTTTCAACTGTGTACTTACATAACTTCTCCAGGTGTTTTTTTTTTCTGGGTCAACGAGGTATTGTGTATGTGTTGAGATTGATCATAGCCCCGATATAGCTTGTGCAGTCGGCTAGGTTTTAAGCAAACATGAATCAGTAACCAAGTTGGTGCGAAGAATCTTTCCCCCACAATCTGAATGGTATGGTGAATGGAAAAGGGGGGGGGGGGGGGGTAGGGCACTACTTCCAACTTCCGTTTCTGACCTGCAGATGGCGCTGATTGTCGCGAAGAGACGTCACATTGCAGGTCTTCCTTCTGCAACGGGTGGTGTTTAGGGCGTCAGTCGATCAGTCAGTGGATTTGGTGCAGGATTTCTCTTTAGACCAGTTGCCACAGAGGTCGAGCTCCCGCCTCCCAAGTCTGACCACGGGTTTGCACGAGCGTGAATTTGCCCGACTTGAAAGTAAAGCGGAGAAGAAAAGAAAATGAGCACCACCCTCATAACGCTGGCTGTGGCGAGAAATTTAGGTCACCACCACCGCACTCCCTCCCTCTTCATGGTTTCTTTACCAGATTTGAGTCAAAGATGTTTCTGGATGGTTCTTTACCAGATTTGAGTCAAAGATGTTTCTGAATGGTTCTTTACCAGACTCAGGACAAAGATGTTTCTGGATGGTTCTTTACCAGACTCAGGACAAAGGTGTTTCTGAATGGTTCTTTAGCAGACTCAGGACAAAGATGTTTCTGAATGGTTCTTTACCAGACTCAGAACAAAGATTTTTCTGAATGGTTCTTTACCAGACTCAGGACAAAGGTGTTTCTGAATGGTTCTTTACCAGACTCAGGACAAAGGTGTTTCTGAATGGTTCTTTACCACACTCAGGACAAAGGTGTTTCTGAATGGTTCTTTAGCAGACTCAGGACAAAGATGTTTCTGGATGGTTCTTTACCAGACTCAGGACAAAGATGTTTCCTAATGGTTCTTTACCAGACTCAGGACAAAGGTGTTTCTGAATGGTTCTTTACCAGACTCAGGACAAAGATGTTTCTGGATGGTTCTTTACCAGACTCAGGACAAAGATGTTTCTGAATGGTTCTTTACCAGACTCAGGACAAAGATGTTTCTGAATGGTTCTTTACCAGATTCAAGACAAAGATGTTTCTGAATGGTTCTTTACCAGACTCAGGACAAAGATGTTTCTGAATGGTTCTTTACCAGATTCAAGACAAAGATGTTTCTGAATGGTTCTTTACCAGACTCAGGACAAAGATGTTTCTGAATGGTTCTTTACCAGACTCAGGACAAAGGTGTTTCTGAATGGTTCTTTACCAGATTCAAGACAAATATGTAGACCGCTGAGGAGTAGCGAATGCGTAAGTTTATAAGTCATGGCAGCAAAGTCAAGGTCACGGAGACCCAGACAGTGCCTAAAATGACCGCTGTTTAGGAAGGTTGTGTGAACAGCCCTTTATCAGGAGCTTCAGACAATGTATACAATGTGTTGTCACATTTGTGACAGTCTGTCCTTGTTCTTAATACCCATCAAATTTTGTTTCATCTTTGGCTTATTGAATGTGGCAGTGATCTTATTAAGTAGAATGTGGATTTTAATCCTAGTTCGTGTGATACAAAAGTGGAGAGTTTTTAGAATGGCATGACCATCTCGCTTGTGTGCTTATTTTTGTTTTATAGTGTTGACTGTCAGCTATGTGTTGGTTTGGTAAGGGCCATGGTTAATAAGGGAACCCATGAATCCATTGTCTCCTGAGGCACGCAGTAGAAGGACTTCTCTGCACCATTTCCGTTTTTGCGTTTTTCCGTCCCGTCCCTCCCCACCCCCTTCTGTCTCTCTGTCTCTGTCTGTCTCCCCCCCCCTTCTCTCGCTCTGTCTCTCTCTCACACGCACGTGCGCGCGCGCGCGCACACACACAACACACACACACACACACACACACATACATACACACACACACACACACACACACACACACACACACACGCACACACACACACACACTCGGACGCACGCACATACACACACATCAAAAACATGATCAAATTTAACAGGTGAAAGGGTTTTTTCTTTGGGGATGGGGGATTAAAGTTTCGATTGTCTTTGCCGAACCACTAAGTTTGTCAATATGCTGTAGTGGCGTTTACATTACATTACAGCATTTCACTGCCTTTGTTTCGTGTTGGGGTTTTGGAAGGAGCAGGTGGTGGTGATGTAAAAGGATCAGGAAAATCTGTGTTTATGTGCGCGTTACATGCGCGCGCGCGCACGTTCGTATGTATGTACGCCCGCAAGCATGCATGCATTGTTACCTCAAGGGAAAGAGCGCGTGTAAGAAATATGGTCATTGCGACCAAGATGACAGTACAATTGTAGTTTTTGCTGCAATATTGCTGGGGGAGGGGGGGTTGAGTTTATTGGTTTGTTTGTTTTTTCTTTTCTTTTCTTTTTGCTTTTGTTTTTGGAGGAGAGCAGGTTGTGTTTCTTGTCTACTAGAATCATGGCATTCTGGCCATTTCATTTGCGCTCTCCGTTTTTTTTCTACCCAGTTTTCTGCGCTACTTCAATAACCACATAAGCTGGGACAGTTTTACAATGCTATGATGTTATTACGATGGGGATGGTATCCATGATGTTGTAGACTTCCATCCATGATTGAGACTGCGTGACAGGGCTGTACTCTACGCTTTTAATCATAACATGTTATGGTGTCGGGCCTGAGAGACACATACAACTGTGGTGTTGGTCAGAACGCAAACAGGATGCTGAATGATGTATCCATGAAGTAGATGCGACTGCTAAGCTTTCAAAGGAGCTGACATTACGCTCAGCTTTGTGTAAGAGCCAGTTGGATCCGAAAACCCCCACGACGATTTTGACAGGTGATAGGATTCGAACCCCCAACCTCCAGTCGGTAGTCCATTGCACCAACACTGCACCACCAGCCACTTGTCTGTTATTGTTTTATTGTTGTAGTTGAAAAACGTTCTTACCAACAAAAGGCCTATCAATTAACATCAGGATGAGAGTTCTTCAGTGTTTTACAGAACCGATGCTGGTGTACGAATGGGAAGCGTGGACAGCCAACATGCAAAGTCTGAACAAGATTGAGGCAGGTGAAATGTGGTTTCTAAGAAGAATATTAAGAGTTCCATGGACAGCAAACAAAACAAACCAGACTGTCTTGAACGAATCAAACACAATAAGAACATTAATGAGGAAGATTAGGAAAAGACAAGAAACATTTATAGGACATTATACGAGGCAAGAGAAAATAGAGCACCTAGTCACAGTAGGAAAGCGGGAGGGAAAAATAGCACCAGGTTAACCCAAGGAGAAAATATTGGACGGACTTGCGGAGTGGATGAAGACAGAGGGTGGGAGATGAACTTGCAGCGACAAAAGATAGATTCATATGGAGGGCCATGATCGCCAACGCCATGCGTCATGATGATGAGTTTGTTTGCCTGACCAAGCTAAAGAATCGCGACCATGCATAGAAAGATGGCAGTGGAAATCTTTTGCCACAATGTGAACCTGCCTGGCATTCATGCTGTCAGTGCTTATAGAATTTACTACGAACGTGAAGACGCTGTCTTGAGTAACTGAAAGTAACTGGAATTTCCGGTCTGTGGGCGGCGCTGATTGTTATTCAGTAACGTCACTAATGGACACTATATTTCCACTATGGCTGGTGTGTTTAGGGCATTGATCAGTCTCAAATGGACACTTGTTTTGGCCATGGCTGGTGTTTAGGGCATTGATCAATCACAAATGGACACATTGTTTTCGTCACGGCTGATGTTCTCAAGATATTGATCAATCACAAATGGACACATTGTTTTCGTCACGGCTGATGTTCTCAAGGTATTGATCAATCACAAATGGACACATTGTTTTCGTCACGGCTGATGTTCTCAAGGTATTGATGAGTCACAAATGGACACATTGTTTTCGTCACGGCTGATGTTCAGGGCATTGATCAATCATAAATGGGCACTTGGTTTTCGTCATGGTCGATGTTTAGGGCATTGATCAATCATAAATAGACACTTTGTTTTGTCATGGCTGATGTGTCAGGGTATTGATGAGTCATAAATGGCACTTCGTTTTCGTCATGGCTGACGTGCTCATGGTATTGATCGGTCATAAATGGACAGTTTTTTTTAGGATCATTGCATTCAGGGAGGTTACCTTTGTGCTCAACTTTCTTTTTTTCTTTCTTTTTTTTTTTTTCTTTCTTTTTTTCGTCCACAGAAACTAAAACAGTTTTTATTATGCGATGATGATGACGTCGATGTGGACGATAATCATGATGCTATGGAGTTCCATCTAGGATTGAGACTGTGTGACAGGGTTGTACTCTACGCTTACTATCATAATATGTCCTGGCGTCAACCAGGCCCGAGAGATACAGACACCTGCGGTGTTGGTCAGAAGATTTGAGCAACACCCTCAATAACGCATCCGCGAAGTTTTTATTATGCGATGATGGTGACGTCGATGTGGATGATAATCCTGATGCTATGGAGTTCCATCTAGGATTGAGACTGTGTGACAGGGTTGTACTCTACGCTTACTATCATAATATATCCTGGCGTCAACCAGGCCCGAGAGATACAGACACCTGCGGTGTTGGTCAGAAGATTTGAACAACACCCTCAATGACGCATCCGCGAAGTGGATGAGACTCGACTGTGTGGTTCCAGTCTTCCCAATGAGCCCATAGCACGCCCAACTCTGGGTAGGAGCCGGTTAGAGCCGAAAAATCCCACAATGATTTTTGAAGGTACTGATGGGGATTCGAACCCACGACCTTCCAGTCGGTAGTCCGCTGCGTTAACCACTGCACCAAGGCGACTGGTCAGAAATGGATACTCGTTTTCTTCACGGCTGATGTTCAGGACATTGATCAGTCACGATAATTCTGTGCAGAATTTCTCCTGAATTGAATATCTTCCACCACCACCATCACCACCCCAGTTTTCCTGATCGCCTTTTCTTGGTGGTGTCTCTCTCATTCTTCTGTCTGCCTTTCTGTCCTGTCCGCCATTGTCTTAGTCCCGTTCTTTTCTGTCTGTGTTTGATGGCAGTTTCGTGTTCATTTGTAACATAAAGACCTGTGTGATGTCGGAACTCTGCGAATGCATTGTCGCCTTTTGCGTGGAGTTTGTTTCAAGACGGATTGATGGCACCAACACAGTTCCATCTGGGCTCCACCCAAACCTGTCAGCAGTGACAGTTATCTTGCAGATGTCTTTAAGCCTGCATAAAACCGGTGTGCTAGCATGGTGTTGAAATGGGGAGACGACCAGGACATTGGCAGCTGTGACACCAGCAGAATGATTAAGGCATTGTGATAGGCAGCGAACAAGACAGTTTTTTATGTTGCAGGGTGGAATTAAACCATGACACATGAGGTTTTGCGTCCATGGCTTCGTCAGAAGAGCCAGCCAGCCATCCCCGGCCCGCTAGAAACCAGCGGTGTTTCGACTTCTTTGTTCTCGGTCATTCTTTCTCCATCTCTTGTCTCTTTATCTCTCTGTCTGTTTGTCTGTTGTCTCTGTGTCTGTCTGTGTGTGTGTAGATACCTGTATGTGTGGGTGTGTATGAGCCTGTGTGTGAATGGGTGTTTATGTGTGTTTAAATGAGTGTACGTGTACGTGTACGTTTTTCTTTCTCTCTCTCTCTCTCTCTCTCTCTCTCTCTCTCTCTCTCTCTCTCTCTCTCTCTCTCGGTCTCTGCGTCTCTGTCTGTCTCTGTCTCTCTCCCTCCCCCCCTCTCTCTCTCTCTCTCTCTCTCTTAGCAGGGCAACTGTTATTAACAGAATTTGTGAAGGCGTTGTCTCTTTCAAACGACTGCTCTGCTCTCTTTCCCGCTCTCTGTCTCTGTCTGTCTGTCTCTGCCTCTCTTTTGTTTCTCTGTCTGTTTCTATCTGCCCCTCTTTTTTGTCTTTCTGTTTCTCTCTCCCTCTTTCGTTCTGTCTCTGTGTCTGTCTCTCTGTCTGTCTGTCTCTGTCTGTCTGTCTGTCTCTCCCCCCCCCCCCCACACTCACTCACTCAAAGAATGTAATGTTACTTCACAAGTGAAAGCTTTCTGGACGGTGATAATGTCTCCATTGTGTCGGACAGACTGAGTGACTCGTCGTTGTGTTGTAGTGGAACATTGTCATGTTGTTACATTTGCTGTGTAAACCTTTGGTTTCGGTGGGAGTACGTAGTAATGTAAAACGGGTGAGAGAGAGAGAGAAAGACAGAGAGAGAGAGACAGAGACAGAGAGAGAATGAATTGTGTGTGTATGTGTGTGTGCGCGTGCGCGCGTACGTGTGTGTGTGTGTGTGTGTGTGTGTGTGTGTGTGTGTGTTTGTGTTTCCTCACGTCTCTTTTGTGTCAAAGTTAACCCTGCATTCTCTCTTTCTCGCTGTCTGTCTCTCTGTCTCTCTCTCTCTCTCTCATCTGCTCTTTCTTTGTCTGTCTGTCTCTCTCTCTAAGAGAGAGAAATAGAGAGAGTGTGTGTGTGTGTGTGCGTGCGCGCGCGCGTGTGTGTGTATTCCACACGTCTCTGTGTTTGTCAGAGTGGACCCTGCTAAATGAATAAATAAAAAAAAAAAAACCCAACCAAACAAACAAAAAACATCCAAAGGAAAATGGTTGTTGGTTCTTTTGTCACATGAATGTTAAAGTCACTAATTCAGCAGGAGTACGGGAATGTGGAGATTCAGAAGTTACTGATTTAGTAGACACTTCAGTTTCGTATTCGTGTTCGTCCCTTGCTCCATTGCTTTCTGTCATCTGTTCCTATCTCTTTCTGCCTTGCTGGTCTATTCGTATATATGTATTCTGTAAAGTCTTTACATACATTAAGATTGATAACTGAGTACATGTATAATGCTACCAATTTTGAAGAACAAGGTCTCCCAACAGTGTAAAAATCGCTACTCACAGTTCCGTAGCTTTCGATGAGTACATGTAGTTTGGGCTGTAATGAAATATAGTGTGCAGAAGCAGTTTTAGTCAATTTAGGCGAGTTTTTAAAAAAAACTTTTTAATGTCCTAAGTTATATTTATATTTGTATTCGGGTTTGGTGATAAATTGGACATAATGGTCAATGTTAGGGGTATATCCTTAGATTATGTGCGCGAATGCATTGACATGTGTTCTTAGTTTTCTTTTCCAAGCGCTTTTTTCAGGGTTAGCGAGGTGTTCTGTACGTTTTTAGATGATTCTAGCGCTGTACAGCTCTGTGCAGTCGGCTGGGCTTTAAACAATAATAATGATACCTCTCTCTCTGTCTCTGTCTCTGCCTCTGTCTGTCTGTCTGTCTGTCTGTTTGTCTCTCTCTCTCTCTCTCTCTCACTCACCACACACACACACACACACACACACACACACACACACACACACACACACACACACACACACACACACACACACACGTACGTAAATCCATTTAACATGTGAAAGATTTGTGGACGTTATTGTTGCCTCCATTGTCTTGGCCAAGTGGATTGATTTGTCCTTGTGCTGTAGTAGGACATTGTCATCTCGTTACATTGGTTGTGTGTTTGGTTTCGCTGTTGTGCACGGAGTGGCAGAGTAAAAGTGTGTGTGTGTGTGAGAGAGAGAGAGAGGGGGGGGGGAAAGAGAAAGAGAGAGAGAGAGAGGGAAAGAGAAAGAGAGAGAGAAACAGAGAGAGAGGGAAAGAGAAAGAGAGAGAAACAGAGAGAGAGGGAGAGAGAGAGAGAGAAAGTATGCACTAGACCTGCTCAACGAACAGCCAGCAAATATCTATACAAAAGTGACGCTGGGAGTTTTTCACTACAACCAGAATATTACAGATTATCTACGTCGGCTGGAGTTTCCAGTCTGTAGGTGGCTCTGTTTGTCGTCTGGTGACGTCACACTGTGGGCACATGTTCAGCGAATGTATTGATCAGACAAGAGAATTTTTGCAGCGAGTTTCTCTTGATTTTGATATTTTCCAAGATGGCTTTTGTTATGGGTTTGTTTCTGCCCTTCTTCTTTTTCTTCTTCTTCTTCTTTTTCTCCTCCTCTCTCTCTCTCTTTTCTCTGTCTCTGTCTCACTCTCTCTCTTTTCTTTTTCTTCTTCTTCTCCTCTCTCTCTCACTCTTCCCCCCTCTGCCTTCCTTTTTTTAAGGATCATCGCACTCATCTCCCTTCCTTTCTATCTATTGTCCCTTTGTCTTATTCCTGGTTCCTGTTCTTTTCTAGTTGATGTTGGCTGTCAGCTTCATGTTCATTTCACAAAGACCATTGTTTTCAGGGCATCAATGTTGTCTCCTTGAAGCAAGCACTTTTACGACTTCTCTCTTTCCTCCCCCCCCCCCCCTCCCCCGTCTCTTTTTCTGTCTGTCTCTTTTCTCTCTCTCTCTCTCTTCTCTTTCTCTCTCTCTCTTTCTCTTTTTCTCTCTCTCTGTCTCTCTCTCTCTCTCTCTTCTCTTTCTCTCTCTCTCTGTTTTTTTTTTTTTTAATATTGACATTTTCTTTTATTAGCAACGTGCTATTGAACTGAATAACATTATAGTCAAAAGTGATTCATTTCACTTGACCATTTCCACAAGTGTTCCATCAAAATGTGCCGGCAATCATTCGCCAGACATGTCGAGCCAGCACAATACCCACACGCTTACAGTTGGGGAGGGGACCAGGCCTGTGTAACGAAACCTAAGCTGGCAGCATCTGCACAGTTGGCACAGCCAAGTGGCCGTTTTTTATGTTGCGGGCTGAGACTGAACGCCAGTACTCTGGTCTCCAGATAGCAGATATTGGCCAGGTGGATTCATCAGGCTTGAACAGTTCCAGATACGTGCCAACCTAATCTACCAGTGATTGTCTGGCAGATTTTTTTATACCACTGCAAACCCCATACGCTGGCAAGGTATTGAATGAAAAGTGGAAGACGGTCAGATGAAAAAAATAAGCTGACCCCACCGTTACTATATTTCTAAGCTTGTTTTCTCAAAATGTTGTAGACGACCGAAGGAGCTTAAACTGTGTATGCTTATGAGTTCAGATCGTTGTGATTATCTTAATCATTCTTGTTATTTCTAGTTAAAGTATTTAAGGTAAGGGAAATTACCATGTCCTGATGCTTAATTTGACGATTTGTTGTCAACTGTTTATTATGAATAATGTTTTCTTTTTGCGACCGATGTCATTTTGTGTATAGTATTTTAAGCGCCCTTCAATAAAGGCGTATGTCATATTGGATGAAAATCTGAACTCCACCCCTACCCCTCCCTCTTCTCTCTCTTCTTCTTTAGATTTTCATCCCACTTCACCTCTGAAATATCTAGCAAGTATTTGTAATGTCTCTTTATTTGAAAAGTAATTTGTCTGCTGCTTTGAAAATTAACAAAGGACTGTGCCAATTATCTTCTGATCGAATTACAAATTATGTGCACGAGAGCCAGATAACGTTACTATAGAAATAATTGAGGCTCTAGATGAATTTGGTATTTGGAATTTATGAGACTGGAAAATCCTCACAGATATGTCGGTCAATTTTCACTGCACTCGAAGGCAGAGGCTAACACAGTGCGAACTCCATCGAACAGTCAGCTTGACGAGTCATGTGACAAAGATTCTAATAAATTAAGAATTTTCATGATGAGGACAATGAATAGAATAAAACCAGAAATAGCAGAAGAATAGTGTGGATTTGTTGAAGGGAAAGGAATTGTTTATGCCACATATATCCTAAGAACTCTCAGTTGAGTTGACTAAAGATTTATATTTCTGTTTTGTTGGTTATGTCAAAACTTTTGATCATGTAAGACATGAAAAATTTATCAATAAACCGGAAAAGCTCAATATTGATGGAAAAGATCCAAGAATAATAAGGAATGAGAGTAGAAAATGATGTAAGCTGTTTTCAAAATATCAAGAGGGGTTAGACAGTGCTGTGCTCTGTAATCAGATTTGTTTTCAGTTTACAGCTAAACCATCATGAGAACCATAGAAGAATACCCTGGGATAAAATTTGGGGCGAAATGATGAACAGTCGTTGTTGTGCAGATGACACCGTTCTAATAGCAGAAAATGAAAAGACCGCTGAAATCTTGTGAATATTATAGAAATAGGTGGAAATAAAGGGCTAGAGCTAATTAATAAGAAAACTGAAGTCATGGTAATCAGTGAAAAGCAAGAAATAACAGCAAATGGCACAACAGTGAGACAAATTGATAGGTTTAAATATCTGGGAAGTCATGTCACCAGACGGCGGAAACACAGCAGAATTGGTCGAAGCTAAAAGAGCATTTAAAACAAACAAACAAACAAACAAACAAACAAACAAAAAACAAAAACAAACTAAAAAAAAACACCGAAAAGCGTTCTTACCAGATATATAAAGCCAATACTGTTGTAGGAATGTGAAGCCTGGCCAGTCAACAAGCAAAGTCAGAACAAGATAGAGGCAGCTGAAATGTGGTTTTTAAGAAGAATATTAAAAGTTCCGTTGACAGCAAAGAAAACAAACGAGACAGTTTTGGAAGAAGCAAACACAAAAAGAACAATTACGAAGAAGATTAGGAAAAGACAATTCACTTTTATAGAACAGTTTATAGGACAAGAGAGATTTGAGCACCTAGTCGCAGCAGTAATACTGCAGGAAAAAAAGAACACCAGGTAGACCCAGGGAGAAAATTTTAGACAATTTTGCAGAGTAGATGGAGACGGAAAGGGTGGAAACATACATGTGTCTACAGTGACTAAGAGTAGATTCGTATGGAGAGCCATAATCGCAAGGCACATGATGATGATGATTGTTACAACAACAAAAAAAGAAAAAAAAAGTCACTGGTGTAGAGACTCTGCTGAACAGGTTCGAAAGTGAAGGTGACACCTTTTTAAAACATAGTTGCCATAGAAACCTGGGTTAGAAGCTCTGAGCCAGAATTAAAAAGACAATCGTCAAGAGTGGCACACTCCCGCCTCTACAAGGTCCATCAAGTTCAGAAAAAGCAAGGAAATTTCAAGATGACGATGATGATATGTGCCTATGATAGTGAGGGTGCCTATGATAGCGAGGGGAAAGTGTGTGATAACGAGGGTGCTATGATAACGAGGGTGCTATGATAACGAGGGTTGTCTATGATAATAGGGTGTCTATGATAACGAGGGTGTCTATGATAATGAGGGTGTGATAACGAGGGTGTCTATGATAACGAGGGTGTCTATGATAACGAGGGTGTTCTATGATAATGAGGGTGTGATAACGATGGGGTGTCTATGATAAGAGGGTGTCTATGATAACGAGGGTTTTTGATA
Organism: Monoplex corrugatus; assembly: GCA_030674185.1. Classification (NCBI taxonomy): domain Eukaryota; kingdom Metazoa; phylum Mollusca; class Gastropoda; order Littorinimorpha; family Ranellidae; genus Monoplex; species Monoplex corrugatus. Next base: position 40,811,082 of record JAPXFY010000027.1, on the reverse strand, counting down.
ACGAGGGTGTCTATGATAACTGAGGGTGTCTTGATATAGGTTCTATGATAATGAGGGTGTCTGATAATGAGGGTGTCTATGATAACGAGGGTGTCTATGTAATGAGGGGTGTGATAACGAGGGTTGCTATGATAACGAGGGTGTCTATGATAACGAGGGTGTCTATGATAACGAGGGTGTCTATGAATAAATCGAGGGTGTCTATGATAACGAGGGTGTCTATGATAACGAGGGTGTCTATGATAACGAGGGTGTCTATGATAACGAGGGTGCCTATGATAACGAGGGTGTCTATGATAATGAGGGTGTCTATGATAACGAGGGTGTCTATGATAATGAGGGTGTCTATGATAACGAGGGTATCTATGATAACGAGGGTGTCTATGATAATGAGGGTGTCTATGATAATGAGGGTGTCTATGATAATGAGGGTATCTATGATAACGAGGGTGTCTATGATAACGAGGGTGTCTATGATAATGAGTGTGTCTATGATAATGAGGGTTCTATGATAACGAGGGTGTCTGTGATAACGAGGGTGTCTATGATAACGAGGGTATCTATGATAATGAGGGTGTCTATGATAACGAGGGTGTCTATGATAACGAGGGTGTCTATGATAACGAGGGTGTCTGTGATAACGAGGGTATCTATGATAACGAGGGTGTCTATGATAACGAGGGTGTCTGTGATAACGAGGGTGTCTATGATAACGAGGGTGTCTGTGATAACGAGGGTGTCTTGATAACGAGGGTGTCTGTGATAAACGAGGGTGTCTGTGATAATGAGGGTGTCTTGATAACGAGGGTGTCTTGATAATGAGGGTGTCTATGATAACGAGGGTGTCTATGATAATGAGGGTGCCTATGATAACAAGGGTGTCTATGATAACAAGGGTGTCTATGATAACGAGGGTGTCTGTGATAACGAGGGTGTGTCTATGATAACGAGGGTGTCTGTGATAACGAGGGTATCTATGATAACGAGGGTGTCTATGACAACGAGGGTGTCTGTGATAACGAGGGTGTCTATGATATACGAGGGTGTCTATGATAACGAGGGTGTCTATGATAACGAGGGTGTCTGTGATAACGAGGGTGTCTATGATAACGAGGGTGTCTGTGATAAACGAGGGGTGTCTATGATAACGAGGGTGTCTATGATAACGAGGGTGTCTCGTGATAACGAGGGTATCTATGATAACGAGGGTGTCTGTGATAAAGCGCTATTTCTACGAACTGATTGAATATTTTCTACAGTTTTTTTGTGTGTGCTCTGTGTGTGCGTGCGTGCGTGTGCGTGCGTGTGTGTGTATGTGTGTGTGCATGTGCGTGTGGGTACGTGCGTGCGTGTGTGTATGTGTCTTGTGTCTGTGTGTCACTCTCTCTCTCTCTCTCTCTCTCTCTCTCTCTCTCTTGTGTATGGGGGGGGGGGGGAGAGAGAAGACTGAAGTCATGATAAAATAAAAAGAAAGAAATCATTTCATATAAGATCATAGCAAACGGCACAGCATTGAGACAAGTTAAGTTTAAATATCTGAGCACAGTCATTTCACCAGACGGCAGATGCACATTAGAAACATTCAGCAGAATTGGTTAAGCTAAAACAGCATTCAGGAATTTGAAAAGCATTCTTACCAACAAATGCATATCAATTAACATCAGGAAGAGAGTTCTTCGATGTTGTACAAAATCAGTACTGTTGCACGACTGTGAAGCGTGGACAGTCAAAACACACAGTCAGAACAAGATTGAGGCAGCTGAAATGTGGTCTCTGAGGAGAATGTTAAAGAGTTTCATGGACATCAAGGAAAACAAACCGGACAGCTACAGTCTTGAAAGAGGAAAACAAACCGGACAGCTACAGTCTTGAAAGAGGAAAACAAACCGGACAGCTACAGTCTTGAAAGAGGAAAACAAACCGGACAGCTACAGTCTTGAAAGAGGAAAACAAACCGGACAGCTACAGTCTTGAAAGAGGAAAACAAACCGGACAGCTACAGTCTTGAAAGAGGAAAACAAACCGGACAGCTACAGTCTTGAAAGAGGAAAACAAACCGGACAGCTACAGTCTTGAAAGAGGAAAAACAAACCGGACAGCTACAGTCTTGAAAGAGGAAAACAAACCGGACAGCTACAGTCTTGAAAGAGGAAAACAAACCGGACAGCTACAGTCTTGAAAGAGGAAAACAAACCGGACAGCTACAGTCTTGAAAGAGGAAAACAAACCGGACAGCTACAGTCTTGAAAGAGGAAAACAAACCGGACAGCTACAGTCTTGAAAGAGGAAAACAAACCGGACAGCTACAGTCTTGAAAGAGGAAAACAAACCGGACAGCTACAGTCTTGAAAGAGGAAAACAAACCGGACAGCTACAGTCTTGAAAGAGGAAAACAAACCGGACAGCTACAGTCTTGAAAGAGGAAAACAAACCGGACAGCTACAGTCTTGAAAGAGGAAAACAAACCGGACAGCTACAGTCTTGAAAGAGGAAAACAAAAAGCATTAATGAAAAAGATAAAGGAAAAAACAAGCAACATTTGTAGGACATTTTATGAGGCAAGAAAAATGTGAGCACCTTGTCACAACAGAAAAGCTGGATGGAAAAAGAGCACGAGGTCGACCCAGGGAGAGAATGTTTGACAAATTTGCGGAATGGATGAAGACAGAAAGGGTTGGGAGATGTAGGCTCGTACTTGCAGCGACAAAAATAGATTGGCATGGAGGGCCATAATCGCCAATGCCATCTAGCAGGGCACATGATAATGATGATGATGATGATGATGATGAGAGGAAGAGACAGGGAGGAATGAAGAGAGATGTTCATTACAATTCATAGACTGTGCGCTTTTCAAGAGCTGTAGGTTTTTTCCTAGCTTAGAGGCAAGAAACTTTAGGGTTTCCCTTGACTTCTGTTCTCTCTCTCTCTCTCTCTCTCTCTCTCTCTCTCTCTCTCTCTCTCTTCTCTCTCTCTCTCTCTCTCTCTCTCTCTCTCTCTCTCTTTTTCTCTCTCTCTTTCTGTATGTGTGCGCGCGCGTGTGTGTGTGTGCGCGTGTGCGTGTGCGTGTGTGTGTGTGTGTCCGAGCGTGTATGTGTGTGTGTGCGTGCGTGCGTGCACGTGTGTGTGTGTGTTTATGTATATGTGTGTGTTTATGTATATGTGTGATGTGTGTGTGTGATGTGTGTGTGTGTGTGTGTGTGTGTGCGTGTGTTTGCGAGTCTCTGTGTATGTGTGTGTTTCTCTCTGCAGTGTTTTTTGTTCCCTTTGTCCCTTTACGCAGCATGTTGTCTTGGCAATCCCTGTCAGGTTCATTGGTTTTGTTATGACAATCTTTGAAGTAATCATCTGCTTGGCGCAGATGATATTAAGACTTCATCATGACCCCTGTTCTTTATATCTGATTGTATCTATGCTTGTTTGTGCATCTTCTCTGTCTGTCTGTCTGTCTGTCTGTCTGCCTGCCTGCCTGCCTCTCTCTCTCTCTCTCTCTCTGCTCTCTCTCTCTCTCTCTCTCTCTCTTTCTTCTGTGTTTTGGTATGCACGTAAAAGTCGCATAAATATCAATTTCGCTTGGATTATTTCGCTGCAACCTGAATGTGGAATGACTTCTTCCGGATATGGTTTCCGGCCTGAAGATGGCGCTGATTGTCGACCAGTGGCTTCACCGGACACTTCCCTTTCCGTTGTGGGTAGTGTTTAGGCCTTGATCAGTCTGAGAATTGGCGACCAGTTTCCCCCTATTTGATTAATTCCATCCATTTTCTTGGCTGCCTTTTGTCACAGATGTATCTTCCGTTCTGCCTCTTCCCAGCACTTACGTGTTTTTTTTTCTGCGCTTTTCTTGCTTGAGTTACTAGTCGGTCCTGTTTGTTGTGTGTTTCTTTGTTGGTTAGTTGGTTTGTTTGTTTGTTACAATATATTTATGTACCACAGTCTGTCGCTGTTCTTTTTCTGTGTCTGGTTCAAACAACTGTAACGATCCTCCCCCTGTCTGTTCGACAGTTACAAGCTCTGTCTTCCTTCAACTCTAGCTTGAAGACATACCTTTTCGCCTGGTAGTTATTTCCCCTTCTACATGTTCACGCTTTTGCCCCACTGCCCTCCTGTCCTCCCCCCCCCCCCCCCCCCTCCCAGTTTGCGTGTGCTTTGTGTCCTGGAGCTTCGGTCGTTGTTGGGTGATTGCTTTGGTGAATGATGAGAGTGCATGCTTCGGTTTGATTATTGGATCAAGACTTGGCACCTTGCAAATGTCATTTTTGTTATTATTGTTTACCATGTGGAATTCGGGCTGTTCTAAGGAAAGGGGGTCGCTGCAGTGCCGCACCTCTTCTTCTTTTTTTTTTTTTTTTTGGGGGGGGGGGGGAAGGGTAATGCATTTTTCTGTTTCTCTATGAAAACGGGTTGTTTTCAACAACAAAAAATGCCATTGGATCTTTGACGTATGCCAAGAGTGTCCTACACACGGGACGTCGCTTTCTTGTCTCGTCCAAAGACTTGCACCTAGATAGACCACCGCTTTGGGTCTCTTGGAGGAAGAAGAAAAAATCCCTGCCGACCGTGTCTCGGGTCTGTGATTCTGGCGTCCTAAGCAGGTACTTCATTCACTTGGCCACACACTGCGAACACCAGATTATTGTCTCCTTATCATTATCGTCAGCATGAGCATCAACTCATCCAGTAAAACTCATTACAGCCTCCATCGAAAAATGAATTGTCTGTTAGACTTGTTGGACCATTTCAGTATTTTTCGCATCGACTTCTTCTGCTACTATTTTTATCATCTTCGCCACCACCTGATACTATTCTTATGATCATCATTGCATCATTATCATCGTTATTATCACCGCCAACCAGCATCATCATTATCATCATCCCATTCTTATAGAGACACTACCCAAGTTTGTTTTTTTTAATCCACCTCGTCCCCCCGTGGGGATGCCGGGGGCTCTTTCAGTATAAATAGTATCCCTCCTTCTTTAAATTCTGTGCGAGAAATTTCATTTTTTCTATCACTCTGTTTCTTTCTTCCTCCTTTGTCTTCTGTCATTTTTTCTTCTGTCAGTTTATGCCTTCGTCGTCCATTCACCTGTATGTGTTCGATAAAGTCTTACACACTTTCTCTTTGGATTGATAAATGGGTAAACATGTATTAAGTGCAGTTTAGGAAAATGAGATGTGCGAAAGCAATTTCAGGTAATTTAGGCCCGTTTTTATATATGTTTTAGTGTCCTTAGTTATGTTGAAATTTGTTTTCAGGTACGTTTTTAAATCCCCTGTGCGATGAGTTGGACGGAGTGGTCGGCGCCGGGGCCATCTCCTTAGATTATGTGCGCGAATGCATTTATACGCGTGCTAATTTTCTGTTCCCTTTTTCCTGTTGAACATTGTGTTTTGAAGCGGTTATAGCCCTGATGTGGCTCTACGCAGTCGGCTGGGCTTTAAACAGAAATAACAGTAACAGTAAACCCACCTCGTTATTCTCATTATGTTATCATCATCGTCATCATCATCATCATCATCATCATCATCATCATCATCATGACCGTCCTTATCATTTTCATTGTCATCAGCAGTCATCACTATCACCACCATTTCATTATCGTCGTCGTCATCATCATTATTACCTTCACCACCATCACCACCGCCACATCATCGTCATCGTCGTCATCTCCTCCACCACCACCAAGACTTACTTCGTCATCATCATCGCCAGGCATTACCAATACACCAAATTGTCATCATCACCACCACCACGACCGTATGTCATCATTATCGTCGCGTCATCATCAACAAAACATCATCATCATCAACATCAGCATAACCACCATCGCCCTCACCACACCACCACGATCATATGTCATCATTATCATCATCGTTCATTATTATCATCATCATCATCGTAATCGTCGTCGTTATCATCATCGGCATCATCGCCACCACCACCACCACCATTATTATTATCATTCCATTCTTTCGCAGTAACCATGGAAAAATTTTCCTCTCTTTAAACCAGATTGATTGAGTAAATTGGAATTAGAAAAGCCTGACCACTCTCATAGAATTGTTGTATAACGTGGTGTTAACCCTGATGTGGCTTTAGTGGTCGGCTGGGCTATAAGCAGTATGAACATGAATTTGACCGTTTTTTATTTTTCTTATCCTACACGCAGGGCTGGCACTACATCGACTCGTTCTACTACTGCTTCATCACCTTCGCCACCATCGGTTTCGGCGACCTCGTGGCGCTGCAGAAGAACAACATGCTGTCGGAACGGCCTGATTACGTGGCCTTCTCCCTCATCTTCATCCTCATCGGCCTCACCGTCCTGTCCGCCGCCATGAACCTCCTTGTGCTGCGCTTCCTCACCATGAACGTTGTGGAAGGTAAGCCGGAGGAGGGTGGAGAGGGAAGGAAGGGGTGGGGATGGGAAGGAATGATGAGGAAGAGAAGGTGGGTGGGTGGATGGGTGGGTGGGTGGATGGGTGGTCGTGGGTGACTGTTGTTGTTGTGATGGGTGGGGGAAGGATCTCGGTGAGAAGTGAGAAGGTGGAGGAGAGGAGGGTTAGTGGAGGGTAAAACTTTATTAAAAAATTGACATGTATGGTGATGATGATGATGATGGCGACGATGATGACTGAGAATGACAACAATAATGATCATAATTTCACTTATATAGCGCAAACAGTCCATGCCAAAAGCATGCTTGATGCACTTGACAGGAGGAGTACAACAAACAGTAGGCATACACGCGCACACACACATATGATGATGATGATGATGATGATGATGATGTGTGAAGGGGTGTGTGAGGGTGTGTGTCTGTGAGGGTGTGTGTGTGTGTGTGTGTGTGTGTGTGTGTAATGGCTTTCTTGCTGGTGAGCGTTATTCTTGTTCCTTTGACAAAAGTGTTGTTTTTGCTCAACCGGTTTGGTCGGTGATATTTCAAAGGCAAAGTCACAAAAAAACAGACAAACAAAAACCCCTCTGTATGTAGAAAACCACTCAGTCAGACCGAAAACGGCACAGCACAGAGGAGACAGAAAAAAGCTGGCGGCTTATGCACACAATACTCTGCCAACAAGCAAACTAGTCCACCTCACAGTTGCAGAAAGTTACAGAAGGGAGAGACAAAGCTGAGACCACTGGGGAACCAAGGGGACAAAAGGGAAGCAATCAGCGCTGGTCACCAAGGACCCATTAACGCAAATAACCCAGGAGTTCATTATCCTGGAGTGAATGATACTCTTACCGGTTGCTATAATCGACAGGGTGAATAACGATGAGGTCTTTTTTCCCCTTGCCAGGCTGCCGTCTGCAGCCATGTTTTTATTTCTGGCCAGTGTTGCTGTTAATTGATTGCACGTAGTCAGGTTATATTTGTGCCGATTTGATCTTTGGCTAGCTAAACGTGTAGCGTATCTAGACAGAGAGCCGAGAGTTTCAAACATTGGAGAGTTTCACTTTGTAGACTGATCTATTCCTGGACAATGACGACCACTTACAAAGAAGAGTACCAAACGAACATGGGGAAAAAGAAAGAAACATTGTTCGTCTTTATTCTTGTCGCCTGAAATCCAGCGGGTGTGCTGAACAGGGGACTCTAGTCTGCTACACGAAGTTCCAGCGGTCAGATGTATCCATTGTCTGTCGCTTTTAGATAATCGTAAAAACAAAAGTACTCCATCGTCAGCCTGTTGTTTTAAGAGCATTTGCAATGTTGTGTACATCCTGACTTGACAGTCTCTGGTTTTCTGAGTGCTTGTGGTTTGTTCAGTTGCTCTGAAGTACTGTTAGGTAACTCCCACTGACGCTTCGATTAATACAATATTATGAGTGGTATTGTCGTGTTTAACCCTTTGACTCCCGCACCCTGTCCAGCAGCATCCTGCATTGCCAACCCTGCTAAAAAAGCAAAAACTTTACTCTTTGACTCCCTCACCCTATCCACCAGCTTTCTAAGCTGGTGGATAGGGGAGGGGAGTCAAAGAGTTAAGTTTTGTTGTTGGTAGGCAGGGTGCGGGAGTCAAGGGGTTAACAGGATATAAACATTGGAAGCCAACCAAATTCTGATTTTTTTTTCAGGGAGGGGGGGGGGGGGCATCCGTACATGAGTTGCATGTAAATATATTTGTAGATTTTTTTACAAATCCGTTCATGATATGGGTTGTTTTCCTTATTGAAAACGTTGTGGGGTTTTTGTTTTGTTTTGTTTTGTTTTTGTTTTAGCATTCCGCTTTATCTAGGATGCGTGTATGCAGGTTGCTGTGCCCATATTGTGCATGCAATGTGTTGCTGCATGGGCTGCATATCCGCCATCTCCGATGGCTGTGCAAGCTGGGTGTTTTTCTGTGTCCACAAACTTCTGCACACTGACGTGACTTACAGAATTCTCTCTCCCTCTCTCTCTCCCTCTCTCTCTCTCTCTCTCTCTCTCTCTCTCTCTCTCTTCTCTCTCTCTCTCTCTTCTCTCTTCTCTCTTCTCTCTCTCTCTCTCTCTCTCTCTCTCTCTCTCTCTCTCTCTCTCTCTCTCTCTCTCTCCTCCGTCTCTCCACACGAAGGGTGGTAGGCAGTAACAGATCTGCACTCATGTTGACCTAGGATGCACACATATTGACCTAAGATACTCACAGGATAACCTAGGATACACACGTGTTGACCTAGGATACACACAGGATGACCAAGGATACACATGTTGACCTAGGATACACACATGTTGACCTAGGATACACACATGTTGACCTAGGATACACACAGGTTGATCTAGGATACACACATATTGACCTCGGATACACTTGTTGACCTAGGATACACACAGGTTGATCTAGGATGCACACATGTTGACCTAGGATGCACACAGGTTGACCTAGGATGCACACAGGTTGACCTAGGATACACCCATGTTGACCTAGGATACACCCATGTTGACCTAGGATACACACATGTTGACCTAGGATACACACATGTTGACCTAAGATACACAGGTTGACCTAGGATACACACATGTTGACCTAAGATACACACATGTTGACCTAGGATGCACACATGTTGACCTAGGATACACACAGGTTGACCTAGGATACACACATGTTGACCTAAGATACACACACAGGTTGACCTAGGATACACACATGTTGACCTAAGATACACACATGTTGACCTAAGATACACATGTTGACCTAGGATACACACATGTTGATCTAAGATACACACAGGTTGACCTAGGATACACACATGTTGATCTAAGATACACACATGTTGACCTAAGATACACACATGTTGACCTAGGATACACACATGTTGACCTAGGATACACACATGTTGACATAGGATACACACATGTTGACCTAAGATACACACATGTTGACCTAAGATACACACAGGTTGACCTACGATACACACATGTTGACCTAAGATACACACATGTTGACCTAAGATACACACATGTTGACCTAGGATACACACATGTTGATCTAAGATACACACATGTTGACCTACGATACACACATGTTGACCTAGGATACACACAGGTTGACATACGATACACACATGTTGCCTACGATACACACATGTTGACCTAAGATACACACAGGTTGACCTACGATACACACATGTTGACCTAAGATACACACAGGTTGACCTAAGATACACACATGTTGACCTAGGATACACACAGGTTGACCTAAGATACACAGATGTTGACCTAGGATACATATGTTGACCTAGAATATACACATGTTGGCCTAGGATACACACATGTTGACCTATGATACACACATGTTGGCCTAGGATACACACATGTTGACCTAGGATACACATGTTGACCTAGGATACACACATGTTGACCTAGGATGTACACATGTTGACCTAGGATACACATGTTGACCTAGGATACACATATTGACCTAGGATACACACATGTTGACCTAGGATACACATATTGACCTAGGATACACATGTTGACCTAGGATACACATATTGACCTAGGATACACATGTTGACCTAGGATGTACACATGTTGACTAGGAAACATGTTGACCTAGGATACACATGTTGACCTAGGATGTACACATGTTGACCTAGGAAACATGTTTACCTAGCATACACACATGTTGTTGACCTAGGATACACACATGTTGGCCTAGGATACACACATGTTGTTGACCAGGATACACACATGTTGTTGACCTAGGATACACGCATGTTGTTGACCTAGGATACACACATGTTGGCCTAGGAAACACACATGTTGTTGACCAGGATACACACATGTTGTTGACCTAGGATACACGCATGTTGTTGACCTAGGATACACATGTTGACCAGGATGTACACATGTTGACCTAGGATGTACACATGTTGACCTAGGATGTACACATGTTGACCTAGGAACACACATGTTGTTGACCTAGGATACACATATGTTGTTGACCTAGGATACACACATGTTGTTGACCTAGGATACACATGTTGACCTAGGATGTACACATGTTGACCTAGGATACACACAGGTTGACCTAGGATACACATGTTGATCTAGGATAGACATGTTGACCTAGGATACACATGTTGACCTAGGATACACATGTTGACCTACGATACACACATGTTGACCAGGATACGCATGTTGACCTAGGATACACACATGTTGACCTAGGATACACACATGTTGACCTAGGATACACATGTTGACCTAGGATACACATGTTGATCTAGGATACACATGTTGATCTAGGATACACATGTTGACCTAGGATGTACACATGTTGACCTAGGAAACACGTTGACCTAGGATACACATGTTGACCTAGGATGTACACATGTTGACCTAGGAAACACATGTTGACCTAGGATACACATGTTGACCTAGGATACACACGTGTTGACCTAGGATACACAGGTTGACCTAGGATACACACATGTTGACCTAGGACAGTCTAAAAATCATCTTCTTACAACCAGCAGGCACTATCCAGGCATGATCGAACTAAACACTCCAAATGGAAGTCCGACATTTTACCATTTACCTTGTGCCTTTTACTGTAAAATAGATCTGACCCTTGCTACACAAAACAGATCAAAAGTTTTAATTTAATGAAAGTGATTAATAAGCATTCATTGGAACAGGACACTGAAACGTTGATGCATCTTGTAAACACTTTAGTCAGATCGAAGTTGGCTTATGTCCAAGGCGTATATTTTTCATCTCCGAAATGCTGTTAGAAATAATATTAAACCTTAAACAGTAAAGCTGTATTGTTAAATTAGCACTTGGAGTAACTTTGTAAACAAACGCTCAGGAAATATATAAAACAGCGGGTGTCCTTCCTTAGGAAGAATGGAGGGAGTTGTTACCTGCTAAATACCTCCACCTCATCTGATATTATCGAACTACTTTTTAATACACATGCAAAAGCATGCACCCAAGAGAATACTGGCCTACCCTCTTTGCATGCACACATATGGACGTTAAAAGAAATGACGAACGAATGTATGGGAGTTGTTGATATTTGAAGTCTTGTTAGTCCTTTTGGCTTTTTTAGAATTACAAATATGCCTGTAAGCAGCCATTAGTTTGATCATTGAGAATGAGAATTATGCCTGTGTGTCACAACTAGTTCGATCATTCAGAATGACAAATATGCCTGTGTGTCTGTATTTGTCGATTATTTAGAATGACAAATATGCCTGTATGTTCCCCCCTGTATGTTCCTTACCTTTTGGAAGTTCTGTGCTAGAAATTTCTTCTTTTTTGTCACTCTCTTTGTTTCTTTCGTCCTCCTTTGCTTTCTGTCATTTCTTCCTATCATTTTCTGCCTTGCTGGTCCATTCACCTGTATGTGTTCTGTAAAGTCTTACATACTTTCTCTTGGAATTGATAATTGGGTACATATGTTAGGTGCATTTTTGACTCTAGGGATATGAGATATTTGAAAGCAGTTTCAAGTAATTTAGGCCCGTTTTTATGTATGTTTTAGTGTCCTTGGTTATGTTTAAATTTATGTTCTGTTATGGACGGAATGGTCAACGCCAGGGGCATCTTCTTAGACTATGTGCTCGAATGCATTGATATGTGTACTTAGTTTTCTTTTCCTTTCTTTCCTGTTGAAGTATTGTGCATGTTTTGAACTGGTTATAGTGCTGATATGGCTCTGCGCAGTCGGCTGGGCTTTAAACAACAATAATAATAATGCCTGTATGTCACAACTAGCTTGATTACTCGGAATTAGAAATATGCCTGTGTGTCTGTCGATTGCCCAAAATGAGAAATAAACCTATTTATCAGAACTAGTGGGGAACTGTGAAGCCTTACGTCACGGTTATTAAATGCAAGCAAACGGTGATACAAGACAGACGAATCCAGTCGATAGTGTTTGTCTCCCTTAGTTAAAGGTGAGATGGAACACAACGCCGGGGATTCATTCAGTATAAATAGTATCCCCACCTTATCCATATTCTGTGCTAGAACTTTCCTCTTTTTCTGTCACTCTCTTTGTTTCTGCCTTGTTCCTTTGCTTTCTGTCATTTCTTCTTTGTTTCTGCCTTGTTCCTTTGCTTTCTGTCATTTCTTCCTATCATTTTCTGCCTTGCTGGTCCATTCACCTGTATGCCCGTTTTTGTGTATGTTTTCGTATTTTTAGGTATGCTTAAATTTGTATTCAGGTGTTTTTTAAATCCCCTGTGCGATAAATTGGACGGAGTGGTCAACGCCAGGAGCATGTCCTTAGATTATGTGCGCGAATGCATTGATATGTGTACTTAATTTTCTTTTCGTTTTTTTTCCCTGTTGAAGTATTGTCTTCTTCGAAGCGGTTATAGCCCTGATATGGCTCTACACAGTCGGCTGGGCTTTAAGCAACAATAACAATAACAGTCAAGAATTGCTGTGTTTGACAGTGATGTGTCATTGATACTGCCAGCTGTTATGCATCAAATCATCTACAGCAGTTCATTTAACAGACACGGTCATGCGTGTCATGCGTGCAGGGAGATTGCTGATGGTGATCACACTCCAGCCGACCAGTGGCGCGCGCGCGCGCGTGCGTGTGTGAGTGTGTTGTATGTGTGTGTGTTGTATGTGTTTGTGTGTGTGTGTGTGCGTGCGCACGTGTGTGTGTGTGCGTGTGTGTGTTTGTATGTATGTGTGTGTCTGTTGTATGTGTGTGTCTGTTGTATGTGTGTGTATGTATGTATGTGTGTGTGTGTGTGTGTGTGTTGTATGTGTGTGTGTGTATTGTATATGTCATATTGTTACATTAGCTGTGTAAACGTTTGATTTCGATTGGGAGTACGTTGTAGTGTGAAACGGGAGAGAGAGAGAGAGGGAGAGAGAGAGAGAGAGAGAGTTGTGTGTGTGTATGTGTGTGTGTGTGTGTGTATGTGTGTGTGTGTGTGTATTGTGTGTATGTGCGTGTGTGTGTTGTATGTGTATGTGTGCGCGCGCGCGTGCGTGTGTGTATATATGTATGGATGTATGTGTATGTATGTATGTATGTATGTGTGTTGTGTGTATAGGTGTGTGTGTGTATATGTATGTATGTATGTATGTATGTGTGTGTGTATGTATGTATGTATGTATGTATGTGTTGTGTGTGTGTATGTATGTATGTATGTGTGTATGTATGTATGTATGTATGTATGTGTGTATGTATGTATGTATGTATGTATGTGCGTATGTATGTATGTATGTATGTTTGTGTGTGTGTTGCATGTGTCACAAAACGCACACCACGTTTGGTTATCAAACAGCATGATGTACACCAGATGTTACAGTCAGATGTCTGCATCATGACTACATGTAGAGTGTCGGAAACAGCCAATCGTTGAATGACGAAACTCAACAAGGACATTGCGCACAGCAGCTGTTGGCTGTTGGCATGCCCATGGTGTATGATAGAGTGTAGGACGACTTTTTGTTTTCGTTTTATTTTTTCGTTTCTTTTCTTTTTTGTGTGTGTGTGAGTTGTGCATTCTTGTTTTCTTTTCTTTTCTTTTGTTTTCTTTTGCTTTGGTTTCTTTTCTTTTCTTTTTTCTGTGTGAGTTGTACATTCATGTTGCATCTCTCAGGATATGGGCTGGACATCCGATTTGACATTTGGGGGGTGAAATCCCCATTAATGTCAGGTTATGCTGACGTGTGGTTGGTTCAGAGGTACTTTTTTTGGGTGCTTGGGTTTGGGACTGGATTGACAGATCCCTTGTCCTATCACAGCACAGTTTGGGTGATATTTCTGTAGGCAGGAGAAAGACAGGCAAGGTCATTTACAATACCATGTTTGTGGCCTTGTTATGACACAATGTCGGCTACAGAATGCTGCTTTGGATTGATTGTGCACATTAACAGCTATTACAGTTTTAGCGATTTGCATCGGATGTTGATTTCTTTTAGTGTTTTGTAAAGCTTCAAGGCAGCTGTGAGCCTTTTGAGTAAGCGATGAATGTTACAGAAATATGACCGTATTGTAACTGTCAACCTGAATGCTTTATGAACTTACAGTTCCCCGTAGTTTGTGTCGCTACATCGATATCCTATGCTATTACTTTTGTGTGTTGGCGGGAACATTGGTTTGACTCTACATGTACATGCAGGTCACCATGACATTTTGAATCCAGATGTCACTGGGACAGACAGGATATGTTAAAATAATAACGATAAGTCAGCCGGAATGCAGCCCTGCCCATCCTTCTCGAACCATTACACATAGAGTAATGTTATTACTTTCCAAGAGAGGGATGGCAGGATAGTCTCCCTTGCAGTAGGAAGAACAAACAGAAAGACAAAAACAAGCAAATAAAAACAAACATTTTGCTCCATGGAGTAAACTGCCCCGGCTGGCACACGAAATGAGACAAAAGCCTTTGAGAAAAACAACATTGTAACAAAAGAAGAGGGGGGGGGGGGGGGGGTACCAGCATATTTTGTGTTGGGGAGTAGCCATTTTGATCCTCCTGTGTGGTCGGTCACCTTTTATATTCTTTATAGATTGTCATTCTGCATTGTATATAGATTGTCATTCTACACTGTATATAGATTGTCATTCTACATTGTATATAGATTGTTATTCTACATTGTATATAGATTGTCATTCTACATTGTATATTACAACCCTTGTCATTACCATCATTCGTAGCATTATAAACACTATCACAGAAAAGCATCAGTATGGGGGTGGTGGTACACAGGTTTCTAACCCCGATTATCTATGTAACAGGCAAGCGTTAGTCCATCTGTGAACGTTGACCACGTGTGGTTATTATGTGCTTTGTTTGCCACTCTGGTAGCTGGCTGTTGGTAACTATTGTGTAACTAGAGAACTGGTGTAGCCATAGACAGATCACTTCTTAAGCCACGGACAGATCATTTCCTAAGCCACGGACAGATCACTTCTGAAGCCATGGACAGATCACTTCCTAAGCCATGGACAAGTCACTTCTTAAGCCGTGGACAAGTCACTTGTTGAGCCTTGGACATATTACTTCTTAAGCCATGGGTGGACAGATCACTTCTGAAGCCATGGACAGATCACTTCCTAAGCCATGGACAGATCACTTCCTAAGCCATGGACAGATCACTTCTTAAGCCATGGACAGATCACTTCCTGAGCCATGGACAAGTCACTTCTTAAGCCATGGACAAGTCACTTATTAAGCCATGGACAGATCACTTATTAAGCCATGGACAGATCACTTATTAAGCCATGGACAGATCACTTATTAAGCCATGGACAGATCATTTATTAAGCCATGGACAGATCACTTATTAAGCCATGGACAGATCAATTATTAAGCCACGGACAATCACTTCTTAAGCCATGGACAGATCACTTATTAAGCCATGGACAGATCAATTATTAAGCCACGGACAATCACTTCTTAAGCCATGGACAGATCACTTATTAAGCCATGGACAGACCAATTATTAAGCCACAGACAATCACTTCTTAAGCCATGGACAGATCACTTCCTAAGCCATGGACAGATCACTTCCTGAGCCACGGACAGAAAGAACGACAACCACGTTCTGCCTAGAGAGCAGCAGGCGATCCTGAAGAGGCTCCACACCAGCCACAACTGTCTGGACACACTGGAGAACTGTAAGTTGGAACTGGACGGCTTCACCCACCTGCCCCTGCAGTCCAGAGGACCAGACAGCTGAGCACAAATCGTGTTATAACGATCTCATCTCTGTAGGCAGAGCGACAAAGATGTGGGCGACCGCGACCGACAAATTCATGGCAACTGACAGGAACTGAAAAAAAAATGCGGACTGACCATGTAGAGAAAAAGATGATAAACTAATTAGGTATACCACCAGATCACCAGGCCTTAGGTATACCACCAGATCACCAGGCCTTAGGTATACCACCAGATCACCAGGCCTTAGGTATACCACCAGATCACCAGGCCTTAGGTATACCACCAGATCACCAGGCCTTAGGTATACCACCAGATCACCAGGCCTTAGGTATACCACCAGATCACCAGGCCTTAGGTAAACCACCAGATCACCAGGCCTTAGGTATACCACCAGATCACCAGGCCTTAGGTAAACCACCAGATCACCAGGCCTTAGGTATACCACCAGATCACCAGGCCTTAGGTATACCACCAGATCACCAGGCCTTAGGTATACCACCAGATCACCAGGCCTTAGGTATACCACCAGATCACCAGGCCTTAGGTATACCACCAGATCACCAGGCCTTAGGTAAACCACCAGATCACCAGGCCTTAGGTATACCACCAGATCACCAGGCCTTAGGTATACCACCAGATCACCAGGCCTTAGGTATACCACCAGATCACCAGGCCTTAGGTAAACCACCAGATCACCAGGCCTTAGGTATACCACCAGATCACCAGGCCTTAGGTATACCACCAGATCACCAGGCCTTAGGTATACCACCAGATCACCAGACCTTAGGTATACCACCAGATCACCAGGCCTTAGGTATACCACCAGATCACCAGGCCTTAGGTATACCACCAGATCACCAGGCCTTAGGTAAACCACCAGATCATCAGGCCTTAGGTAAACCACCAGATCACCAGGCCTTAGGTAAACCACCAGATCACCAGGCCTTAGGTAAACCACCAGATCACCAGGCCTTAGGTAAACCACCGGATCACCAGGCCTTAGGTAAACCACCAGATCACCAGGCCTTAGGTAAACCACCGGATCACCAGGCCTTAGGTAAACCACCAGATCACCAGGCCTTAGGTAAACCACCGGATCACCAGGCCTTAGGTAAACTACCAGATCACCAGGCCTTAGGTAAACCACCGGATCATCAGGCCTTAGGTAAACCACCGGATCACCAGGCCTTAGGTAAACCACCGGATCACCAGGCCTTAGGTAAACCACCAGATCACCAGGCCTTAGGTAAACCACCGGATCACCAGGCCTTAGGTAAACTACCAGATCACCAGGCCTTAGGTAAACCACCGGATCATCAGGCCTTAGGTAAACCACCGGATCACCAGGCCTTAGGTAAACCACCGGATCACCAGGCCTTAGGTAAACCACCGGATCACCAGGCCTTAGGTAAACCACCGGATCATCAGGCCTTAGGTAAACCACCGGATCACCAGGCCTTAGGTAAACCACCGGATCATCAGGCCTTAGGTAAACTACCGGATCACCAGGCCTTAGGTATACCACCGGATCACCAGGCCTTAAGTAAACCACCGGATCACCAGGCCTTAAGTAAACCACCGGATCACCAGGCCTTGCAAAGACTGTCCTGCTAGGCATGTAGTGCCAGAGATACGAAAAGAGGCAGACCAAAGAAGAGGTTGGATTTCAGCGACTACCAGCTAGAGCAAGAGAAACTGGAGAAAATCATCAAGAAATCATCTAGAGTGTGCCCCAAGGAGAAAATCATCAAGAAATCATCTAGAGTGTGCCCCAAGGAGAAAATCATCAAGAAATCATCTAGAGTGTGCCCCAAAGAGAAAATCATCAAGAAATCATCTAGAGTGTGCCCCAAGGAGAAAATCATCAAGAAATCATCTAGAGTGTGCCCCAAGGAGAAAATCATCAAGAAATCATCAAGATGTGCCCCAAGGAGAAAATCATCAAGAAATCATCTAGAGTGTGCCCCAAGGAGAAAATCATCAAGAAATCATCTAGAGTGTGCCCCAAGGAGAAAATCATCAAGAAATCATCTAGAGTGTGCCCCAAGGAGAAAATCATCAAGAAATCATCTAGAGTGTGCCCCAAGGAGAAAATCATCAAGAAATCATCTGTAATGCTTCAAGGAGAAAATCATCAAGAAATCATCTAGAGTGTGCCCCAAGGAGAAAATCATCAAGAAATCATCTGTAATGCTTCAAGGAGAAAATCATCAAGAAATCATCTAGAGTGTGCCCCAAGGAGAAAATCATCAAGAAATCATCTGTAATGCTTCAAGGAGAAAATCATCAAGAAATCATATGTAATGCTTCAAGGAGAGAGTCGTCTAGTGATCATCTGTGATGCTCCATGGAGAAAATCATCAAGAAATCATCTGTAATGCTTCAAGGAGAAAATCATCAAGAAATCATCTGTAATGCTTCAAGGAGAAAATCATCAAGAAATCATCTGTAATGCTTCAAGGAGAAAATCATCAAGAAATCATATGTAATGCTTCAAGGAGAGAGTCGTCTAGTGATCATCTGTGATGCTCCATGGAGAAAATCATCAAGAAATCATCTGTAATGCTTCAAGGAGAAAATCATCAAGAAATCATCTGTAATGCTTCAAGGAGAAAAATCATCAAGAAATCATATGTAATGCTTCAAGGAGAAAATCATCAAGAAATCATCTGGAGTGTGCCCCAAGGAGAAAATCTTCAAGAAATCATATGTAATGCTTCAAGGAGAAAATCATCAAGAAATCATATGTAATGCTTCAAGGAGAAAATCATCAAGAAATCATCTGTAATGCTTCAAGGAGAAAAATCATCAAGAAATCATCTGTAATAACCCAAGATCTGACTCCAGGTCAAAAGACAGATCAAGACAAATCTGGGACTATTCAGTCAAGATAACTATTACGAACTGACAAAATTAATTGAAATCAGCAATAATGAATTGACCAAAAACAATTAAACAGCCAATTTTTTTAGTGTTTTACACTTTCGAGACTGACTTGCAAATCTGAGTTTCTTGTCAAGTCAGAGGCAACAAAGTTTGAAGTCAAGGAACTGAAAACAGCTGCAGTGAACAGAACATGACAAGGAAATCGGGTCTCACAAAAACAACTATTCGACTGTGAACCAGACAGGACAGAAAAAAAGATTAGAAGTATAAGAACAGTGTAAATGTCAACATCACAGATACTGGATTGACCACTACATAGCACGTGCTCAGGGTCAGGCCAGCTGGAATGCTATCACAGGTCTTTCTTAAGACAGTTTAAAAGAGAAGTACAGCCTCACTGAGGAGAGAAAAGCAGCATCAGCAAGTTACACTGTCATAAACATAGTATTTCCTGTACTGTAGCTGTGACTGTGTATGTCGCTGGAGACTTCAATCCTACAACTACATGGGCGTCCATAGCGGGCTGATGAAGTGTAGCTGTGACTGTGTATATGTCACTGTAGACTTCAATCTCACAACCAGCTAGACATCAGGGCTGATGAAGTGTAGCTGTGACTGTGTATATGTCACTGTAGACTTCAATCTCACAACCAGCTAGACATCAGGGCTGATGAAGTGTAGCTGTGACTGTGTATATGTCACTGTAGACTTCAATCTCACAACCAGCTAGACATCAGGGCTGATGAAGTGTAGCTGTGACTGTGTATATGTCACTGTAGACTTCAATCTCACAACCAGCTAGACATCAGGGCTGATGAAGTGTAGCTGTGACTGTGTATATGTCACTGTAGACTTCAATCTCACAACCAGCTAGACATCAGGGCTGATGAAGTGTAGCTGTGACTGTGTATATGTCACTGTAGACTTCAATCTCACAACCAGCTAGACATTCATAGCATTCTGATGAAATGTGATGTCTGCGTACACAGTAGCATATCTCAGACCATCATCAGATCTCTTTCTCCCTCTGTCTGTCTGTCTGTCTCTCTCTCTCTCTCTCTCTCTCTCTCTCTCTCTCTCTCTCTCTCTCTTTGTCTGTCTTTTTCTGTCTCTCTCTCTCTCTCTCTCTCTCTCTCTCTCTCTCTCTCTCTCTCTCTTTGTCTTTTTCTGTCTCTATCTGTCTCTGTCTGTCTCTCTCTCTCTCTTGTTGTCTCTCATGTTGTCTCTGTTATCGCTGTCTGTCTGTCTCTGTCTATCTCTCTCTGTCTCTGTCTGTCTGTCTTTCTTTCTCTCTCTCTCTTTCTCTCTGTTTGTCGCTGTCTCTGTCTCTCTTTCTGTCTGTCTCTCTGTCTGTCTCTGTGTCTCTCTCTCTCTGTATCATTGTCTCTGTCTCTTTCACTGTCTGTCTCTGTCTCTCTCTCTCTCTCCCTCTCTCTCTGTCTGTCTCTATCTTTGTCTGTCTCTATCTCTCTGTCGCTGTCTCTGCCCGCCCCCCCCCTCTCTCTCTCTCTGTCTTTGTCTCTATCGCTCTCTCTCTCTCTCTCTCTCTCTCTCTCTCTCTTTCTCCCCCCTTCCCTTATCCCAGCGCCTGTGATAGGTATAAAGAAGACAACCCAACACCCATGCAAAAGACACCCAAAACCCAAAACAAAAAACAAAACATAAAACTGAACACTGTCTAAAAACCCAGCACATTGTCATGGCGCCCAACACGTAAGTGCTGTAACAGCATTAATGAGTTGATCTTGGCGTCGATTCGGCTCGGTCATTAGCAAGCGCTTCAGCTGATAAGTTAACCCTTTGACGCCCGCACCCTGTGCTCCAGCAGCCTGCATTATCAACCATGCTGGCACAGCAAAAACTTAACCCTTTGACTGTCTCCCCCTATCCACCAGCTTCCTGACAGGAAGCTGGTTGATAGGGTGAGGGAGTCAAAAGGTTAAGTTTTTGTGCAGTTGGTGGATAGGGTGCGGAAGTCAAAGGGTTAAGAGTCGAATGCGTGTTTTGTACTCTTCAGCTATGGGCTTGGTCCAGACAGCGGCAGAAACTAACGGGGCGCTCGGAGGGATAATGGGCTTTTCTCTGCATTGACTGCAAGCCATCAAGCTCATGGGCCGTGTTCTGTGTCGCTGTAAACTCACACTCAGTTGCATAAATGGGATTGACGTTTAAGGCGACCATCACCCATTCTTGTTTGTTTGTTTGTTTTTAATGTCTCAGTTAAAATGGGTCCCCCCGTGGGGATGCCGGGGACTCTTTCGATTTAAATAGTATCCCCACCTTCTGAAAATTCTGTACCAGAAATTTCCTTTTTACTGTCACTCTTTTTATTTCTTCTTCCCTGTTTTGCTTTCTGTCATTTCTTCCTATCATTTTCTGCCTCGCTGGTCCATTCTCCTGTATGTGTTCTATAATCTTACACACTTTCTCTTAGGATTGATAATTGGGTACACGTATTGGCTGCATTTTTTTTTCTCTAAGAAAATGTGATGTGCAGAAGCAATTTTAGGTAGTTTAGGCAATTTCGTGTATGTTTTAGTGTCCTTAGTTATGTTAACATTTGTATTCAGGCTTGTTTGTTTGTTGTTGGGTTTTTTTCAAAATCGTCTGGTGATAAAGTGGACGGAGTGGTCAACGCTAGGTGCATGTTCTCAGAGTATGTGTGTGATTGTATTGATATGTGTACTTCATTTTCTTTTACTGGTGCTTTTTTTCCTTCCCAAACATACGTTGTATATGTTTTGAAATGGTCGGCCCTGACATCACTCTGTGCTGTCGGCTGGGCTTTAAACAATTAAAATAAAGGAAAAAGGGGTCGTTGAAAACTTTAGAGGTAGGGATGCATGTGTGTGTGTGCCTGCCGAAATAGTGTACAAACGCCAACAGAAATATCTCAAAAGTGCATCAGTATTGCATGGTTTCATTTTGCATAAAGTCAGGTTAAAAGGATCCAGTACAATTATATTTAGACCACTGTAGTATGCAAAGTTATAAAGATCCCATCATACGAAATGAGATGTTAAGAACGCACAAGATCAAATCCCGACCAGTTCTTTAAAAAAATATGGAGGGGGGGGGGGGGGACGGTCAGATTTTTCTTTTCCCCAGCCCAGCTGTATGGGACTTTCAGGGTGGCACAATCACGCAGGGCACAATCATATTTGAACAGCGTAGAACAGTTGATGCTATTCAACAGACGAGGGGCCAGTAGAAGCGAAACCCAAGGCCGTAGAGCTCTTTCCCATGAAGTATCTGTATAGGAACATGTGTCTCCAGGATCATTTTTGTATCCCACATGAAAACCCACACCAGATGATAAAGGACCGGTATGCCTACTCGTCCGTTGGATTGAAACGATAGTCTTTCATCATCATTGCCATCACCATCACTATCATTATCATCATCGTCGTCATCATCATCATCATCAGTGTGACATGTTAACAAACAAGAATTAAGTGTTTTTTTTCTGTGGCCTGTTTCGAAGCCAGTCTGAAAACAGTTGTCCGTTGTTGGGAAACTAATTGCAGAAAATTGTATTGAGCTTAAGTGCTTTATTAGGGTGAATACTGCAAGTGTGCGGTTATGTGCTCCTGGCATGGTATGACAGCAGCGTGTAGTTACAGGGAGGGGTGATAGGATAATCCTTGTGCTGACTACATAATCATAAGCACAGACCTTGCTCTGTACACTATCAGCTGGAGAGAGGGGTGAGGGGGGCTCGGTTGTGTCGATGGCATCCACTTTTAAAGTGACATTCATTTGATTCCCCCCACCCCACCTCTCTTCTTGAAGAAATACAATAGGATAAAGTAATTATAAATGCAAATGAAAAATGATACAATGAAGATGCATTAGAGCGACTGTGCCTTAGCTGTAGCATGGTGAGACTGTTTGTGTAGTTTGCTGTAGGAAACGGTAGCAGTCGAAACGTCACAGAAAAGGTTCTCATTGTGACTTAACTCTTTCAGGACACAGCTGCCTGAGGCCAGAGAACTCCTGAAGTTAAGAGTTTACAGTTTGTTCGGGAGGAATTCATCAGACTCGGACAATTCCATATGTGCTTCTCGCAAATCTGCCGGCAATTATCGGGCAGACTCCCTGCGTCTGTGCACCCCCCCCCCACCCCCACCCCCACGTTCTGTGAAGATCTTGAAATAGAGGGGTAGGTGGGGGAGAGGGATTATAACGGAACATTAAGATGACCAATGAACAGGTCAGTTTTTAATGTTGCGGGCTGGGATTGAACTCGAGGAATCTAATCTTGAATTCTTCCTAAAACTGCTTAGAAAACCAAGTTAGAAAACGGGCAGTGGCACAAAAAACACACTGTGGACAGATTCGCCTATATTTCGACATGTTGAAAAGAAATACTTGAGCTTCAAGTGTAGTATAGTCAGAACGAATTTCTGTTGCCATAACCACAAAGTGACGGCCATGTTAAATAAAAACATAAGTTTCTTAACAAATTCTCCTACACGTCGCTGCTAATTAAATGATTATTAAAGGAAGGAGTCTTTTTTTAATGTCTGTACGGTCGTGATTTTTAATCAGAAAAGAAAAAACAAAAGAAAAGAAAAAAAAACCAATCAGCAGGGGAGAGTTCGAAGGGGAAAAAGAGAACCGTTAGATCAGTTGATAATTTATAACATACTGATTGTAAATTTCTCCCTCAACATCGTCATCATTGGACTTAAAAATCTGTCTTATTCGCCTTCTTGTCACTGTAGCTGTCCATGACATTAAATACAAAACTGCTGTCTGGTGCCTGCCACAGTCATGAAGCACATGAAAGTAAATATGACAACATGCGTACACACACTCTCTGTCTCTCTCGGCCCTGGCTCATGTTCATTAAAACATTTTCCTTTTTTTTTCATTCGTTCTCTGTCTGTCTGTGTCTCCCTCCCTCGCTCACTGTCTCTCTCTCTGTCTCTCCTCTCTGTCTCTCTCTCTGTCTCTCTCCTTCGCTCTCCCCCCCCTCTCTCTCTCTACCCTCTCTCTCCCTCGCTCTCCCCCCTCTCTCTCTGTCTGTCTGTCTCTCTCTCTCTCTCTCTCTCTCTCTGGCCCATGGCTGAT
Source organism: Monoplex corrugatus (assembly GCA_030674185.1). Lineage (NCBI taxonomy): Eukaryota > Metazoa > Mollusca > Gastropoda > Littorinimorpha > Ranellidae > Monoplex > Monoplex corrugatus. The sequence goes on along the minus strand of JAPXFY010000027.1, from coordinate 40,786,985 downwards.
GTTTGTTAAATATGTTTTCGTTTGTTCTCTCTCTGTCAGTCTCTGTCTGTCTGTCTCTCTGTCTGTCTGTCTCTCTGTCTCTGTCTCTCTCTCTCTCTCTCTCTCTCTCTCTCTCTCTCTCTCTCTCTCTCTCTCTCTCTCTCTCTCTCCCCTCCTTTCTTTCCATTCCCATTTATGTCTGATGCGAATAGAGAGGAAAAGACAACGCCCACACAAAAGCCCCGGGGAAGAAAAAAAAAAAAGAAAAAGAAAACAGTACACCCTATCAATAAAACCCAGCGCATTATCAGACGCCGTGAATAAATGACAGCGATGATGTGGCTTGGACTTCAAGAGGCGCTTCAGCCCGAGAGCTTGTCTGTCTTTTTCTCACCTGCTGGTACCGACAGCAGTATTACCCTCTTTGCCGACAGTTACAGAATGAACAGTGAGGGCGGAGGTATAATGGGGCTGACTGGCTTAATCTTAAAGCACAGCTATGGTTGTATGCTTTGTACGCGGATGGGACGCGTTTTAAACCCTTTGACTCCGGCACCCTGGCCACCAGCGTCCTGCATTGCCAACCATGGCAGCAAAGCAAAAACGTAACCCTTTGATTCCCTCACCCTATCCACCAGCTTCCTGCACAGGAAGCTGGTGGATAGGGTGAAGGAATCAAAGGGTTACGTTTTTGCAGTTGATGGATAGAGTGCAGGAGTCAGAGGGTTAACGTCCTATCGGTACACTCAGCCCTGTCGGTACACTCAGCCCTGTCGGTACACTCAGCCCTATCAGCCCTATCGGTACACTCAGCCCTATCGGTGTATTTCGTTGAAAACAACGTACATAACAATTTTTACGAAACCGAAAGCTTAACGTTTCAACTTACCGCTTCGGAAGATTATAAATGTGTACACAATGAAAATGACAAAGGTCACGACTAAGTCAGAAATGCACTTATTTAACATTCCTTGGTACAATGTGGCCTTCCTGTCTTGACCTACTTTTGGTGTCGTCTGCTTTTACAGCCAACGGTGATTTTTGTTTGTTTGTTTGTTTGTTTGTTTGTTTTTGCACGCCCATTAAATTATTCACAGCCATTTCATCATTTCGGTAGACAGTCCTATTACGATCTAATGTGCAATAAAGAATTTTTTTTTTTTTAATTTTATATGAACAAGTTTGTGATGTTTCTAAAACGGAAGGAATGTACATAAAATATAAAGTGGTATTAATTTTTGCATGGCTATGCGAGCTGGCTGACCACCGGTGCCAGTGATGACATACATGTAACAGACCCGGTTACCAGTGCTAAGCGCTCCTGGGGAGGAATTGTTTGTCGGGATGTGTGGGATGGAAAACGTCTGCTTCCATACCGATAGGGCTGAGTATACCAAAAGGACGTTAACACGTTAACAGACGTGTTTTAAATTGACGATCACCACCTTTGTTTGTTCGCTTAGTCTCGCTTAAAATCTTTATCTCACTTGGGTTGTCTGCGTCGTGTATGTCTAATCTAAGCTGCTGACCATGTTTGATGATAATTGTCTTGTTGGGGAATGGGAGGAGGAGCTAGTTCTTTTATCTTTGTTCGTGATCTTTTGTTTTGTTTTGTTCACTTACTTCATCCTTTGTATTGTTTTCTGATATTGTGAAGTGTTGCAGTGCAATGTGATTATGTTTGTGTATGTGTGTGTGTGTGTGTGTTTACTTTTTTTTCTTTTTTTTTTTTCGGGGATGGAGGATGTAGACCAGAGGAATTACGACAAAGGAGACCCTATTTTAATCATGTTGGTGGACATACGAGGCAACGTTTTTTGTGTTGTATTTGTGATGTGATTACGCAAGACGTCGATGAGATAATGTAAACCAGGTGGCTGGCTGTGTTTTTTTTTTAAAACCAGATGTAGATACACATACCGTTACAAAAAAACAGATGTAGATACACATACCGTTACAAAAAAACAGATGTAGATACACATACCGTTACAAAAAAACAGATGTAGATACACATACCGTTACAAAAAACAGATGTAGATACACATACCGTTACAAAAACCAGATGTAGATACACATACCGTTACAAAAAAAACAGATGTAGATACACATACCGTTACAAAAAAACAGATGTAGATACACATACCGTTACAAAAAAACAGATGTAGATACACATACCGTTACAAAAAAAACATGTAGATACACATACCGTTACAAAAAAACAGATGTAGATACACATACCGTTACAAAAACCAGATGTAGATACACATACCGTTACCAAAAAACATGTAGATACACATACCGTTACAAAAAACATGTAGATACACATACCGTTACAAAAAAAACATGTAGATACACATACCGTTACAAAATAACAGATGTAGATACACATACCGTTACAAAAAACATGTAGATACACATACCGTTACAAAAAAACATGTAGATACACATACCGTTACAAAAAAACAGATGTAGATACACATACCGTTACAAAAAACATGTAGATACACATACCGTTACAAAAACCAGATGTAGATACACATACCGTTACAAAAAAACATGTAGATACACATACCGTTACAAAAAACAGATGTAGATACACATACCGTTACAAAAAACAGATGTAGATACACATACCGTTACAAAAAACAGATGTAGATACACATACCGTTACAAAAAACATGTAGATACACATACCGTTACAAAAAACATGTAGATACACATACCGTTACAAAAACCAGATGTAGATACACATACCGTTACAAAAAACATGTAGATACACATACCGTTACAAAAACCAGATGTAGATACACATACCGTTACAAAAAACAGATGTAGATACACATACCGTTACAAAAAACCAGATGTAGATACACATACCGTTACAAAAAACATGTAGATACACATACCGTTACAAAAAACATGTAGATACACATACCGTTACAAAAACCAGATGTAGATACACATACCGTTACAAAAAACATGTAGATACACATACCGTTACAAAAACCAGATGTAGATACACATACCGTTACAAAAAACATGTAGATACACATACCGTTACAAAAACCAGATGTAGATACACATACCGTTACAAAAAACAGATGTAGATACACATACCGTTACAAAAAACAGATGTAGATACACATACCGTTACAAAAACCAGATGTAGATACACATACCGTTACAAAAAACATGTAGATACACATACCGTTACAAAAAATAACCATAGTTTCAAAAGATTGATACACATACCGTTAACATAGATAACATACTACAAAAACATGTAGATACACATACCGTTACAAAAAACAGATGTAGATACACATACCGTTACAAAAAACAGATGTAGATACACATACCGTTACAAAAAACAGATGTAGATACACATACCGTTACAAAAAACAGATGTAGATACACATACCGTTACAAAAAACAGATGTAGATACACATACCGTTACAAAAAACAGATGTAGATACACATACCGTTACAAAAAACAGATGTAGATACACATACCGTTACAAAAAAACAGATGTAGATACACATACCGTTACAAAAAAAACAGATGTAGATACACATACCGTTACAAAAAACAGATGTAGATACACATACCGTTACAAAAAACAGATGTAGATCTACACAAAACCAGTATACACAAAAAACAGATGTAGATACACATACCGTTACAAAAAACAGTGTAGATACACATACCGTTACAAAAAACGATGTAGTAATACAAACATATACACAACGTTACAAAAAACAGATGTAGATACACATACCGTTACAAAAAACAGATGTAGATACACATACCGTTACAAAAAACCAGATGTAGATACACATACCGTTACAAAAAAACAATGTAGATACACATACCGTTACAAAAAAACATGTAGATACACATACCGTTACAAAAAACATGTAGATACACATACCGTTACAAAAAACAGATGTAGATACACATACCGTTACAAAAAACGATGTAGATACACATACCGTTACAAAAAAAATGTAGATACACATACCGTTACAAAAAACATGTAGATACACATACCGTTACAAAAAACATGTAGATACACATACCGTTACAAAAAAACAGATGTAGATACACATACCGTTACAAAAAACAGATGTAGATACACATACCGTTACAAAAAACAGATGTAGATACACATACCGTTACAAAAAAACATGTAGATACACATACCGTTACAAAAACAATGTAGATACACATACCGTTACAAAAAACAGTGTAGATACACATACCGTTACAAAAAAACATGTAGATACACATACCGTTACAAAAAACAGATGTAGATACACATACCGTTACAAAAAACAGATGTAGATACACATACCGTTACAAAAACAATGTAGATACACATACCGTTACAAAACAAAACCAACCGAAGTAGATACACATACCGTTACAAAAAAACAGATGTAGATACACATACCGTTACAAAAAACATGTAGATACACATACCGTTACAAAAAACATGTAGATACACATACCGTTACAAAAAACATGTAGATACACATACCGTTACAAAAAAACAGTGTAGATACACATACCGTTACAAAAAAACAGATGTAGATACACATACCGTTACAAAAAACATGTAGATACACATACCGTTACAAAAAACATGTAGATACACATACCGTTACAAAAAACAGATGTAGATACACATACCGTTACAAAAAAACAGATGTAGATACACATACCGTTACAAAAAACAGATGTAGATACACATACCGTTACAAAAAACAATGTAGATACACATACCGTTACAAAAAACATGTAGATACACATACCGTTACAAAAAACAGATGTAGATACACATACCGTTACAAAAAACAGATGTAGATACACATACCGTTACAAAAAAACATGTAGATACACATACCGTTACAAAAAACATGTAGATACACATACCGTTACAAAAAACATGTAGATACACATACCGTTACAAAAAACAGATGTAGATACACATACCGTTACAAAAAACAGATGTAGATACACATACCGTTACAAAAAACCAGATGTAGATACACATACCGTTACAAAAAACATGTAGATACACATACCGTTACAAAAAACATGTAGATACACATACCGTTACAAAAAACAGATGTAGATACACATACCGTTACAAAAAAACATGTAGATACACATACCGTTACAAAAAACAGATGTAGATACACATACCGTTACAAAAAAACAGATGTAGATACACATACCGTTACAAAAAACATGTAGATACACATACCGTTACAAAAACCAGATGTAGATACACATACCGTTACAAAAAAACAGATGTAGATACACATACCGTTACAAAAAACATGTAGATACACATACCGTTACAAAAAACATGTAGATACACATACCGTTACAAAAAACATGTAGATACACATACCGTTACAAAAAACAGATGTAGATACACATACCGTTACAAAAAAACAGATGTAGATACACATACCGTTACAAAAAACAGATGTAGATACACATACCGTTACAAAAAACATGTAGATACACATACCGTTACAAAAAACAGATGTAGATACACATACCGTTACAAAAAAACAGATGTAGATACACATACCGTTACAAAAAAACAGATGTAGATACACATACCGTTACAAAAAACATGTAGATACACATACCGTTACAAAAAACATGTAGATACACATACCGTTACAAAAAACATGTAGATACACATACCGTTACAAAAAACAGATGTAGATACACATACCGTTACAAAAAAACAGATGTAGATACACATACCGTTACAAAAAACAGATGTAGATACACATACCGTTACAAAAAACATGTAGATACACATACCGTTACAAAAAACAGATGTAGATACACATACCGTTACAAAAAACAGATGTAGATACACATACCGTTACAAAAAAACAGATGTAGATACACATACCGTTACAAAAAACAGATGTAGATACACATACCGTTACAAAAAACAGATGTAGATACACATACCGTTACAAAAAACCAGATGTAGATACACATACCGTTACAAAAAAACAGATGTAGATACACATACCGTTACAAAAAACAGATGTAGATACACATACCGTTACAAAAAAACAGATGTAGATACACATACCGTTACAAAAAACCAGATGTAGATACACATACCGTTACAAAAAAACAGATGTAGATACACATACCGTTACAAAAAACAGATGTAGATACACATACCGTTACAAAAAACCAGATGTAGATACACATACCGTTACAAAAAACATGTAGATACACATACCGTTACAAAAACCAGATGTAGATACACATACCGTTACAAAAAACAGATGTAGATACACATACCGTTACAAAAAACCAGATGTAGATACACATACCGTTACAAAAAAACAGATGTAGATACACATACCGTTACAAAAAACAGATGTAGATACACATACCGTTACAAAAAACAGATGTAGATACACATACCGTTACAAAAAAACAGATGTAGATACACATACCGTTACAAAAAACATGTAGATACACATACCGTTACAAAAAAACAGATGTAGATACACATACCGTTACAAAAAACAGATGTAGATACACATACCGTTACAAAAAACCAGATGTAGATACACATACCGTTACAAAAAACATGTAGATACACATACCGTTACAAAAAACCAGATGTAGATACACATACCGTTACAAAAAACCAGATGTAGATACACATACCGTTACAAAAAACCAGATGTAGATACACATACCGTTACAAAAAACAGATGTAGATACACATACCGTTACAAAAAACCAGATGTAGATACACATACCGTTACAAAAAACAGATGTAGATACACATACCGTTACAAAAAACCAGATGTAGATACACATACCGTTACAAAAAACCAGATGTAGATACACATACCGTTACAAAAAACCAGATGTAGATACACATACCGTTACAAAAAACCAGATGTAGATACACATACCGTTACAAAAAACATGTAGATACACATACCGTTACAAAAAAACATGTAGATACACATACCGTTACAAAAAACATGTAGATACACATACCGTTACAAAAAAACAGATGTAGATACACATACCGTTACAAAAAAACAGATGTAGATACACATACCGTTACAAAAAAACAGATGTAGATACACATACCGTTACAAAAAAACAGATGTAGATACACATACCGTTACAAAAACCAGATGTAGATACACATACCGTTACAAAAAACAGATGTAGATACACATACCGTTACAAAAAACAGATGTAGATACACATACCGTTACAAAAAACAGATGTAGATACACATACCGTTACAACGTAACCCAGACAGACTGATACAAATCTAAATTCCGTTTGAAAATAGAACAGCAGTTTTCCTCCAACGACCCTAGGGCTGTGTGGAAAGGTCTCCAAGCTATTACTGAATACAAGAGCAAAGCAAAGCTTGATAACAACGACCCAGCACTCCCTGATCAGCTGAATGATTTTTATGCTAGGTTTGATCGGCTGAACACGACCCCTGTGCCCCAGTTGGACACCCTTGAGATCTGCTCCCCGCCTTTTGTGGTCCAGGGAGCAGATGTCAGGAGTCTGTTCAAACGCCAGAATGCCAAAAAAGCTTGTGGTCCCGATAATGTGTCATCCTCTGTTCTCAAAAACTGTGCTGACGAACTTGCTCCCGTTTTTTCTGATATTTTTAACAGCTCTCTCTCCCTATGTCAAATTCCATCCTGCTTCAAATCGTCAATCATTGTTCCTGTTCCCAAAAAGGCAAAAATCTCTTCATTGAACGACTATAGACCTGTTGCACTAACTTCTGTGGCAATGAAAGTTTTTGAACGTTTCGTCCTACGCTACCTGAAAACTGTGACAGACCCTCTAATGGACCCCTTTCAGTTCGCCTATAGAGCTAACAGATCTTTCGAAGATGCTGTGTCACTGGGCCTTCATTCTGTTCTAGAGCATCTTGAAAACCCAAATACCTATGCTCGTATTCTTTTCGTTGATTTTAGTTCTGCGTTTAATACTATTGTTCCCGCAAAATTGATAGCCAAGCTGACAGACTTAAATGTTGATGTTAGTGTGTGTCGCTGGATTTCTAATTTCCTGACCAACAGGCCCCAGGCAGTGAGAGTAGGAAACAAAATGTCAAAAGAACTTATCTTGAATACAGGTGCCCCTCAAGGATGTGTGTTATCTCCCTTGCTATTTACATTGTTTACCAATGACTTCCGTTCTAACTGCTCATCTGTGACTGTAGTCAAATTCTCTGATGACACCACTATGGAAGGTCTTATATCAAACAGTGATGAGACAATGTACAGGAAAGAGGTTGCGAACATGGTTGACTGGTGTGCTGCAAACAACCTAGAACTTAATGTATCCAAAACTAAAGAAATGATAATCGACTTCCGCAAAAACAAACCAGTACTCCCCCCATTGTCAGTGAAAGGCCAAACAGTTGAACAGGTTAAATCATTCAAATTTCTCGGCCTGCACATCTCTAACAAGGTCACTTGGGATGTAAATACATCAGAAATCTGCAAGAAAGCGCATCAGAGACTGTATTTCCTACGTCAACTTAAAAAGCTTAGATTAACACGCCAATAATGACACAGTTTTATCGCTCTGTCATTGAGAGTGTACTCACATTCTCAAATACTGTCTGGTATGGGAGTGCGTCCAGTAACAACAAGAAAAGACTCAACAGGGTTGTAAAGACCGCCTCCAAAATTGCAGGATGTGAGCTCCCATCTATCGACAATATCTTTCGGGAGCGTGTGACACGCAAAGCAAGGTCTATTGTATCTGATAAACTGCACCCAGCCAACCCTCTGTTCCAACTTCTTCCTTCCGGCAAAAGATTCCGCAGTATTAAGTGTAAATCCAACCGATTGAAGCACAGCTTTTTCCCCACTGCTGTAAAGATGCTGAATGATTTGTGACACTGTCTTCTTCATCCATTGCTCCTTTTATCTGACACCCCTGCTTCTGCTTTCTACTCTCTTCTTCCCCGGCCCCCCTCCCCACCACCCCCCTCCCCCCTCCTTAGTTATTCCCTCCTCCTTTCTGAGTGTAAGGGCTGCTCATCTGTTGATGTTTTCTGTCAAGTTATATTTATATCATACTAGCAAATTTCATGTCTTGTTTACAAGCATTATTATCTGTATGATTATATATTGTTTTTGATGCACGGGTGGGTGTGCACGCCCAGGCATGTGTGAGTACCTGAAGTGTTTTTGATCAAGTATTTTTCATATTATGTATTGTTCATGTTGTCACATGTCTTGTATGCATGGCGGGAGTGTGTTACGCAAAACCAAATCAAATTCCTTTGTTAATTCATTGGTCTGAGTCTGAGTCTGAGTCTGATCATATAGTAGTCCGTTGTTGCGGGTTTTTGTTTTGTTTTTGTTGGTGGTGGTGAATGTGTATTTGTGTAAGTTATTTATTGATTAGTTTATTTATTTGTTTATTTTGGTCTGATAAATTAATACGTTTTGCCAAAACGCCTGCACTTTGTAGTTTCATCCTGAGGTAACTGAAATTATGAAATTGTCCGAGTATGTTGAATCTTTCTTGAATATACTCTGAACTCCTAAACTCTGGAAATGTTGCATCGCCTGGTTTGCATTGATCGACAAAATATTAAAAATTGATTTGTTGATACCATGAATTTCTGTACCCTATAGCAAGCATACTCTTGAATATTTCAGATCATCAGGTGTGATGGCAAATTGCCTATTTTGTCCACAAACACAGTTTGAGGGAGGGGCTTATTTCTTCTATGTTTTTTGTCGTTTTTTGTTTGTTTGTTTGTGCCTCCAGAGAAATAATATTGTTTTTGTGTTCGCGAAGACGTTACACAAACACAGAACGTCGGGGAATTGCCTAAGAATCCGTTTTGTTTTATCGATTCACCGGAAAGTGATATTTTTCTCCCCTTGAGATCGCGCTTATAAATGATGAAAATTCACTGCTGACGGAGATAAGATAAAACACAAAGTTTCCTGTGCGGTTTGCTTCTGTCTGTCTGTCTGCCTGTCTGTCTGTATGTCTTTTCTTTTCTTTTCTTTCTTTCTTACTTTCTTTCTTTCTTTCTTTCTTTCTTTCTTTCTTTCTCCCCCTTGGCGTGAGGGAGGCGTGTTTGTATGACCGTCAGTCTGTGGCAACATTCGCTGTTTGAAGACACCTGTGCTATTTGACATAGGTTTGAGTTAAATTTAGGGTTGATTCCTTACTGCCCATTGTGCAGTTGGTGTGTAGGGCAGCTACGAAGATTCTCCACTTCTGTCTGCTCTGAGCCAGCCTCTGTGTAGTACCCCAGGTGTGCCTCAGTGATTGGATGTCACCTGTTGTTTGTCTCTGTGGTGTCCTGTGAAGGTCAGTCAGGATGGTGTTGTGGTGTTGTCTTCCGATGAGGTGTTACAGGTCATTTATAGTGCTAAGCGGAAATGTTGTTCTGTAGTTGTTTGTTTTTGTTATTAACACCTTTTCAAGGTCAAGGTCCCAACTACGCAGACTGTCTGTAAACAACAAGGGAGAACAAAGTTTTCTCGGTCATTTATCAATGATTTTTTTTCTTCAAATTTGGAAGGAATATCCCATCTCGTACATGGTCCCAAATGCGTAACATCTAAATAACTTTGGTTTAATATTTGAATTCTCTGGGTTTTAAATGAAGGGGGTGGGGGAACTTACATTTCAATTATTTTTATACCTTCCGAATAAATACTACTACTACTACTGCTACTGCTGCTGCTACTACTACTACTACTATTTCTACTACTTATAATGATAATCATAACAACAACAGTAATGATAATAATAATGATGATGATGATGGTTGTAATGATGATAATGATGATGATGATAATAAGATCACAATAGTAATTTTTTATGGCACCAACTGAACTAACAACATAGACATCACACAAACAGTGTGGACCACCTGACGTACCAACTGCAGCCGCTGACCTAGAACGAACAGGAGTAGTGAGGATCTTCGTTGCAGCTCTACACAACAAGGGCAAAACAGCAGTCAGTTAGTAAAGTAAGTACAGGAGATTCAAACCCGCGGACCCCGGCGTCATCGTCATGGCATTCTAACCGTCCCAGTCAGTGAGTGGGCCCCACACAAGGTGTGAACATATCGGTAGTGTTTGGCCAGTTTCCAGAAATCTCGGTTGGAATCTATTTCAGCCAATTCGGTTCTGAAAATGTACTCCGAGCTTGCTTAAGCCATTTGTAGATGTAAATCAGTCTCTCGCCCATCTATGTGTAAATCAAGTGTGAAAGGGCACGTGGGCTTCTTGTGGGTATCGGTCATTGTCTCCCTTTTAGACTTCTCTGTCCCCCTTCATCTCTGTCCTTCCTCTCTCTCCGCCCCCCTTCTTTCTCTCTCTCTCTCTCTCTCTCTGTCTCTATCTCTGTCACTCGGTCTCTGTCTCTCTCTCTCTCTCCCTCTCTCTCTCTCCCTCCCTCTCCCTCTCTCTCTGTCTCTCTCTCTGTCTCTCCCCCCCCCCTCTCTCTCTCTCTTCTCCCCTGCCACATTCCCGTCTCTCTTTTTCTATATATGGCAAGAAGATCAAAAGTATGCAAGTCACACAAGAAAACCCCTTTATTTCATTGAAACCTTCTACTTGTGTTTTCTGTGAATATTTCTTTCCTTCATCAGAAACATGGAGAAAGGGGACTGATCTGGATGTGTCCGGGGTGACGTTTTGAGCGTTTGACGTCTGTCCCTCTGTCTGTCTGTCTGTCCATCTGTGTACGTCATCACAAAACATCAGCAAATATTTTTCAGCTCTTGGAGTTTGGAGTTATTCAAGAGGAATCCATCACAAATGAACAGTTCCATATGCGCCTCACCCCGAAATCAGCCAGCAGTTATCTTCCAGACTTCCTGAGCATGCGCAAAACCATACGCGCTGGCAAGATCTTGAAATGGGAAATGGAGAGAAGGGACTTATGAAACACTAAGCTGACACCAACACAATGATGGAGACAGTAACCCTTTGACTCCCGCACCCTATCCACCAGCATCCTGCATTGCCAACCATGCTTGCAAAAGCAAAAACTTAACCCTTTGATTCCCTCACTTTATCCACCAGCTTCCTTCAGGAAGCTGGTGGATAGGGTGAGGGAATCAGAGGTTTAAGTTTTTGCAGTTGATAGATAAGGTGCAGGAGGAGTCAAAGGATTAAGATGGGTAGCGAGCAGGCCACTTTTCAGTGTTGAGGGCTGGGATTGAATTCGAGATGTCAGATCTTGAGTCCAAAGCTCTGTGAAAAGAACCAGTCACTACTTTGGCGTGTAAACAGTAAGAAACGGTCGTGAAGATGGACTGACAAGAACAGAGAGAAAAGTTTAGACACAAGACGTGACAAGTCTTATTTAACCAAGTGTCAGCACAATTAACCCCAGGAAGAATTATGTTTGGTTTTGATCACACACACGCACGCACACACACCCGCGCACGAATACAAACACACCACACACCACACACCACACACCACACACCACACACCACCACCACCACCACCCACCATCACCACCACAATTAACGCTCCTATTCGGTTAAATCGCCGGCATGTCCATCTTAATCATGATAAATATTGCAACAAAATTTTACTGAGAAAATTAAGGCGACTGTAAGATTTAACCACTAAATTGTACATGAATTTTGCATAGACACGCCAGCAAACAAATCCACACACACACACACACACACACACACACACACACACACACACACACACACACGCACGCACGCACGCACGCACACACACGCACGCACACACACACACCTACACACACTCTCTCTCTTTCTCTCTCTCACACGCACGCAGGTGCGCGCGCACACACACACACACGCACTCTCTGTCTCTCCTCTCTCTCTCTCTCTCTCTCTGTCTGCCTGCCTCTCTCTCTCTCTCTCTCTGCCTCCCTCCCTCTCTCTCTCTCTCTCTCTATCTCGCTCTCTCCGCCCTCTCTCTCGCAAACAGACATGCTCCACACATATTCCATCAACGTTGTATCATTAGATACCGCATACAGCACCGCCACACTAAATGATGTAAGACTTTGTAAGTCTTCGTACAAAATTATCAGTCTCATATTTAGACAAGAATTCAACTGTAACACATAGATAAAATTGTAACTGAAATAGAATATTGTTCAGATCGAAATGTAATGTAGTCACGGTCCCAGGCAACCCGAGGCAGCATCCACAGTGGCCGGATGTTGATGTGTCTAGATTCTTCTTCTTCTTCTTTTTCTTCTTCTTTTTCTTCTTCTTTTTCTTCTTCTTCTTTTTCTTCTTCTTTTTCTTTTTCTTCTTCTTCTTTTTCTTCTTCTTCTTTTTCTTCTTCTTCGCAATTCTTCTTCTTCTTTTTCTTTTTTCTTCTTCTTCTTCTTCTTCTTCTTCTTCTTCTTCTTCTTCGCAATTCTTCTTCTTCGCAATTCTTCTTCTTCTTCTTCTTCTTCTTCTTCGCAATTCTTCTTCTTCTTCTTCGCAAAATTCTTCGCAATTCTTCTTCTTCGCAATTCTTCTTCTTCGCAATTCTTCGCAATTCTTCTTCTTCGCAATTCTTCTTCTTCGCAATTCTTCTTCTTCGCAATTCTTCTTCTTCTTCGCAATTCTTCTTCTTCTTCGCAATTCTTCTTCTTCTTCGCAATTCTTCTTTTTCTTTGCAATTCTTCTTCTTCGCAATTCTTCTTCTTCTTCTTCTTCGCAATTCTTCTTCTTCGCAATTCTTCTTCTTCTTCGCAATTCTTCTTCTTCTTCGCAATTCTTCTTCTTCTTCTTCCTTTCCTTCTTACTCTCTCTTGAGTTCGTGAAAAGTCGTGAGGGCGCCGTGCTTAACAACTGTTCACCAGATTTCTCCAACTGTGCCATTTATATGCCAAAGACTGGATCTAAATGTATTTCATTGTACATTCCATTATTTTGTTTAGTGTTCATATTTCAATGTATTGTTTTGTGTACATTTCATTGTTTTGTTAGTGTTCATATTTCAATGTATTGTTTTGTATACATTTCATTGTTCTGTGTACATTTCATTGTTTTGTGTACATTTCATTGTTCTGTATACATTTCATTGTTTTGTGTACATTTCATTGTTCTGTGTACATTTCATTGTTCTGTGTACAGTTAAATTGTGTTGTATAGATTTTATTGTTTTGTATACATTTCATTGCATTTTGTATACATTTCATTGTATTGTTTTGTATACATTTCATTGTATTGTTTTGTATACATTTCATTGTTTTGTATACATTTCATTGTATTGTTTTGTATAACTTTCATTGTATTGTTTTGTATACATTTCATGTATTTTGTATATATTTCATGTATTGTTTTGTATATATTTCATGTATTTTGTATATATTTCATTTTCATGTATTGTTTGTATATATTTCATGTATTGTTTTGTATATATTTCATGTATTGTTTTGTATAACTTTCATTGTATTGTTTTGTATATATTTCATGTATTGTTTTGTATACATTTCATGTATTGTTTGTATATATTTCATGTATTGTTTTGTATATATTTCATGTATTGTTTGTATATATTTCATGTATTGTTTTGTATAACTTTCATGTATTGTTTGTATATATTTCATGTATTGTTTGTATATATTTCATGTATTGTTTTGTATACATTTCATGTATTGTTTGTATATATTTCATGTATTGTTTTGTATACATTTCATGTATTGTTTGTATATATTTCATGTATTGTTTTGTATATATTTCATGTATTGTTTTGTATACATTTCATGTATTGTTTTGTATAACTTTCATGTATTGTTTTGTATATATTTCATGTATTGTTTGTGTATATTTCATGTATTGTTTTGTATATATTTCATGTATTGTTTTGTATAACTTTCATTGTATTGTTTTGTATAACTTTCATGTATTGTTTGTATATATTTCATGTATTGTTTTGTATATATTTCATGTATTGTTTTGTATATATTTCATGTATTGTTTTGTATAACTTTCATGTATTGTTTTGTATATATTTCATGTATTGTTTTGTATAACTTTCATTGTATTGTTTTGTGTATATTTCATGTATTGTTTTGTATATATTTCATGTATTGTTTTGTATAACTTTCATTGTATTGTTTTGTGTATATTTCATGTATTGTTTTGTATATATTTCATGTATTGTTTTGTATAACTTTCATTGTATTTTGTGTATATTTCATGTATTGTTTTGTATACATTTCATTGTTTTTCTTTTTCTCCTTTTAACTCTGTGAAAAGTCATTGGGACGCTGCGATAAAGAACAGTTCATCAGATTCCCCCAGCTTCGTCGGTTGTGTGCCAAAGCCTGAGTCTCTGCAAGTCTCCCTCAACAGCTATGAGGAGGATTTCATCTGTATACGTTACTTTGTATTGTTTTGCATACATTTCATTGTATCTCTTTGTGTACATTTCATTGTGTTGTATTGCATTTGCACACAATTTACGGACAAGCCGAGTTCTCCAGTGTGCAAAGACATGTATAAAAGCATTAGGAAAGTTGGAACGGTTGCAAGGTGTGACCATTGGGGGGCTTTTCTTTTTCGATCTTTACTTCTTCAGTTCCACATCAAGGACTTGCTGAAATTCACGCCGCAGAGGACACCAGAGGATGCTGATCTCTTGGGGCTCTGTGTGTGTGTGTGTGTGTGTGTGTGTGTGTGTGTGTGTGTGTGTGTGTGTGTGTGTGTGTGTGTGTGTGTGTGTGTGTGTGTGTGTGTGCTCGCCCTTAGAAAACATCTCTAACATTTCACTGATAATACGAAAAATGTTGGGAGGTGCAGGCTTATATTTGTAGAATTCGAGGACAGAAGATGACGCTACAAACTTTATGATCTTGCATATTCCCTCCGTAATATGGGTTTTTGATCTGTATCATTAAAATTCTAACTCTCTCTCTCTCTCTCTCTCTCACACACACACACACACACACACACACACACACACACACACACACACACACACACACACACACACACACCACACACACACACACATACACAGGGGGGGGGGGAAGAAAAGGAAATGGACGACAGCAACAACAACAAATAGAGATAATGACAATGACACATCATTTTCAGTGGTAGAAGCTACTAGCTGAAAGCCATTTTTGAAGCTGAAACAGAAGATACGCAAGCAACTTTTTTGTCCCATTTTCTACGCCACCTTAATGGCCACAGAAGCTGGCACGTCTTTCACACTGTGATAGGGATGATGAAGATGATAACCATGATGCTATGGAGTTCCACCCAGGATTGAGACTACGTGACAGGGCTGTACTGTATGCTTACTGTTGTCACAATATATCCTGGCATCAACCAGGCCCGAGAGATGACACTTGCAATGTTGGTCAGCAGTTTTGAGCAGCCATCTTGATAACGTATCTGTGAAGTGGATGAGTCTCGACTGTGTGGTCCCAG
Organism: Monoplex corrugatus; assembly: GCA_030674185.1. Taxonomy (NCBI): domain Eukaryota; kingdom Metazoa; phylum Mollusca; class Gastropoda; order Littorinimorpha; family Ranellidae; genus Monoplex; species Monoplex corrugatus. Next base: position 40,770,533 of record JAPXFY010000027.1, on the reverse strand, counting down.
TCTTCCCAATGGGCCCATAGCACGCTCAACTCTGAGTAGGAACCTGTTGGAACCGAAAAATCCCACAGTGATTTTTTGAAGGATGTGATGGGGATTTGAACCCTCAGCTTACCAAACAGTAGTCAGTTGCACTAACCGCTACACCATGGCGACTGGTTATACACAAGGAACTTAATGTGTAGCAGTATTTGGTGTCGTTTGAGAGAAAGAGAACGAGAGACATAGATAGGAAAAAGTAGTGAGAGAGAGAGAGAGAGAGAGAGAAAAGTAAATGTATGTAGAGGGAGAGAAAGGGAGGGAGGAAGAGAAAGAGAGAGATTAATTTTGCCTTGTTATTCAATCACTGTTGTTTTAATTGAATGATGAATATTCTTGTAGTTTGATGGATTTGAAGACATTAGAATTTACATATAAGGAGAATAATCGTCAGGGAGGACTGATAGCAGAAGCTAGGTGTTTTTTGTTTGTGTCATGATTGCTGGTGGTTTAACGGTTGCTTTGAATGATAAAAATAACGTCATATGATTGTTGGTGGTTTAACTGTTGCTTTGAATGATTAAAATGACGTCATAACTTGCTTTGAATGATAAAAATGACGTCATATGATGATTGCTGGTGGTTTAATTGTTGCTTTAAATGATTTAAAAAATAACGTCATATGATGACTGCTGGTGGTTTAACAGTTGCTTTGAGTGATCAAAATGACGTCATGTGATGGTTTGGAGGGAACAGAATTTGCATGGATACAGTTGAGAGAAAGAGAAGAGAAGAGGAGAGACAGACAGAGACAGACAGAGACAGACAGAGACAGAGAGAAGACTGATAACAGGATGTATTTTTAGCCGTTGATTGCTTGCGGTTTCAGTGTTGCTTTAAATGACGAAAATCACAAATACAAACCAGAAAAAAAATATCAAAAATAAAAGTAGAACGCATATCTAATGTGATGAACCAAGACTGTTTTGTTTTGTTACATTAAATACTCCTACTTCCACGCGTGCGCGTGACTGTGTGTGTGTGTGTGTGTTGTGTGTGTGTGTGCGTGCGTGCGTGTGTGTGTGTGGTGTGTGTGCTGTGGTGCGTGCGTGCGTGCGTGCGCGTGCGTGCGTGCGTGGCGTGCGTGCGTGTGTGTGTGTGTGTGTGTGTGTGTGTGTGTGTGTGTGTGTGTGTGTATTGTTCGTAATTGGTTGAACGCTGGCATTCCTTTTGATTCAGATGAAAATCACGTCATTTGATGGATTTGAAAACAGTAGGGGTTACATATAAGCTGTTGAGAGAGACAGAGAGAGAGACAGAGAGAGAGAGAGAGAGACAGAGGGAGGGAGAGACAGAGAGAGAGAGAGAGACAGAGAAAGAGACAGAGACAGAGAGAGGGAGAGAGCTGATAACGAGGTGGTTTTTTTGCGTTGATCGCTGGGCGTTCGTGTTACTTTAATATGGTAATAGACAGAATTGTGCAGTTTGATGGATGTGAAGACAACAGAACTTGCATGGCAAGAGGCAAAGAGAAAGAGACAGAGACAGAGAGACAGAGGGACGACTGTTAAGCAGGATGTTAATTTTGGTTGGTTTCTGTCAGTGTTATTTTCTTGTTTGTTGGTAGTCATTGTTGCTTTAGCGTGCTTGATAGATATGCATGTAATTTGATGGATTTGATGAGGAACAATTTGTGGCTGATAACTGCGCGTGTAATTAGATGGATTTGAAGGCAAACAATTTGTGGCTGATAGATACGCGTGTAATTAGATGGATTTGAAGGCAAACAATTTGTGGCTGATAGATATCGCGTGTAATTAGATGGATTTGAAGGCAAACAATTTGTGGCTGATAGATATGCGTGTAATTAAATGGATTTGAAGGGGAACAATTTGTTGCTGATAAATATGCATGTAATTTGATGGATTTGATGGGGAACAATTTGTGGTTGATAAATATGCGTGAATTTGTGGATTTGATGGGGAACAATTTGTGGTTGATAAATATGCGTGTAATTTGATGGGGAACAATTTGTGGTTGATAAATATGCGTGTAATTGATAGGATTTAAAGGGGAAGAATTTGTTGCTGATAAATATCCGTGTAATTGGATGGATTTGAGGGGGAACAATTTGTGTCTGATAAATATCCGTGTAATTGGATGGATTTGAGGAGGAACAATTTGTGGCTGATAAACATGCGTGTAATTGGATGGATTTGAGGGGAACAATTTGCATAGGAAGAAATAAAGAGAACAGAAACAACTGAAAAGGACTGCATAGTGTAGATGAATACTGTAGATGATCTAAATGCCATTTTAAAAAAATTAGCAAAACGCAAGTAGAGTCGGACAACTGACCATGGTGCATAAAAGTGTTAACTTATATTCAGATGTATGTGCGTGCATGCATGTGTGTGTGTGCGTGCGCGCGTGCGGGCATGTGTGGTGTGTGTGTGTGAAGAGAGAGAGGGGGGAGAGAGAGAGGAGAGAAGGAAACATTTCAAATCATTTGTTTAGAAAAGCGTTTTAAAATTTTGAGGAAAGAGAACATTGATTACGAGTACTTGCGTACACGACAGCATTCTGAGGAGGGAGAGTGAAGGGTGGGGGCGGAAACAGTTTCGACTTATTTTTTTTAAAAAATGTTTTAAAATTTTGATACAAAAAAAAACCCATTGGTTACGAGTAATTGAGTACACAACAGCATTCGGGAGAGAGGACAAAAAACAAACAAACCAAAAACACACAGACAGAAAGAAAACAGACAGACAAAGAAGGGGGAGGGAGGGAGGGAGGGACAGACAGACTGACAAAGACAGAAGAGAGTAGCCGACAGGGTTGGTTGGGGTCACCAAGAGTTCAAGTACACCATATGGTGGTGACTGGGTGTATGAGAGAGAGTGGCGGTGGTAGTGGAGGTACCGTAATTGATTAAAAAATAGATTTATTGTCATTGGGATTTAAGGGAGAGAGCATGAGGTCTCTTGGAGAAGAAGATCGAAGCGGATTTGGAGAGGAGTGGTGCTAGCTCTGATAAACGGAGTACGTTGTATGTCACGTGAGCCGTAAAGGGAATCCTCACCCCCCCCCACCCCCCACCGCCTTAAACTGCCTCTCCACCCTCTAAGGTCTCATGGTGATTTAAGTAGAAGGTCGTGGGAGTGAGTATACGTTTCCTTGTCCTTGACAGGAAGAGAAGGGAGCTGAGGTGGTGATTGTCGAGATTTTATAGGTGAGGGGGTGTGGCAAAGGAGTCCCCCAGCTCAAGGCCATGCACAGACGTTGGTATATGGAAATGTCATGAATTGAGAGGGGGGGGGATGAGCTGGGGGAACTTCAGTTTATAGCAAATTACTGATAGGACGACAGGCGCTAACACGGGAGGGAGATGTTGATTCTTATTATTCTTATTCTTTAAAGCCCAGCCGATTGCACAGTTAGCCGATCAGGGCTATAACCATTTCAAAACGTTCACTACATCTGGTTGGGAAAAAACTGGAAAAGAAGATTAAGTACACATTCTAGGATATACCCCTGGTTTTGACCATTCCATCCAATTTATCACCAGAGGATTTCAAAAAAACAAATCTCAATACAAATGTGAACATAACTTAGGACACTAAAGCATACATAAAAAATAGCCTACAGTACCTAAAATTGCTCCTGCACAACACAGTTCCTTAGAGCCAAACATGCAGTAAATAAATATGATTATCCAGTTATCAATCCTAAGAGAAAGAAAGTATGTAAGGCTTTATAGAACACGTACAAGTGGATGTACCAGCAAGGTACAAAAATGATAGGAAGAGATGACAGAAAGCAAAGGAGGAAGGAAGACAAAAAGATAGAGATAGAAAAGAGGAAATTTCCAGAACACAATTTTCAGAAGGTGGGGTGGGGATATTGTTTGTACTGAAAGATCCTTCGGCATCTCCGCGAGGAGAGTGGGGGGGGGGGGGATGTTCACGCACACACACACACACACACACACACACGTGTGTGTATATATATATATATATATCATCATCATCATCATCATTCTCCTGCCCGTGATGGGCGTAGAGGAGAGATGAGAGACACTCTTGAAGCCAGCCGTCGCCAACCGGTCCTGTCCTCCGCCTGTCGCACCAGCGTGGGGCCATCCAACCTGGTCCATTCTTTGATGTTGTCCATCCAGCATTTGGCTTGTCGTCCCCTTCGTCTGCCGCCTCCCAGTGTACCCTGGAGAACCGTTTTGGGCAGTGAGTTGTGGCGTGTGACATGCCCGAACCACGACAGCTTCCTGTTCTTGACTGTTGCCAGGAGGGGTTCTTGTGGGCCTGCGAGTGTTGTTATTTGGCTCCACACAAAGTCGTTTGTCTTCCGATCTTGCCAAGAGATCCCGAGCAAGCGCCTGAAGCATTTAGTTTCAAACGTCTGGATTCTCTTGGTGGTCTCTGCTGTCATGGTCCAGCTCTCGCATCCATACAGCAGGATGGGGAGCACCAGGGACTTGTACAGCTTCATCTTCGATGGAAAGCCGATCTCTCTGCTCTTCCAGATCTTGTTTAGCTTTACCATTGCTGCTGTTGCGATCGCTAGTCTGGTCTTGATTTCTGTTGTAGAGCGACCGTCTTTGGTGAGAGTGGCGCCAAGGTATTTGAAAGCGTCCACTTCTTCAAGCTGTTGCCCGTTCATGTAGATTTCAGCATGGGTGTTGGTTGTGCTGTTGACCAGGACTTTGCTTTTTTCTGTGCTCACTTCCATTCCGTGTGCACCTGCACTTTCTTCCAGTCTCATGGTCAGGTCTTGTAGTTCTTCGTTGCTGCCTCCCATCAGGTCGATGTCATCTGCGAACCTCAGGTTGTTGATGGTTCTTCCTCCGATGGAGACAGTGGAGTGGAAGTCATGGAGGGCTTCACGCATGATGTTCTCCAGGAAGAGATTGAACAGCACGGGAGAGAGTAGGCAGCCTTGACGGACTCCAACTGTGGTCTTGAAGTAGTCCCCTATCTGGTTGTTGAGGAGAACTGCGCTGCTGGCAGTGTTATACAGCGCCTGGATGGTTTGGACGAGACCTTCCTCTATGCCAAACTTTCTTAGCACCTGCCACAAACCCTTATGCCACACCCTGTCGAATGCTTTTTTAAAGTCTATGAAGTTGTGGAACAGGTCTCTCTGATGCTGCAGATGTTTCTCCATCATTATCCGACAGGTGAAGATCTGTTCTACTGTGCTTCTGCCCGCCCTAAATCCAGCTTGTTCTTCCGCAAGGTGTTCTTCCGCTTCTTTCTTCAGTCGATTCAATATGACTCTGAGCATGATCTTGCTGGTGTGGCTAATGAGACTTATTGTTCTGTAGTTCTGGCATTGGCGCATATTTCCCTTTTTGGGCAGGGGGATGATGAGTGATTGAGTCCATTCTGTGGGCCACTGTTTTGTCTCCCAGATCTTCTGACAAATCGATGTTACACGAGTGACCAAATCATTCCCTCCATGTTTGAGCAGCTCTGCTGGGATATTGTCTGCTCCAGGTGATTTCCCTGCTGGTAGGCTGCGGATGGCTTCTTCCACTTCTTCTCTCATAACTGGTAGCGGTGAGGATTCCCTCAATGGTGTTGAGTCCCCCTGAAACAAACTGTCATCTGGCTGTATTGGGTAGTTGTATAGTTCTTGGCAGTACTGCGTCCATCTGTTCAGAACAGCGGAGCTTTCTGTCAGCAGCTCGCCTGAGGTATCCTCGATGACTGACGATCTGTTTTGCTGCGTCTTGGTAAGGTTTTTCAGTGTGGTGAAGGCATGTTTGCTGTTTCCTTTTTTCATGCCTTTCTCGATGTTCTCACACTGGTTGTTGATCCATTGTTCTTTGGCTTCAATCATTTTCTTCTTTACAAGGTTGTTGGTTTTACGATACTGTGCGGCTTCTTCAGGGCTGGAGTTTTTCGTCTTCTTCAGTGATCTTCTGTTGTCGCAGAGGTCAAGGATGTCATTTGAGATCCATGCATGGGTTTTCTTCCTCTGTCGCCCCAGTACCTCCTCTGCTGTTTCGCGGACTGCCTCACCAAAGTTGTTTGTGAGGTCGTTGATGTCGCTGTCCAGGAAGTTGAGTGCCGCGAACCGCCCCCCGAGCTGTGCCTGGAATGCCTCTTCTATCTCTGGATCTTTTAGCTTTTCCAGGTCAAACTTGATGCGTGGCTGCGCAGCTTGGTACTTCTTTTTCAATTTGATCTTCATTGTGAGCAGCACGAGGTCGTGGTCGCTGCCTATATCAGCTCCAGGGTATGTCCTCGTCTTTGCTTTATTAATGCTTGATTTGAAGCGCCGCGGTGTGAGGACAAAGTCGATCTGGTTGTGAGTCTTTCCGTTCGGCGCATGCCAGGTTGTTCTTCTTGACAGTTTGTGGGGGTAGAGAGTGTTGGCAATGGTGAGCCGTTGGGTGCAGGCAAACTCCAGAAGGCGAAGTCCCCTGTCATTAGTTTCCCCTGTGCCAAATTGACCCACTGTTCCAGCCCAGTTTTTGTAGGCATCTGGGCCGACTTTGGCGTTGAAGTCCCCCTGAACTATGATGATGTCTTTCCTGGGGGCTTTTCCGATGGTGTCTTCTATTTTCTCATAGAATTCTTCAACCACCTGGTCTTCGTGGCTGGTAGTTGGAGCATACACTTGTATGATGGTGATGTTCTTTGGTTTGGCTGACACCCGAATGCTGATGATTCTGCTGTTGACAGGCGTGCAGCTCATGATGCATCCAATGACTTCTTTGCGTACGATGAAAGCTACGCCATTTTCATGTAGTGACTCTTCGCCACTGTACCACATCTTGTGTCCTTCCTCTGTGATTGCTTCTCCGAAGCCTGTCCATCTTACTTCCGATATACCCACAATGTCCCATTGGTAGCGTCTCAACTCGTGTTCTAGTTCTTTTACTTTGCCGCACTGATGGAGTGTACGGACATTCCAGGTTCCAATGGTAGCTTTTTCCGTTGGCAGTTTGAATGATGTCTTTGCCCCAGTAGCTGATTTTTCACTTCCACCCTGGTGCTTGTCAGTGGTAAGCGCGGTCGTTTGTAACCCGGGCCCCGACCGATCCGGTATGTTGTTGGCTATAGTGTCTCTCATATCTTTTCTGTGGGCTTAGGTTAATCCTTGGTGGCGCCAATCCCCTCTCCAAGTCTCCTGCTGTGACAGGTAGTACTGGGCTACAGCTTGCCAGTAGCAGACCTATATATATATATATACACGCACACATACATACATACATACATGCATACATACATACATACATACATACATACATACATACATACATACATACATACATATTAACCATTTATAAGGAATATTCGGTTCGAATTGCTTAGAGCTGAAAGGGAAAGGGTGATGGTTTTAGAGTATGGAGTGATTGTGTAGGAGGGACGCTGGAGTTGTTCTGTAATCAACCAGAGGTGAAGGGGCGACAGAGGATCGATGTGTTGGGGTATGGCACGAACCAGCTGGACTTTTCTCTATAGGACATTTTCATTTTCTTGTCTTGTTTCGTTTGTCCTTCATGCGATGTCTGACTGCTTTTGCGTTTGAACGAACAGCCTCTGAAGTTTCAGTAGCACAACGTTGGGAGCTCCCGACTGCTAAGTGTTGAGACTATGGTGAGGGGAGTGAAGCTGGAGACTTGGCGTGATGCCCGGTGGAGAGATGAGGGCCCTGAGTAAGGGAAAGGAAGACTCTTTCATTCTGTTTTGGTCCATTGGCTGGGCGTGGACCTGGATGATGCGCGTTGTGTGAATATGTCCCAGGGTTTGTCATCATCCTACCTTGCCATTCAGCTTGTAAACAAGGTAACTCTAGATTGGATCTGAATGAATCATGCAGCGCACGGACAGCCCCCTTTTGATTGGTGAAATGGCTACCGTGTGGCGAGTGGGATTGGGAGAGGACTGTCTGGCCAATGGTGAGGCATTGCTGCTCTGGGTCCCGCCCAGTGTTTCTTGTTCACTGTGATCAAGTCACGACTGGCTTGACATGGACATCTCTCTTTTCTCTCTCACTCTCACTCTCTCTCTGTCTTCTCTTCTCCTCTCTCTCTCTTTCTCTCTCCCTCCTCTCTTCTCTCTCCCTCTCTCTCCCCTCTCTCTCCCTCCCGCTCTCTCTCCCTGTCTCTTCTGTCTCTCTCTCTCCCTCCCTCCCTCCCTCTCCTCTCTATCTCCCCCTCTCTCTTTCTCTGTCTGTCACTCTTCTCTAACATATGCACGCACGCAAACACATACACACACACACTCTTTCTCTCTCCGCTCTCTCTATCGCTGAGACGTGAAACACACAAGCAAGCAAGCAAGCGCACACACAGATACAAGAAGGAATGGAATGGAGAGGCCTTCACCCCACTCCACCCTTCAGTACATCCCCACTCTCAGAGATTCTACAAATGGGGAAGGTCAGTAAACGCCCCAGGGTGAAGGGGGTGATGGAGGCTAGGGAGACTTGCCATTGGTGAGCGGGAGACTTGGGTGGGACTGATGGGGGAGGAGGGGAGGGGGTACCGAAATTAACGAAGACTCCTCGTGCCGGGAGATAGGCCGTTAGATTTGTCTCGAGCTGAAAGGAAGAGGGTGCAGAGAAGGCACTTGAATGTATTTGGTGATTGATAGATCTGGTGTGCATGGACTTCGTCCAGGTCTTGATTTTTTGTTTCTTTGGGTTGTTTCCCTTTGACCTCTCCCCCCCCCCTCTCTCTCTCTCTCTCTCAAAATTGGCGATGTTTACATTTTAAACTTAAAGTTTCGAGAAGAGGTAACAATCTGAAAATGTTTGTACATTACTATTACAAAACGGACGACGAATGAAAAGTATGGCGTATGTTAACATTGAAATCCCCTCCCCACAATTCCTGGTCTGTGTATGGGTCGGTGGCCTTCACAGTAAGCATGTGTCAGTGTCACTCTCTCTCTCTTCTCTCTCTCTCTCTCTCTCTCTCTCTCTCTCTCTCTCTCTCTCTCTCTCTCTGTCTCTCTCTCTTTCTCTGTCTGTCTGTCTCTCTCTCTTTGTCCGTCTGTCTCTGTCTGTCTGTCTGTCTACTGTCTGTCTGTCTCTGTCTCTCTCTTTCTGTGTGTGTGTGTGTGTGTGTGTGTGTGTGTGTGTCCATCCATGTGTCTGTCTCTGTCTCTCTGTGTCTGTCTGTCTGTCCTACTGCTGAAATTTGAAATTCAAATTATTGGGTAATTGTTTTTCCCTTTCGAAAAAACAATAATAAGCACCGAACATTATTCACAGCTCCCTTACGGCTTAACTTTAGTCTGATAAAATTCAACAGCTTCTGAAGCAGATACCAGATATCCAAGATGCTCGCCCACACACAGATACACACACACACACACAAACACACAGATTCATGTGCACACATAGCCTATCGGACGATTGTCTTTTCACATCACACAATTACTTACAATGATGTTAATGTATTCAGTAGTGGTTATATTATTGTTATTATCATTATCATCACCATTATTATCATCATCATCTTCTTCTTCTTCTTTTTCTTCTTCTTCATTATCATCGTCGTCGTTGTCGTCATCATCAGTGATTATTATAATTATTATTATTATCATTATTGTTGTTGTTATTGTTGATGTTGTTGTTTTTGTTGTTGTTGCTGCTGGTGCTGGTGCTGCTGTTACTATCATCATCGTCATCATTACTATTATTACCATTATTATTATTATTATAGTTGTTGTCTAACAGTGGATTGCCCATTCCAACAAGGTTACGTCTATTGCATTGTCTTGTTTGCTCTCTCTCTCTCTCTCTCTCTCTCTCTCTCTCTCTCTCTCTCTCTCTCTCTCTTGTCTCTCTATCTCTCTCTTTCACACACACACACACACACACACATACACACACACACACACACACACACACACACACACACACACACACACACACACACACACATTCATTCATTCACGTATATACTTCTTTCTTTGTAAATCGTGTAGAAATTAGCCTTGAACAGAGAGTGTCTCTTATGTGTGAACAGTTCAAACGCTGAACAGTAACAGCAGACTTGTTGCCAGTGGTGTTATTCTGGAAACTTGGCCAGTTGGCGTTTTATTAACTGTCTTCTCTTGCTGGTTCAGGAAAAGTCGCGGGGGGAGGGGGAGGGGGAGGTGGCAGTAACAGCTTTGTGGCTTGATGTTCGTTCCCATCATTATTCTCCACTATCTCCAGCTCTTTAGTTCTCTCACCACCACCCCCATCCCCCTACCTGTCTGCTGGCCATCTCACCCCTCAGCCTCGTTGCTTTCATGGTCCATCAGAAGGTAACGAACCACGCCGGCAGTTGCCGAGTTCTGCGCCGTTTTCAGCGCCCATCAGACACTAACGGACCTGGGTTGTCTTACAGGTCACTTGCCGGCTTTCAGCGCTCGCTCGTCAAGGATTAACCAAGCGCACAGCGTCTTGCAAGTCAGCATTGGATGCGTGTACCATCAGAAGCTAATAAACCACTCAGCTTGTTGTATTCTTGTACCTATAACATTGAACCAACCGTGGTGCCTGCTGCATTCGTAAACCATTAGAGTTAACCAACCACGTAGCTTGTTGCATTCAAGTTCCACCAGAAGCTAACCAACCACGTAGCTTGTTGCATTCATGTACCATCAGAAGCTAACCAACCACATAGCTTGTTGCATTCATGTACCATCAGAAGCTAACCAACCACGTAGCTTGTTGCATTCAAGTACCACCAGAGTTAACCAACCACGTAGCTTGTTGCATTCATGTACCTTCAGAGTTAACCAACCACATAGCTTGTTGCATTCATGTACGATCACAGTTAACCAACCACGTAGCTTGTTGCATTCAAGTACCACCAGAAGCTAACCAACCACGTAGCTTGTTGCATTCAAGTACCACCAGAGTTAACCAACCACGTAGCTTGTTGCATTCATGTACCATCAGAAGCTAACCAACCACGTAGCTTGTTGCATTCAAGTACCATCAGAAGCTAACCAACCACATAGCTTGTTGCATTCATGTACCATCAGAAGCTAACCAACCACATAGCTTGTTGCATTCATGTACCATCAGAAGCTAACCAACCACATAGCTTGTTGCATTCATGTACCATCTGAAGCTAACCAACCACATAGCTTGTTGCATTCATGTACCATCAGAAGCTAACCAACCACATAGCTTGTTGCATTCATGTACCATCAGAAGCTAACCAACCACATAGCTTGTTGTTTTCTTGCATCATCAGAGCTAATCAGCCCTCCCCGTGCGGATGCTGGTGGCTTTTTCAGTATAAATAGATCCCCACCTTCCGGAAAATTGTGCTAGACATTTCCTCATTTCCTCTTTGTTTCTGCCTTATCGTTTGCTTTGTTTCTGCCGTACTTGTTTGCTTTCTTGTTTGTTTCTGCCTTGTTTGCTTTCTTGTTTGTTTGGTTTGTTTCTGCCTTATCGTTTGCTTTCTTGTCATGTCTTCCTGTCAGTACCACCCTTGCTGATCCATTCGTCGTGTATATGTTCTGTAAAGCTGTAATCTTAGGATTGATAGCTGGGTACATGTATTGACTGCAGTTTTGGTTCTAAGGATAGACTGCAGTTGTGGCTGTAAGGCAGCGCGATGTGCAGAAGCAATTTTACGTAATTTAGGCCTGTTTTATATATGTTTCAGTGCACTTAGTTATGTTTGTATTCAAGTTCATTTTTAACCCTCTGGTGATAAATTGGACGGAATGGCCAACACCAGGGGCACATTCTTAGATTATGTGCAAGAATGCATTGATATGTGTACTTCGTTTTCTTTTCCAGTTTTTTTTTTTCAAGGGGCACATAATATGTAGATATTTTTTAGAAAACTTTTTAGATTCATTTTTGGACAATAAACAGACATCAGCATACAGTGTGGTAACAAAAAAATGTATCAATTCATATACATAAGGAAAAGTATTGTAGACGTGTGAGAATACATGCACAATATCCATAATATTTATAAATTGGAGGTTTAAAAGTGAACATTAAGATGTAAGTGCATGACATTAGGGTTTTTTAAAACCTTTTTAATTATATCTTTTTGGTGTACGATAATCAAACATCAATGACAGTGTGATAACAGAAGTGATATTTATGTATACATAAAGTATTGTTGACATATGAACAACATATAACATACAGGACATGTATGACAATAGTTGTATATATTCTTAAATGGTTAAAGCCCTGATATGGCTCTCTGCAGTTTGTGGGGCTTCAAATAATTCGAATAAGAATAAGCTAACCAACCACGTTGTTTGTTGCATTTATGTACCAAAAAAAGCTAACCAATCGCGTAGCCTGGTGCTTTCATGAACCATCTAATTTAGCCAAGCATGCAACGTGTTGCATTCATGAACCATCAAAGTTAACCAACCATGTAGCTTGTTGTGTCCATGTACCATCAGGGCTAACCAATCACGTAGCTTGTTTTATTCATGTACCAACAAAGCTAATCCATTCACATTGCCTACTGTATTTTATAAACACTCAAAAGTTGACCAAACATGAACTTGCTGCATCTGTGAACCACAAGAGCTAACCAACCACACAGCTTGGTAAATTTGCGTACCATCAAAGCTAACCAACCACGATGCTAGTTGCATTCATGTTCAAGCCAATAAACGATAAAGTAACCAACCACGTGGCCTATTGCATTCATATAAATCATCATTGAAAACAGCTTACACTGCTAACAGTCGAAAGCTCCGAGGGCCGGACTCTGGCGTGGAAATCATCAGGAGAGAATGCGTCGCAGTTTCGGGCTCTTCCTCTCTACAGCTTCAATGACGCACCGAGCCCCCTCACCGATGTGAGGTCTCCCTGCCAGTTCGACTGTATGCCTTTGCCATCAACCGTCAGGACTCGCTCCAGGAGGTGTCCTCTCTCTTCAACCAGATCCAATGACTTGCTTTCTCTACGGTCTTCTGTAGAGCTTTTGTCATGGTTTTCATTTTCTTCGGACCAAGTCCAGCCACTTTCATCCACTTTCTGACGCTGTTTGCGATGTAACCTCTGCAGCCGACTTCGACTGGGAAGTGCGTTGCTTTCCATCCCGCCTCCTCGCATTCATCGACAAGAGCCTCGTAGCGATTCTCCTTCCGCTCGTGTGCAGCCCTGATATTGTCTTCGTGGGGCACCGTCAGCTCCACAAGGTGCACCTCTCTCTCTTCCTTGCTCCATACCACCAGGTCTGGCTTCTTCGTTGTTGGGATGGGGAAGAATCTCTCGCAGCCCTCAAGGTCTGCGGCTACCTCCCACAGACCACCACACTGGCCATCCGTGGCCTCGCTTGCTTTCTTTCCATCAGGAACCTTGCTTCCTTGCGGTACAAACACGATCTTGCCCAGTTCTTGTTTCTGCGGCTTAAGAGCGTATTTTCCCTCCTCCACCTGCTCCTTCGCCATCTTGGTAAACACCTTGAGCACTTCATTGTGTCTCCAGGTGGCAGTTTGAGAGGATATGCTTCATGGTTCCTAATTTGCGCACCTGCACTTGTCATCTTCCTGGACCTTCCATCTGACTAAGTTCACTGGTGAAGGCAGAACATCATAGGTGGACCGGAGAAAGGAAAGCTTAACCTCGATGTGTTCCACTCCCAGATCTCACTCCATCCAATCTTTCTTTCCATTACATGCTCCTCCCACCCGGTCACCCGCCCTTGTTGAGCACACTGGATGAGGTGAACCTCAAGCCTTTCAGCCTCATTCTTTCGCACCTGCCCTGCTGCAGCTGCTCTTCTGTCTCGTTGGGACATCTTCCTAAAAGGTCTGAAGTCGCCGTTGCCAAGTCCCAACCTGCCCGTCTGTGCTGGACCTACAATGTCGCCATGTTCCAACGAAGAGATGATCTCGTCAGCTGCATCCTCCGCATTCCATTTTCTCGCTGTTCTGACTTCTGGTGGGTCGTCGCTGACTTTTTAATCCCTCGACTCCCTCAGCATCATCACAGTCCTGATCTTTCCTGCCTTGTAGATCTCCACGATGGATGCGAGGGGTAGCTGGAGCGCTCCCTTCTGCCTGTACAGGGCTGATGTGTTGGTTGTGCGAGGCAGCCCCAGCCACTTCCTGATGTAGGTGTTACATGTTTTCTCGATCATCTCAACTCTCGACGATAAACTAACCAGTCACGTAGCTTGTTGCAGACATGCACTCGCCAACTAAAGATAAAACTGACCAATCATGTACCTTGTTGCATTCATGTACAACCAGCTAACCAGGAACTAACCTTAACCACGTTGCCTGTTGCATTCATGTACTGTAGCCAACTAACCAGGAACTAACCTTAACCATGTTGCCTGTTGCATTCATGTATTGTAGCCAACTAACCAGGAACTAACCTTAACCACGTTGCCTGTTGCATTCATGTACTATAACCAACTAACCAGGAACTAACCAGGAACTAACCTTAACCATGTTGCCTGTTGCATTCATGTACTATAACCAACTAACTAGGAACTAACCTTAACCATGTTGCCTGTTGCATTCATGTACTGTAGCCAACTAACCAGGAACTAACCAGGAACTAACCTTAACCACGTTGCCTGTTGCATTCATGTACTGTAGCCAACTAACCAGGAACTAACCTTAACCACGTTGCCTGTTGCATTCATGTACTGTAGCCAACTACCAGGAACTAACCTTAACCATGTTGCCTGTTGTATTCATGTACTGTAGCCAACTAACCAGGAACTAACCTTAACCACGTTGCCTGTTGCATTCATGTACTGTAGCCAACTAACCAGGAACTAACTAGGAACTAACCTTAACCACGTTGCCTGTTGCATTCATGTACTGTAGCCAACTAACCAGGAACTAACCTTAACTATGTTGCCTGTTGCATTCATGTACTATAACCAACTAACCAGTAACTAACTAGGAACTAACCTTAACCACGTTGCCTGTTGCATTCATGTACTGTAGGCAACTAACCAGGAACTAACCTTAACCATGTTTCCTGTTGCATTCATGTACTGTAGCCAACTAACCAGGAACTAACCTTAACCACGTTGCCTGTTGCATTCATGTACTGTAGCCAACTAACCAGGAACTAACCTTAACCACGTTGCCTGTTGTATTCATGTACTGTAGCCAACTAACCAGGAACTAACTAGGAACTAACCTTAACCACGTTGCCTGTTGCATTCATGTACTGTAGCCAACTAACTAGGAACTAACCTTAACCATGTTGCCTGTTGCATTCATGTACTGTAGCCAACTAACCAGGAACTAACCAGGAACTAACCTTAACCACGTTGCCTGTTGCATTCATGTACTGTAGCCAACTAACCAGGAACTAACCAGGAACTAACCTTAACCACGTTGCCTGTTGCATTCATGTACTGTAGCCAACTACCAGGAACTAACCTTAACCATGTTGCCTGTTGTATTCATGTACTGTAGCCAACTAACCAGGAACTAACCTTAACCACGTTGCCTGTTGCATTCATGTACTGTAGCCAACTAACCAGGAACTAACTAGGAACTAACCTTAACCACGTTGCCTGTTGCATTCATGTACTGTAGCCAACTAACCAGGAACTAACCTTAACTATGTTGCCTGTTGCATTCATGTACTATAACCAACTAACCAGGATCTAACTAGGAACTAACCTTAACCACGTTGCCTGTTGCATTCATGTACTGTAGGCAACTAACCAGGAACTAACCTTAACCATGTTTCCTGTTGCATTCATGTACTGTAGCCAACTAACCAGGAACTAACCTTAACCACGTTGCCTGTTGCATTCATGTACTGTAGCCAACTAACCAGGAACTAACCTTAACCACGTTGCCTGTTGCATTCATGTACTGTAGCCAACTAACCAGGAACTAACCTTAACCACGTTGCCTGTTGCATTCATGTACTGTAGCCAACTAACCAGGAACTAACTAGGAACTAACCTTAACCACGTTGCCTGTTGCATTCATGTACTATAACCAACTAACCAGGAACTAACTAGGAACTAACCTTAACCACGTTCCCTGTTGCATTCATGTACTGTAACCAACTAACCAGAAACTAACCTCAACCACGTTGTCTTTTCCATTCATGTACTAACCTTAACCCTTTGACTCCTGCATCCTATCCATCAACCGCAAAAAATAAAAATTAATCCTTTGACTCCCTGACCCTACCCACCACCTTCCTGCAGGAAGCTGGGTGGATAGGTTAAGACAGTCAAAGGGTTTTTGATTTGCTGGCATGGTTGACAATGCAGGATGCTGGTGGACAGGGTGCGGGAGTCAAAGGGTTAACCACGTTGCCTGTTGCATTCATGTACTATAGCCAACTAACCTCAGGAACTAGGAAATAACATAAACCACGTTGCCTGTTGCAGATCAGTGCGCGGACATGGAAGCAGCCACGGCGGCCATAACCTCCATCCGATTGGACGACGAAGTCATTCCCACGAACGGCGCGGTGGTGATGGCCGCTCAGGAGCAGCCGGAATTTGCCGATCGTATCTCGGTGTGCTCGTGCTCCTGTTACAACCTTCGCTCCGGCAAGTTCCGGAGAAAATCGAAGCTGTTCAAAGGACTTCGCTTCTCGAAAAAGGACAACACCGCGAACTTTGTCAACCCCTCGCACGGCGGTGGCAGGGGTAAAGGCGGGGGCGGAGGGGGAGGTGGGGGCACGGGGGAAGGGGGTTTCGCCAAGCAACATTACGAAACGGAGGAGCGAGTGACAGACCTGGAGGAGAGCGGCTCAGTAGCCTGGAAAGAACTGTGCAGTCTCAAACGAGCTTCCATTTGACCCCACGTTTGGTTCCTAGACTGCCTCCGTCATTATGCCAGCTAGAATTATCTCCTCCTATTGAACTGTTTGGTTTGTCTCTGTGCTCTGCACGCGCGTGCGTGTGTGTGTATGTGTGTGTGTGTGTCTTCCTGTGTCTGCCTGTGTATGTGTCTGCCTGTGTATGTGTGTGTGTGGGCGCGCGCGCGCGCGTCAGTGCCTCTGTGGGTGTGTGTGTGTGTGTGGTGTGTGTGTGTGTGGTGTGTGTGTGTGTGTGTGTGTGTGTGTGTGTGCGTGCGTGCATGCGTCTATATATCTGTGGTGTGTGTGTGGTCTTTGAAACACAAATTTGACCTCTATTGTCTCCTTGGTGTGTGTGTGAGTGAGTGAGTGAGTGAGTGAGTGTGTGTGTGTGTGTGTGTGTGTGTGTGTGTGTGTGTGTGTGTGTGTGTGTGTGTGTGTGTGTGTGTGCACAACTTTAATGTTAACCTGACAATAATTGATTTATGATGAGCAGTACGACGACGATGATAATGATGATGTGTAGTCTGTAAACAAATTGTGTAACAACTATTTCTGTATTGTGTGTGCGCACTTTTGCGTGTATGTGTTGCATGCTTGGGTGTGTGTGTGTGTGTGTGTGTGTGTGTGTGTGTGTGTGTGTGTGTGTGTGTGTGTGTGTATGTGTTGTGTGTGTGTGTGTGTGCGCGCGCGCGCGTGTGTGTGTGAGTATGTATTCACTGTGAGTGTGCGTGCAGCTGTGTGTGAGTGTGTGTGTGTGTGTGTGTGTGTGTGTGTGTGTGTGTGTGTGTGTGTGTGTGTTGTGTAGTCTGTATTGCAACAAATGTAACAACTGTCTCCGTCGCCGTTTATGTGTCTGTGTGTGTGTGTGACTAAGGATTTCTGAGCAGTTAAATGTATGGACTGTTACCATAGTAAGATCAGAGTGCGGAACACAAGTCCTTTGAAGAGTCGGGAATGCATGTAAGTTTGGTGTTGGTAGTTCTCATAAAACACACTCCTCACACACACACACACACACACACACACACACACACACACACACACCACGCACGCACGCACGCACGCACGCACGCACGCACGCACGCACACACACACACACACACACACACACACACACCAATCCAACAACAAACAACGACAACAGAATATCTGAATCAAAGTGTCGGTCAACGTGCAAGCAAGTAGAATTCAGAAATACACACAAAAAAAGAATCAGAACGTGTTGTTGATACAAGACAAGACAAGACAAGACAAGACAAGACAAGACAGACAAGCTCAAATTTTTGCCCAACCGGCCTTTGTCAAGCTTATGCAAAAGATAAACAAAAAAATGCGCAAAACGTATTGGAGAGAGACAGCACTTAAGGGTTAGAGGCAGAAGACATGAAAATGACGCAACACCAGAATTATGTAATACAAACTCGACGTAATACTAAAACAAAGTAATACAAACTCGACGTAATACTAAAACACACTAGGTAACAAAACTGGACGTAATACTAAAACAAAGTAATACAAACTCGACGTAATACTAAAACAAAGTAATACAAACTGGACGTAATACTAAAACAAAGTAATACAAACTCGACGTAATTAACTAAAAACAAAGTAATATAAAAATCGAGTCAAAGTAACAAATCAAGCAAGAATACAAAACAATCAGTGAAATAGTAATATGAATTAAACCAAGACAAAGAGCAGACGACAAAATTGTCGGCCATTTGGTCTTTGTCAAGCTTACATAAAAGACAGATCAACTTCAATAGTTTTCTTTGCGCCTGTCTTGTATCGTTTTATCAAATACGCATTCTGATTTTTTTTTTTTTTTTTTTTTTTTTTTGGTATGTGGGGTGTAGTTCTGGTTTCTAACACAATAAATATTCATCTTCAAGATTGTTCCTTTATGAATGTTAAGCACGCCCAGGCTTGTTTCGACTGTCCACATTTTCGGGGACTGCGTAGATCCCATGTAACTGCAGCATACTTGGTCGTGACACATCTTCTTCTTTCTCTTCTTCTCCGGTAACCGTGTGAAGAGTCGTGGATAGGGGTGGGGGATGGCAGGTTTCTAAAGAACCGTTCACTAGATTCTTCCAGCTTTGTCTGTGGTGTGCTGACGCCTGGGTCTCTGCAGACGGTTTGTCTGTCCCTGCCGCATGGTTGTCAGTCCGTGACGCATGAGCGTGTGGATTATTCCGTTGTTTATAAAATGTGAATATGTGCCAGCGTTCGTGCCAAACTAAGTGGATAATAATGGTGACTATTCAAGGAAGCCTGTGACTGGTGATTTTTTTTTTTTAAAGTGTGAAGGCGTATGACACTCTGTGTATGTGTGTGTAGTGCTGTTTCTGTTTCTGTCCAAGACACTATTCAGGAGGAAAGAAATTTCCAAGCAGTCCTCAGCTGTTTTTGGAGAAAAATCTGTCCTAATACTACAGGATTACAACAAAACAGGAATCCACAATTTTTGATACAATAATGGATATGGACCCAAGTTTGGGCCGAGTTCATGACGTAAAGAAAACGAAATTACATTTCTAAAACTAAGGTAACCTTGTTTCGACCGTCTTTTTAAAAAATTTTTTTTTTAATGTTAAATGATTTGCTCTCTCTCGCTTTCTCTCTCTCTCTCTTTCGTTCTCTCTCTCTCTCTCTCACTTTCTCTCTCTCCCCCTCTCAGATTTATGTACAGGCTGTGCACGACATAGAAGACGTGTGGGTTTGCACTACAACACCACAGTAACAACTCTGTCGCTCTTTGTGTCGAGAAGTGTTAGTTTTATGCACATTAGTCATTCTTCTCATTCGTTGATGGTCACTTTTTTCTAAGTGGTGTTTTTCTTCACATCGTTTGTGTTTATGGTTGACTTGATGTTGCTGTTGCCGTCGTCGTCACTGGCAACTTTTTGACGTCACTTCTGACGTCATCCGGTTATTATTTTTGACGTCATTACGATACTCAAGTTAGTTGATTTTTTACGTCAGTCGCTGGGTTGAACTATTGACAGCATCACTTCTGTCGCTCATTGATTGTGGACTTCGTTGTCTAGCTGTTTGATTGATTGATTGTTTGTTTGTAGTTTTATTCCTTTTTTTCGGATTTGCACGCTAATCAGATTTGTGACCTTACAGGTGTTCATTCATTTGGAATGGAATCACTCCAAAAATGTATGTGTGTGTGTATGTTGTGTGTGTGTGTGTGTGTGTGTGTGTGTGTGTGTGTTGTGTGTGTGTGTGTTCGTGATACGGTTCCTTTTTTTTCTGCACTTGAAATGTATTCTTGACTTCACAGGTTCTTCTGTATAAGAATTGTTCATTTGTATATGTGTACAGTGGTTGGTGTCTGTGGAGTTAACCCCCTTCAATTTGTGCACATGAAAATGTGTTTGTGACCTCACAACTGCTTCTATCCGTGACTGGGCTGGACGTGGACACGATTATTTCTGAGATGTGCTTGTGTTTGATGCTGCTGCAGTGGTGGTGGTGACTGTGGTGGTAGACAGTTTTCCTTTAAAAAAAAAAAACCGTCATTTACTGACTATGCGTCTGTGGTTTATTTGTTTGCTTTGTTTCAGTTTGTTTCTTTGTTTATTGAAATTTTCACAATTCAGGGAAAATCCGATTTGCAAGACGATACCGTAGTTTCCGTTGTAGAGGAAGCTGTGTCGTTCCTTGCTTGTTCGTTTGTTTTGGGTTTTTTGTTTTCTTTTGTTTTTTGGCTTTTTCTTTGTTTTGCTGCTTATTTTTGAGCCGCTTTACAAGCCACGGCCATGGCCTTCCACAGCGCTATAAGTAGGAGGATGATTTGATGATGATGATTTGATGATGATGATGATGATGATGATTTGATGATGATGATGATGCGCGGCGATGGCGACTGTGATCGCGTGACAGGGCTGCACTCGACGCTTACTGTAAAAACATATCCCATCGACAACCAGGCCCAACAAACACAGACATCTGCGGTATTGGTGAGGAAGTGTGAGCAACACCCGTAGTGATACATCCGTGAGGAGGATGACACTGGCCTGTGTGGTCCCAAGTCTTTCCTATGAGCACACAGCACGCTCAACTCTAGGCAGGGTGGGGCCGAAAAATCGCGTGGTGATTTCAACAAGTTAGATGGGATTCGAACTCTCCAGTGGGGATGCTGGGGGCTTTGTCAGTGTAAATTTTATCCCCATCTTCTTGAAATTCTGTGCTAGAAAGTTCGTCTTTTCCGACATTCTCTTTCTTTCTCCTTGCTCCTTTTGCTTTCTGTCATTTCTTTCTGTCATTTTCTGTCTTGCTGGTCCATTCACCTATATGTTATCGATAAAGCCTTGCATACTTTCTCTTTGGTTGAGAATTGGGTGTAGGTATTAAGTGCATTTTTGGCTCTAAGAAAATGTGACATGCAGAGGTCATTTTAGGTCATTCAGGCCCATTTTTATTTGTATGTTTTAGTGTGAAGTCAAATTTCTCGAATCTGGTATTCCAGAAGTTGTATTGCAGTCTTTCGGTTCGCAAGTTCTGTTCTGACTCAGCTTGGAGGCATTCCTCAAAATGTGGCTGTCAGAGATTGTCAGACCCAGCATGTGGGTATCATTCATCTTGTGTTTGCAGCATGGCCCAAAGTCCTTCTGATTACATTCCCTGTGTCATTTTGCCAGTAAGTCCGATACGTCGTGCGCAAACATTCCTGGCATATATTTATCGAGTCTCTTTTAAGGACATTTCTCAGATTCTTTTAGCTTTTGTTCAGATTCACCATTCGTCAGTATTCAGGACCTGGCCAACTCATGGGTTTATGCGCAGGCTTAAGGCTTGTGCCGTGATCATTCTGGATCTCCTCCATTACATGCCACTTGTACGTTAGTGCATATGGAATTCATTCCGAGCGCGGAGACGTCATCTTGAGAAACTGAAACTGAAAATGAAGTCAGTATTCACCGTTCTTTTTTATTCACCAGTTCTCAGACTAACGGCTGGTGAACAATAGAGTGTCCAATGGGAAATGTTGCTATTCTGTCGTTTTCTTTCACTGCAGCAGTTGGTACATATATGTACACACTTGAATTTGTAGATGAACAAAATCGTAGATGAACTAAATCGTTGATGAACTGAAGCATAGATAAAGTAAAGCCAATGTAGGTATTTTGTCAATAGCTCCAAAGAAGGGAAAGCAGGATTATCTCCCTTGCAAAGGTAAGCCCAAACAAAAATCGGCAGACAAAAAGGACCTTGTGTTCGACAGAAGGCATGCTCGGTCTAAAGTACAAAATGAAAGTAAACAATAAAGATAAGACGAAAGAATGCTGATAGCTGGTCAGCAGTGCAGATGGTTTGGCTGGGAGATCCAGGAGATCCTCACTAAGCGTTGTGTCAGTATTCAGGTCGGTCAGTGGGAAGGGCCTGTACTCCCAAAGCAAGTGACGTGTTTATGTAGAACGCGTCAGACAGCGTGTCTGGGTTCTTGAGTGGATAGGGCCGTCCACACAAATGCAGAACAAGCTTGAGCTGGCCCAACTCTACAAAGTGTAGAGAAAATCATGTAAACAACAAACAGCTTTTCAGTTTCAGTTTCAGTTTCAGTTTCTCAAGATGACGTCTCCGCGCTCGGAACGAATTACATATGCATTAACGTCACGGGTGCCACGTGTATGGTGACCGTGGCACAAACAGCGCCAAGTAATCTGAAAGAAAGAGTTTGGAAGGAAAGTATAAGGAATACTCCTATAATCTAGGAGAGCAATCTTGCTTGGTTCACTATTTATTAAAAAGAGTATAACTGCCAGGGGCCGATAACCGAGTAAAAGCAAACGCAGACGGATTGCCATAGCGCCAAGAGAGGAAAGGGTGGATTGTCCCTCTTCCAGAGGTAAGCAAAAGCAATAACATGGAGACGGAACAGACCTTTTACCTTTTTTCTCTAGAAGGTTGTGTGTGTGTGTGTGTGTGTAATATAAACTCTCTGTGTGTGTGATACTAGACAGTTTATTTTGAGTAAAAGATCAATCTTTTTTTTCTTTTTCTTGTTGTTTGTGCTTACATTGGCAAAGGAGAAACCCAGCCCTTTGTCTCTCGGGGCTATGGCTACCTGTCCACATTTGCTTTGTTTGCAAGTCGGTCCCAGGCACGTATTCTCTTTTTATATAAAATTGTGGACGAAGTCCTGGAGAGAGACACATGCGAAACTAGTTCACCGTGAATTGAGAGCTGTAGAATGAACATCGTTTCTTCTGAGAAAAAAAAAAAAAAAAGGGGGGGGGGGGGGAAACAACCAATGTCACACTGTTCATTTTCAATATTCTGTGTGTTTGTTTCTTTCGCCTGCCGGTTATATTGATTTTCTGCCCTTGGTGTGTGGTTAGGGGAAGATGATATCTTCAAATGTGTTCATGGCTTAAATCGTGTCTTGTGATTAAACTGGTATTCCAAACGTTGTTGTCGATGCAATGCTTTGTTGTTGTTTTTGTTGTGTTGTTTGTGTGATTATTCGGTTAGCTGGTTTTATTATCATCCGTAGCCTGTTTTCAAGTAATGGAAGATTCTTTTGATGGACATTACAAGAGTATTCATTTTCCCCCATGGGAATATTGGGGGCTCTTTGAGTATGAATAGTATCCCCCACCTTCTGGAAACTCTGTACTAGAATTTTCCTCATAGATGTCACTATATTTGTTTATGCCTTGCTCATTTACTTTTTGTCTTCTCTTCCTATCATTTTCTGCTTTGCCATTCACTTATATGTGTTCTATAAAAGCCTTACAAACTTTCTCTTTGGATTGATAATTGGGTACATGAATTAAGTGCATTTTTGGCTGTAGGGAAATATGATGTGCAGAAGCATTTTCAGGTAATGTAGGCCAGTTTGTGTGTGTGTGTGTGTGGTGTGTATGTGTGTGTGGCGCGTGTGTGTGTGTTTTAGTGTCTTTATTTATGTTTATATTTGTATTCAGGTTTGATTTTTGAAATCTCATGGTGATGAATCGGACGCCAGGACATATCCTTAAATTATGCGTGTGAATGCATCGATATGTGTAGGCCTACTTAATTTTCTTTTCCACGTGGGTTTTTTTTTTTTTTCTCCAGTGAGATTGGTGTGTATTTTTAGATGATTGTAGCCCTGATGTCGCTTTGCGCAGTCGGCTGGGCTTTCAGCAACAATAACAATTGGAAATGTGGAGCAGATATAGTTCGCTCAACCTAGAATCTGAGATTCCAAAAGTGAGTTTTGTATACTTCATCCCGACATACGTATATCTTCTGTCCTTTTTTATTTTGTTGTTTTTTTTGTTGTTGTTACTGTTTGTTTGTTTGTTGTTTGTTTGTTTGTTTTTTGTTATGCCAAGTACGGTGGGGAATAACAGTCGCCGTGGTTAGTGGTTAGCCCAAAGACTAGTGATGGAAGGTTGTGGGTTCGAATTCCCCATCAGTCCTTCCAAAATCCATTGTGGGTATTCGGCCCCCACTGGCTCCTGCTCAGAGTTGGTGTGCTATGGGCTCAGTGGGAAGACTGGGACCACACAGTCAAGTCACATTGAGGGTGTTGCTCAAATCCTCTTATCAGTATTGCAGGTGTCTGGATTTCTTGGGCCTGGTTGTCGCCAAGATATCTTATGTAAGTAATCAGAGAGTGCAGCCATGTCATGCAGTCTCAATCCTAAATTAAACTCCATAGCATCACAATTATCATCCTCATTGTCTCCATCATTACCATTATCATCAGGTGCATTGCCACATGGCGTTGGCGATCATGGACTTCCATCTGTCTCTATCTCTTGTTGCCTCAAGCATCTCTTCCACCCTCTTTGTCCTCAGCCACTCTGCAAGTCCGTCTAGTATCTTCTCCCTGGGTCTATCTGGTGCTCTCTTCCCCTCCAGCTTTCCCGTCGTGATCAGGTGCTCCAATTCTCCCCTCCTCATAAAATGGCCGACAAATGTTGCCTGTCTTTTCCTAATCTTCCTTATCAATGATCTTGTGTCTGCCTCCATCAAGGCTGTCTCGTTTGTTTTCTTTGCTGTCCATGGAACTCTCAACATTCTTCTTAGAAACCACATCTCGGCTACCTCAATCTTGTTCTGGCTTTGCTTTTTGACTGTCCACGCCTCACAACCGTATAACAGTATTGGTTCTATATAACATTCAAGAAATTAAATGCATTAAAATGTATTAACATCCATCATTATAGCATTGTAAAACCTCTCCCAGCGTTAGTTGCCATTAAGGTGGCGTACAAAATGGGACAACATGAACACGAAGGAAACTAAGTGCGATGATCCTGGGAAAACAAAAACAAAACAAAATAAACAAAAAACACCAGTACGACAGGGGAAAATGTAGTTCAATCTAGGATTGGAAAATCTCAAACTCTCATTGGTATATCGTATCATTCACAGTTGCACGTTTCCCCATCTTCAACACAGATGAGTGGACGGCTATGGCCATAACTGTTATATCCTGTAGTTGTTAATCCTTTTGTAATGTGCAGCGTTACTAACAAATACTTTATGCAACATTTTATATTGCGGTATAGATATGTGTATTGAACATAGTGTAAACTTTCGTGGCTTATGCTTTTGTTGTGTATTGGGGGTGGCGGTGAGGTGAGTGGGGATGATGAAGTTAGCGTCGCAAAGTGAAAGCATTTACATCTCGACACTGCAAATGGAGATGTTAATCCTGCTTTTAAGGAGTGTACGGCATTCTCTGATTCCTTGTGACAGTCAGCAAGGTCCTCTGTTTCTGCAGGTTTGTGTGGTGTGTGTGTGTGGTGCGTGCGTGCGTGCGTGCGTGCGTGCGTGTGTGTGTGTGTGTGTGTGTGTGTGTGTGTGTGTGTGTGTGTGTGTGTGTGTGTGTGTGTGTGTGAATGTGAATTAATACATTTAATTGACATGCCGAGTGAAATTAGACTTCCCTGACTGTTTCTGTCAATCTTCTCCCTTCTACATCCCCTTCCATCCCCTTTCTTTTATCCTCACCATCCTCCTCTTTCCCCACCCCCTTCTCCTCACTCCCTCTCTCTACTGTCTTTTTACTGACTTACTGGACAGATGTTGAGTGCCTGTCATCATGTATGACAGACCAGCTGAGGATGTTAATCCTTCTGTGAAGGCTTGAAGGACACTCTCTAATTGCTCGTGACACTCAAGGACGGATTATGGTCTTGGTAGAGGATGCGAGGGAGGGGGTGTCTAAAAAATGTACGGGGGTGCTGGGGGCATGCTCCTTCAGGAAAAATGTGTGTACGGAGGATGAACATTTGAGCCGTTCAGTAGGCCTACACTCTTCAGATGAAATCAAGAAATTTGCTTCCACTTAATAAAATTCATTATATCACCTTGTTTGTCTCTTCAACAGCAGTTCGGCTCTTAGCTTAACGGATGATAGTGGTGGGGTGGCGGCGGTGATGTGTGCGTCTAGCAGCCCTGGAAACCTTGCCTTTAACATTGATAGTCATCTGTTTCTGCTGAATGTGGAGTGCGTATGTCGGGAGGAGAGGAGTGAAGACGGTATCTTGAGTGTGTGTTTGTGTGTGTGTGTTCGTGTGTGTGTGTGGGGGGGGGGGGAGAGAGAGGGAGAGAGCAAATGCGATGTGGTGTATTCATTTTCAGAGCGTTACCACGCTCGCAAAAAAATTCTTTTTGCACACTGACGCCACAGATGTTGGCATGTGATGGCGAAGAGCCAAAATGATCATGGCATAAGCCTTAAAATGATCAT
Source organism: Monoplex corrugatus (assembly GCA_030674185.1). Lineage (NCBI taxonomy): Eukaryota > Metazoa > Mollusca > Gastropoda > Littorinimorpha > Ranellidae > Monoplex > Monoplex corrugatus. Next base: position 40,744,084 of record JAPXFY010000027.1, on the reverse strand, counting down.
GGCATAAGCCTTAAAATGATCATGCATAAGTCTTAAATGATCATGGCATAGGTTTTAAAATGATCATGGCTATAGGCCTTAAAATGATCGTGGCATAGGTCTTAAAATGATCATGGCATAAGCCTTAAAATGCTTTAAATGATCATGGCATAAGCCTTAAAATGATCATGGCATAAGCCCTAAAATTATGGCATAAGCCTTAAAATGATTATGGCATAAGCCTTAAAATGATCATGGCTTAAGCCTTTAAATGATCATGGCATAAGCCTTTAAATGATCATGGCATAAGCCTTAAAATGATCGTGCAGAAGCCTTAAAACGATCATGGCATAAGCCTTAAAATGATTATGGCATAAGCCTTTTAGAGCATAAGTGCCATGCACTGACCAGGTGTGAAGTATTTGCAAAGCATAGCCCCTTCTGATGAGTTGTGAACAAAAAGCGAGACAGACAGACAAAGTGTGTGTGCATGTGCGTACGTGTATGTGTTCGCTCTTTGATTTAACGTCAATTCACTGTGAATAATATTAAACGTGCGTGTGTGTGTGTGTGATTTGGGTTGGTTTTTTTTTCGTGTGATACAGTTTGTCTCAGAACTGAAGGTAATTCAATCACACAAGACAAAGTGTACATTTTCTCCTTTACCTTGGAATGTGTTCGTACCTGCCTCTTTCAGTTTGTAGGTCACGTGCACTGACCCAAAGTCCACATGAATGCTGTTCTGTGGTCAGATGTTTTTTCTTTGGATAACCTATCGGGTGTGGTTCTAAGCGATAGTGACAAAATGATCTGTTCCTACGATTACAAGATTCTAGCAATAAAGAATGAGGTATAGACATGCAGACTGGGGAGAAAGAGGGATGGCTGAATAACTGGGTGAGTGTTAGACGAAAATAGCACAACAAGAACATGAATTAACAAGGTCTTTTTTCTTTTTCTTCTTTTTCTTTTATTGTAAGCCGGAATTAATGTTACACTTGTTGTGTTTTTTTCTTTTCTTGTTTTTTTGTTTGTTTGTTTTGTTTTTGTTTTTTGAAATATTGAGACGTCAAAATGTTTAACGAATAATGCAAACAGGAGGGTAGCGTAAAACTATTTCAGTAATGATCTAATGCACAGATTTTGATCAAACTTGTGTCCATCTGATTATCGTAACAAAGAGGCTTGATCAGACATGTGCGGCCAAACGCAGTTAGGTAGAAACAGTCAAAGGATGCAGGGGAAAGGAGATTGTTAGTTTGGTTTGACCCACCTGTGTTTAATACGCCCCTACATATTGAAATTAGAACTCTGTATTGCTTCCGTGCATGACATTGTGAAGGTACTTCTGGGCAGTTATACATACGTGTGTACAAATCACCGAAATGTACGCTGAAGGCAATTATGAAAAGTATTACATATATTTGGTTTTTGTAAAACATGGGAAAGAGGAAAGAGAGTTTTGATTTTTTTGCCAGGCTGGTTTCTAGGTGTTGGTATTATATACAAATATTGTCCTAAACTTTATGACAATTTACACAAAATATCAACGACGCTAGAAATGTGGCAAAGATTTTTTTCTTGAGTTCCATTTCTGCTTATCGTTTATTTGGTTGTTTTTTCTGTTGTTTGTTTACTTGTTTGTTTGTTTCTGGATTTTTTTCCCCATCTCGCTTTCATGATCAGTTATGAAATAGAGACCATGGATATCCTGAAGTACAGCATGATGCATTTCACTGACAACGTTAATGAATCAGTTGGGAGTTGTTGCTGCTGTTGTTGTTGTGGCCATAAATGTGAGTCACTTATAGTGCTGACCACGTTTGATTGCTTTGATAGAGTGTTGTCATAAATCACAACACAATAGAGTTTTACCACCTTCTGTCAGGTACGCTCCGTTTTCGTCATATGCTCACCATTTTCAATGAACTTCATGAGATTTTCGTATCAAGTTTTTGTTGAATTAATGTTGCTTGAAAAAAAAAGCCAGATTTTTTTCAAATGAATTTTATATGATTTTTTTAACGTTTCTTAGTAAACGTTGGCTGAATGATAAAGATAAAAACAATATGAATATTCTGTGGAATGATTATGCTGACAACTTTTCTTTTCAGATATTAAAGTGCAATTGTTGTCGTCGAGCTTTTATTATTCTTGTTGTTACTGTAGTTATCGTCGTTGTTGTTTCTATTGATGTTATTGTTTGTGGTTATTTTTCAGGATACGTTTATGTTAACAAGTTCCATGATGTGTAACCTTTATTCGCTTATGTGCGCAATTATTTTGGTCATTTTTAATAATAGTTTTCAAGAGAGAGTTCTGTACTATCTGCTGACTTTTGTTAAAGAAATTAATACACGCTGGTACAGTCAGCCTTCCGTTCATCATCGCCACGTAAGCTTATTATTAAATTGTGTCTCCCTCGCCACCACGTAAACTGTATTATTGAATTTTGCCTCTTTCTTCGCCAGGTAATCTGTATTGTCAAATTTTGCCTTTCTCTTCACCACGCAATCTGTCAAATCCAATTTTGCCCTTGTCGTGGGGTCACGTAATCCGTATTATTAAATTTTGCCAGTCTCATCGCCACATACACAGCATTGGTAAATTTTCTGTTCTCTTCCCCCCCCCCCCCCCTCACCACCACATCATCACCACTGCCTGCTCGCTCCCTTCCCCTGGAATGCACGTCCGCATTACGTGACGTGCGTGTGTTTGTGTGTGTGCGTGCACTCTTTGACACTGTTGTCCTGCTCTGAACACTTTTACAATCGTTAAAAATGTTGAAGATAATTTTTATAAATAAACGTCCGTATGGGTCAGTTGCTGTGTTGATTCTGTTTTGTTTGGTTGTGTCTTTTCCACCCAACTGTACGGCGCAGAATGCCAGAGGATGACAAAGATCGACCTTGACATGCTTATCAGCCTTTCACACAAAGAATCTCCTCGTATAAATGTTCTGGCCCAACACCATTTCCAACTTACCAGTCGCCATGGTGTAGTGGGTAGCGCAACGGACCATCGACTAAAAGGTTGTGGGTTCGATTCCCCATCAGTCCCTTCAAAAATCATTGTGGGATTTTTCAGCTCTAACCGGCCCCTACCCAGAATTGGGCGTGCTATGGGCTCAGTGGGAAGACTGGGACCTCACAGTCGAGTCTCGTCCACTTCACGGATGCGTCATTGAGGGTTTTGCTCAAATCTTCTGACCAGTACCGCAGGTGTCTATCTCTCGGGCCTGGTTGACGCCAGGATATATTATGATAGTAAGCATAGAGTACAACCCTGTCACGCAGTCTCAATCCTAGATGAAACTCCATAGCATCATGATAATCATTATCATCGCATTGTGAAAAACTTCCAGTTTCTGTGGCCATTAAGGTGGTGTGCGTAGAAAATGGGACCACGAAGAAAAAGGAGAAGAAGAGACAAAAGAAAAAGGTGAGTACAAAGGTAACCTCTCTAAGTGCAATGATCCTATGAAAAAAACAACAACAAACACAAACAAACAAAAAACACCAACAATTACCCGGCTAATGCCCACTGTCATCATGAAAAGATGATGGAGATGGATTGGGCGCATCATCCTAAGACAGCAAGGTAACATCTCCTGGACTGCCCACTATTGGATACGAGAAGAAAAAGGCAAGAGAGGAAGATCCAAGAACACCTGGCAACAAATAGGAGAAAGAGACTCAAGAGCTCTGAAGCACGGCTCAAAACAGGCAAGTATGGAGGATCTTCGTTGCTGCACTACATGGCAGGGGCATATGGGGCATAAGTAAGCCAGTCTGTTATGATTCTATACGTAATATGGCTCTCTATATTTCCCTCTGTGTTTGCTTCAAAGTGTGTGTGTGTTGTGTCGTGTATGTGTGTGTGTGTGCGTGCGTGCGTTGTGTATGTGGTTTGTGTATGTATGTGTTGTGAATGTATGTGTGTGTGTTGTGTATTTGTGTGTATGCATGTGTGTTGTGTTTGAGTGTATGTGTGTGTGTGTATGTGTGTTTGTGTGTGTGTGTGTGTGTGTAAAACCCTGTATCTTGGAACCCGTTGCATCAGGTCAGTGTATGACGTTAGCCCATTCGTTTCACGCCATAACGTCACAACGTTTCAGAGTCTTTTCACACCCATAAGGTTAGGCTTTTTCACACTTTGTGTTAATATCGCACTGGTACATAGAGTGAGACTCCCTAATATCGAAATTAAACAACGCCATAGCAGCTGACACAAAACTGTTGCCATTTTCTTTCTTACAGGTAACACCTTGCCTTTTCACACTATTTCATCTACGTAACGGTTACATCATTTCACATACATAACGTCATCCCATTTCACGTGAACACACTCACGCACGCTGGCACGCACCTATACACAAAACGTCACATGATTTCACGCACACATATAACATCACACCTTTTTGTACGCAGACACACATAACATCATACCATTTCACACAAGTAACGTCACTGTTTCAGACATATCACGTCATACCTTTTCACACGCACATAACGTCACACCATTTCACGCACACACATAATGTCACGTAACTTTTACACGCACGGACGCACACACACACATACACCATTTCACACAAGTAACGTCATTGTTTCACACATCACGTTATACCTTTTCACACGCACACACATAAACCTTTTCACACACACACACACACACACACACACACACACACACACACACACACACACACACACACACAGTCACGTCATTTCGCACACATTACGTCACATCGTTTTGCACACATATTGTCATATTGACGTCGCACAATTAACATCACAACTTTTTGTACTCGTATTTAGTTAACATATTTTGTACAAATAACGTCATGTCAGTTCACACATATTACGTCATGCAAACTAACTAGCCTGAAACATAACGTCATACCCTTTAAAACATTGTAAAATGTGGCCGTCATAACGACACGGCCATTCTACCAGTAAGCTTTTCAGAACATCAGATCTTCCAAAGGTAAGTTTGTAATGTCCCCTTTTTGGTTTCGTTCTTTCTACAGCCAACTCGGAAGACAGAGCAATGCTTCTTCGTCTTTACTCCTCGCTCTCTGATTCTCAACTGACTACAGTATATATATATACATTTCAAAGTGAACAGCAACCAGTTATTTAAACGAATATCATGCCGTGCTGCTATCCGCACGCTGTTTACTGTTAACACACGTCACATCTCCCTTTCTTTAAGGAAACAAAATCAATTATTTTTCCTATCTTTCAGTCCATACGAAACAAATGTGTTTCCTACCTTTATCACAACATTAACTTAACAAACACTCATTCTCACGCACAGGGCCCAATCATTCATTCACCTCATTTTATCTCTGATCATTATACTATCCATCATTATCATGTCCATATTTCGCAATGCTTTCAGTTTATCTGATTGTGGTAGAGTCTTCAGTTTCATTCATATTTTAGGAAATCTGGCCTTTTGCTTTGTCTTCCAGATCTTGTTCTGTAAGGAGAACTAACTGGTTCGGGTTGTCCTGTCCTTGTTTGTTTGATAACTTCATCTGGCTCCTTGATGCTGGTTGTCTCAGACATTTTGATGACTGGTGACTGATCAGATGAGTTCTCACGGACAGACGATGCTGGCGTCCTGACATCTGTTCCAGTTCCAGTTTTCTTGTTATCTTCCAGCATCTGTTTTGATGGAATGATGATTTGCTGTTGCTTGCCTGATGTGTCGCTTTCCTGATGACTTCCAGAAATCATCCTTCTCTGGACCAGTCGTTGAGGGTTGATTGTCTGCTGAAGCTCCGTTTCTGTTGTGTCTCGTAGCTGACGACGATTCCTTCTGTACTGACGTCCGTCCTCTGTGCGAATGTTGTATGACCGGATGTTCACCTGTTGGTCTACTTTGGCGCTGATCCACTTTTTGGATCCTGGAGGTTGGAATTTCACAATCTGTCCCGGACTCAGTTCTGTCAGCTCTACTGCGCTTCTGTTGTAGTAGTGCGCTTGCTTCAGTTTCCTTTTCTCAAGTTCTTTCTTGATTGGTACAACTGTAGGTTGGAGTAATGTCTTTGACGTCGGCACTTGTGTTCGTGTTCTTCTGCCGAACAGTCTCTGAGCAGGCGAACTGTTTACAGTCTCTGTCGGGTTGTTTCTCAGCTCAAGTAAAGCAAGGAAGGGATCTTGATTGTTGTGTTCTGCTTTCTTCATGCACGTCTTTGCAGCCTTCACCGCGCTCTCTGCTTTTCCATTGGACTGAGGGTAGTGTGGTGAGCTTGTTACGTGTTCAAACCCATATGTTTTTCTGAACTTTCCAAACTGGTTTGATGTTAATTGAGTTCCACAGTCTGTTGTCAGGCGTTCTGGTATTCCGTGTCTTGCCAAGTGTCTCTTCAGACAGACGATGACCTCTTTGGATTCTCTTGTTTGTAACCGATCAATCTCAAAGAAATCAGAGTAGTGATCGACCGTGACCAGGTATTCGTTGCCATTATGTTCAAAGATGTCACAAGCGATGTGTTGCCAGGGCAGGTCAGGGATCTCTGTACTGATAAGTGGTTCCTTCTGCTGACCACGTTGGTATGTGTTACAGGCGCTGCATGTTTTGACAAAATCTTCAATGTCCATGTTCATCCTGGGCCAGTAGACTACCTCACGTGCTCTTCTTATGCAGCTCTGAATTCCTGAGTGGCTTGCATGAAGTTTCTCAAGGATGTCTGCTCTTTCGCTTTCAGGTACAATTAGTCTGTGGCTTTTGAAGACAAGTCCGTTGTGGACTGACAGTTCCTCCCTGAAAGGAAAGTATTGTTGTAACTGTAATGAAAGTTGTTGTTTCTCCTCTGGCCAGCCTTGTAGAATGACAGCTTTCAGGGTTTTCATGGTTGCATCTTCCTGAGTTGCTTGCTGCAGACTGTTCAGTCTCTCTTGACTGATGGCCAGTTCTTGCAATGAGTCTGTTTTCTCCAGGTCTGTGAGGAAAACGGCTTCCTTGTGGGTGACTTGCTGTTCCGCTTTTCCACAGACTGCTCTGCTGAGGGTGTCAGCCAGGTGCATCTCAGATCCACGCTTGTACACTACCGTGTACCTGAACTTCTGAGTTCTGAGTAGCATCCTCTGAATCCTCTTAGGTGCTGAGAGCAGGCTCTTCTTGTGAATAGTCTCTAGTGGTTTGTGGTCGGTCTCCACCAGGATGTCTCTTCCATAGACGTATCTCTCAAACCTTTCCAGACCAAAGAGTATTGCCAACATCTCCTTTTCTATTTGAGCATAGCTTTTTTCTGTCTCGGTCAAGGCTCGTGATGCGTACTGAATCGGTTGACCATCCTGCATGAGACAAGCTCCAAGTCCAAACTGTGAAGCATCACACTGAAGGGTGGTTGTACGCTTTCCTGAAGAGTCAAAGTAGCGAAGTACCGGTGGCTCAGAGAGTAGCTTCTTCACTTTCTTCAGGGCTTCTCCGTGGACGTCTTCATCCCATCTGAAGTGGACGTCTTTTTTTACCAGTTCTCTGAGTGGTGCTGCTGCCTCAGACAGGTTTGGTGCAAATTTCTGAAGGTATCCGACTACACCGAGTAGTCTTCTGGCACTGGGAGTTGTTGGACAGCGTCCAATTTCTTTGGGTCGGCTTTCAAGCCTTCTCTTGAGAAGATGTGTCCCAAATATGATATCTCTGTTCGTTTCATCTCAACCTTCTCCTTGTTGAGTTTGATTCCAGTCTCTCGGCATCGTTGTAGCAAACGGTTCAGGTTGGTATCATGAACTTGTGCTCCTGCTTCGTCGGTTGGTCCTCTGCCAAAAACAAAGATGTCATCATGAACCGCCACCACGCCTGGCAGTCCTGCCAGAGCGATGTCAATCCTCCTCTGGAATTCTTCTGGGGCAGGTGAAATACCAAAGGGCATTCGTTTCCATCGGTATTTGCCAAAAGGCGTCTGAAATGTTGTCAGGTAGCTGCTGTCTTCGTCCAGTTCAACGTGCCAAAACCCGTTTTTCGCGTCCAGGTGTGTGAAGTATTTTGCATCTTTGAGGAGAGGCAGTACGTCATCAATGGTTGGCATGGGGTACTCGTTTCTCC
>JAPXFY010000027.1:40696044-40731044 GCA_030674185.1 Monoplex corrugatus | reverse complement strand
TCAAGAGATCGGAATAAAAGTCTTCTATATGACATTTAACTTGCCTTGCCAGTAAGTTGATATTGTCTTCTTTTTTTAAGTCAGTGTGGTGTATGTCAAATCGTGCTCTGTGAAGTTCAAGTCAGTGTGGTGTATGTCAAATCGTGCTCTGTGAAGTTCAAGTCAGTGTGGTGTATGTCAAATCGTGCTCTGTGAAGTTCAAGTCAGTGTGGTGTATGTCAATCGTGCTCTGTGAAGTTCAAGTCAGTGGTGTATGTCAAATCGTGCTCTGTGAAGTTCAAGTCAGTGTGGTGTATATCAAATCGTGCTCTGTGAAGTTCAAGTCAGTGTGGTGTATGTCAAATCGTGCTCTGTGCAGTTCAAGTCAGTGTGGTGTATGTCAAATCGTGCTCTGTGAAGTTCAAGTCAGTGTGGTGTATGTCAAATCGTGCTCTGTGAAGTTCAAGTCAGTGTGGTGTATATCAAATCGTGCTCTGTGAAGTTCAAGTCAGTGTGGTGTATGTCAAATCGTGCTCTGTGAAGTTCAAGTCAGTGTGGTGTATGTCAAATCGTGCTCTGTGAAGTTCAAGTCAGTGTGGTGTATGTCAAATCGTGCTCTGTGAAGTTCAAGTCAGTGTGGTGTATATCAAATCGTGCTCTGTGAAGTTCAAGTCAGTGTGGTGTATGTCAAATCGTGCTCTGTGAAGTTCAAGTCAGTGTGGTGTATGTCAAATCGTGCTCTGTGAAGTTCAAGTCAGTGTGGTGTATGTCAAATCGTGCTCTGTGAAGTTCAAGTCAGTGTGGTGTATGTCAAATCGTGCTCTGTGAAGTTCAAGTCAGTGTGGTGTATGTCAAATCGTGCTCTGTGAAGTTCAAGTCAGTGTGGTGTATATCAAATCGTGCTCTGTGAAGTTCAAGTCAGTGTGGTGTATGTCAAATCGTGCTCTGTGAAGTTCAAGTCAGTGTGGTGTATGTCAAATCGTGCTCTGTGAAGTTCAAGTCAGTGTGGTGTATGTCAAATCGTGCTCTGTGAAGTTCCCGGACCTGTTTCTAGATCAATTAGGGAGCCTTTGATAATGTCAGATGTATATGTTGCAAGTATGACCTGTGAGGATATTGATTAAGCTCTTTTAGGAAAGTCGGTGTCTGATCTTACTTTTGTTTCTGTTTCGATGCTGTTTTCTATGATGATGTTTCTTAACAGAAATTTAGTAGAAGCGACTTTCCTTTGTTCATCAAGCGGCAACAGTTTGATTGCATTGTATGTGCGAAGACAAGAGACATGCATTGGAAGACCCAGCGCAAGTTTGAAACCTTCACAATCTAAGCTCTGCAGTTTTGTTAGTACGGGTTTCGGTGCACTCAAGATTTCTTGGGCATAGGTTAATTTAGATCTAATAAGCGATTTACAAAGATGAACAAGTGTTGATGTATCTTGTCCCCCCATGTCTGTTTGTGAACTATTTTCTAGAAATTTAAACTTTTTTGAGCTTTTGTTAATAAGTATTCAATATGCTGATTCCAAGATAATTTCGCTGTAAGGAAAACCTACGAATTTAATCGACTCGTTACACCGAAGAAGAGTATCTCCCAGTTTGAAAGTGGGAATATTTGCTGGTTTAGCTCCACTGTTAAACAAAACTGTCTTTGTTTTTTCACTGATAGATGCAGTCCATTTTCTACCATATATCGTGCTATTTTATCAAGCTCTAATTGATAACATTTACGCGTATAATTAAGACAGCGCAAAGGAGTTTTTCTTTTCATATTCACCTGCATCCACGTGCATAAATCGTCAGCATATTGAGCTAAAACTAGATATGTTTGGAAATGTTACTGGGTACGTCATGAAGAGAAGGGGAGCAATAACGAACCCCTGAGGGATATCCATTTGAAGAAGTCGTTTTGTGGAATACGCATTTTCAATCCTCGTTTGAAATAGTGTTTTCTAAGAAGCATTTGACATATTCAAAAATGTGACCTGTCAGCCAAATAGGCCTACTTTTCAATTTGAGTAATAATCGGGAGTGCCATACTTGGTCGTATGTGTGTGTGTGCATTTCATCTCTCTCTGTCTCTCTCTCTGTCTCTCTCCGTATCTCTCTCTCTATATATGTATTGTATATATGTATGTAGACATATTGTATGTATGTATGTATAATAATATATATATATATATATATATATATATATATATTCATCATCAGCTCTGCCGCAGTGTGTTGGCGATCATGACCCTCTCTTTTGTAGCTGCAAGTACATCTCCCACCCTCTCTGTCTTCATCCACTCCACAGGTCCATCCAATATTTTCTCCCTGCTCTTTTTTCCCTCCAGCTTTCCTGTTGTGACTAGGTGCTCTGATTTCTCTTGCCTCAAAAAATGTCCTATAACTGCTGCTTGTCCTTTCCTAATCTTCTTCTGGTTATATGGTCTTGTCTGGTTAATTTAAACACGCGTTCTGATTCAATGTTCGTTTTTTCTGGTTCCTGTTTGCTTGAACGCGAGCAGTCGCACTTGTTTTAGATTTCTAATCTTCTTCATTAATGCTCTTTTTGTGTTTGCCGCTTTCAAGACTGTCTCGTTTTTTTTGTTTTTGTTTTGTTTTTTTCTGTCCATGGAACTCGCAACAATCTTCTTAGAAATCACATTTCAGCTGCCTCAATCTTGTTATGACTTTGGATTGTGTGTTGACTGTCCATGCTTCACATCCGTACAATAGTATTGGTTCTATATAATACTGAAGAACTGTATTCCTAATTGATACACATTTGTTTGGTAAGAACGCTTTTCATTTTCTTGATTGTTGTTTTATCTTGGCAGATTCTACTGGCTATTTCTAATCTGCATCTGCCGTCTGGTGAGATGACTGTTCCCCGATATTTAAACTTATCAACTTGTCCCAATGTTGAGCTGTTTGCTGTTATTTTGCATGACGGGATTTCTTGTTTTTTACGGATTACCATAACTTCAGTCTTCTTGCTATTTAACTCTATCCCATTATTTTGGCTGTCTGTTTCTATTATGTTTATAAGATTATGTGGGTCTTTTTCATTTTCTGCAATTAGAACGGTGTCATCTGCATAAAGATTGTTCAAGATGTTTCCTCCAATCTTTATCCCAGGGCATTCTTCTAAGTTTCTCGTGATGATTTTGCTGTAAAATGAAAACAAATCTGGTGACAGAACACATCTCTGCCTAACCCCTCCTTTGATATTTTGGAAAGAGCTTATATCATTTTCTGCTCTCATTGCTGCTGTTTTTCCCCATACGTATTCTTTATTATTCTCTTAGATCCTTTCTATCAGCATTGAGCCTGTCTCGTTGGTTGATTAATTCTTCGTGTCCTACCTGATCAAAAACCTTGGTATAATCAACAGAACATAACTAAAAATCCTTATTCAACTCCGTTGATCTTTCTGTGAGAGTTCTTAGTATGTAATGGCATTAATAGTTCCTTTCCTTCAGCAGATCCACATTGTTCTTCTATTTTTCTTTTGATTCTGTTCCTTGTCCTCATCACGATTATTCTTAATAGAATCTTTGTCACGCGACTCATCAAGCTGATTGTACGATGGAGTTTGAATTCTGTAGCCCCTGCTTTCTTTGGAAGCGCAATGAAAATTGATTTTGACGTATTTTGGGGGATTTTTCTGGTGTCATAAATGTTATCTAGGAGGACCGTTATTTTACATTACCGAATTTTTCTAGCTCCATCATTTCTGTAATGCTGCTTAGGCTTCATCTTTCATTATGGGTGGTCCTTCAACATTTTTGTTTATAATGTGTTCTTCGTTTCTGTCATCGTTAAAAAGGTCTTTAATGTAATCTCATCTCTCTAATATTTTGTCTTGTTCCATGATAGGCGTACCATCTTTCGCTTTTAAGCAACTAGTTGGTGTGCATGTCTTTTTCCTGTGGGCAATTTTTTTCAATGTTTCTGTACATATTTTGAGGAGCTGTTTTGCGTGAGTCTTTTATTTCTTTGCATTTTGTTTCCAGCCAAGCTTCCTTACCTTTGTTGCACCTATTCCTGATTTCTTTGTTTATCTTTTTGTATTCTTCCTCTTTTCCCTTCCTCCTTTCTTCCATCAAGCCTACAATTTCTTTTGTCATCCAGTTGTTGTTTTTTCAACTCTACTGATTTCTTCACAAGTTTCATTTATTGAGTTTCTCAACTTTGTGCATTGCTCCTCACTGTCACCAACGTCTTCCAGAGCACTGCATTTGTTTTGAACATGTACGTTAATTTTTTCACGGGTCGCTTCATCTGTCTTTAAGAGTCCAAGGTTTAGTGTGATGTTACTTTTGGTCTGTTTTCTTTGTGTTAGGTTCAGCGTAAATCTTCCCACTACAGGATTGTGGTCACTGATGCAATCTGCGCCTAGCAGCGTTTTTTGCTATCAGTGAAGAATTTATAAAAGGCGCAGTGTTTTTGCTATCAGTGAAGAATTTATAAATCTTTTATCTATCAGGATATAATCAATTTGATTTTTAGTATTATCTCCTGGACACATCCATGTCCATTTTCTTCTGTTATGCTGCTAAAACCAGATGCTTCCTACTATAAACTCATTCATCTGTGCCTATTCCACAAGTTTCTCTCCCCTTTCATTTTGTATACCAAGGACATGAGGTCCAGCTATCTCTTTTATCTTCTCCTATTCCACTTCAGCATTAAAATCTCCCATTATTACTTATATATCCTGTGATTTGCGTTGAGCTTTGACTGTCTCTAATACTTCAAAGAAGCACTTGCACTGTATCATTTTCTGTTCATTTATTTCTTGAGAGAAGCAGCTTTCCTCATACAGTCGTTTGACTGATGCAGTACGATTCAAGAAATCAATGCATTCGCACATACATGCTCTCTCTGTGCTGTTGCTATTTTTCTTTGCTTTTCTCCAGTTTTTGTCACACATTTGTTGCGCGCGCACACACACACTTACAGAGCTCAGCCCCCCCCCCCCCCCAACACACACCTCCACCCCACCCTACAGTGAAACACTAGAACTGATTTTCATGGTAGCAAAAGTCTGAGTTATTTTGAAATAGACAGGGGAGAGGACAGAGAGGGGGGGGGGGGGATAATGGTAAGTAGGCTTCTATATCCACAGGGAAATCTGAAATAAGTTTTGTTTGAGGGTTCACAAAATTAGGGCAATCCTACAAATGATCCACACAAACATCAGAAGTAATCTTGGAGGTCGAGAACACCTGGAGGCAATGTCAAGATTGTTCGGAAGGGCATTACAGAAGAATGCTGTAAGTATAAGCTTTGCTGTTTGAGAGAGAGAGAGAGAGAGAGAGAGAGAGAGAGAGAGAGAGAGAGAGAGAGAGAGAGAATTTATTATCATCATTTTAGGTTGGGAGGGCACATTCATGGGGAGCAAGTCGGGAAAGAGAGCAGCCAGCAAATGATTAGGAACAGGTATTGCGTATGCTGGAAGCAAAACTAAATTTTATGTCTTTATTGTGTCCTGGGAAAAGTGAACAGCTCAAGATGGATGTGGGTGTTCCAGTGATAAATGATGGCGAACAACTGAATCAAAAGCAAGTTAGATATCTATCCAGACTTTATGGTCCTCCATCATGTACAATAGGACAATAGGAAACAGCCCATCGTTTTTAAGCCACTCTGACTATAACATTGCCTGAACTTTTCAGCGAGTTAGCAGTTGTAAATGGCGGATATGTCCCAAATTTTGAGCAAAGGTTCAAGCAGACGGGAGTTTCCAATAATTACCTGAATAGAAATAGTCTACCTTTGGGGTCACAGAAGTTAGTCTTAGAAACTCACAAAATGAAAATGGATCAGCAAAGATTTAGGGGATGTTAAACATATGGTCGGCTCTGATGTAATTTTGGCACAAGATGCAGCATTATTACATCTTTCTGCATGTATATTTTGGGGGCTACAATCATGAAACATTCATATGGACATAATAAAAAACATATTAGAAAGTATGGCATAAGCATCTTGTGTCTGTATAAAAATGTGTGTACGTGTGCATGAGACGTTTTTGTTTTAAATACCTTGGCACCTTTCCACTGTCTTTGACAGTTTATGGTATCTGCTTTTCCTGACGCAAGTCAGAGAATAAATTTTTCTTTCTACAACATGTTAAGAATTGATTCTGTTCTAAATGAGATTCATCAACTTGTGTCTGTTGCCAGTGCCTGCGACTATTCATTCAGGTTCTTGCCTTATCTCAAGGCCTGATTGGCATGCTTTATTATCTGCATCAATATTCGAGTCTTGACTTAAGGGAAAAAATCGACACCAAACAGGAAAAATATCAACTCAAAACAGCAGAACAGAAAACAGCTGTGCATGCAGCCTCCAAACCACCAAGCTATAAACTGGGCATCTGACGATGCTCAAGGTTAAGAAATATAAATCAGTCAAAGGACGGTGATGCAAGTACTGCCCTCATTAACGCTGGTCACGAGAGAAGTTGAGGTCTCTATACCACTTCACTTCCCTATGACCTCAGGGTAACCGCATTTGAATTTGTTCAAAGGTGATTCATCGAAGTTTGTACTTGGACAATTCAGCATGCACTCCAACCAACTTCACCAGTAATAATCTGGCACACTCCTTAAGATCATGCAAAACCTTGTACATTGGGAAGATTGTGACATGGAGTGGGATGGAACTAACAAAACAGAGCCGACACCACCAGAATGGCTGGAGTTTTAAGATGTGTTGCAAACTGGGACTTAACACCAATGATCAAATCTCAGGTCAATCAACTTTCAGAATGCTGTTATCATGTGTGGGCATTTGAGAGTGAGTGAGTTACTTGTGTTGCTTATCCAAGGTATTGGGTGTGCCTTCTGCATGTACAGCAGTGTACACAGACTGTTTTCCAAGCATATAACGAGTGTGATTTACTTCAATTCTGAACTAACATGCTTGAATAGACAACAATGTAGGCACTGCTTGATGTAACGTGCTGATTTCTGACTTAAAAGCTCTGAATGGAATATGCTGGTCTTGTGTACCATGTAACCTACACAACAAATGAGCAGTATAACATATTAAGTTACAAGCACAACCACTTGCGCACAAACAGAAAAGACCAAAGAAAATCCAGTTTGTACAATAATTTGTATTGCCTTCCAATGACATATCCTCTCTATCACACAAGTTCACATACTCATGCTCTCCATCACACAATACAATGATCTTCACAGTGTGTCACAATCCATTATGAAATGTCCATGCAACAACATCCACCCCCCCCCCCCCCCAACCACACAATGGGTTTACTGTGACTGTCTTAACTTTCAGTCCTTTTGACATTCTCTTTTTTTATATATATTTTTTTCCTACTATAAATGTTTACAGACAGATATACAGATATATATCAAATAGACTAAAAGCATCACTTTCGTTAAAGTGAATGTAACACTTTTGAACTACACAGCATTAGAAAAACTTTTTTTATATTAAAATTTTTTTCAGTTAGAAACTTTTAAGTGATTATTTGATATTAAAAATTTTTTGACACATGTTTCAATTTTCATGTCTTTTCCAAGATTCTCTTCCCCACCCCTCCCACCCCTACCACATACTCAAATTTCTGCCCGTCATGTTTTGTCAAACAAGCAGAAGGTAAGCATGATAGCATTCACTTCACATTCAGCATATGTATAGGTATGGGGATGTTGTGGGTGGTAGTAAGAGGCATTAGGTTTGATGCATGCCAGTTTTTATCATTTCAACAGCTAAAATGTCAAGAGTCAGGTGGCAGAGTAGGATGGACATAAACACTCCTTTTTATTTCTTGACAGAAATTGCCCGCAGGCTTCAGGCAAGACTATGCCAATTTTACTACAGGTTTCGTGCTTCAAAAAGTGGCTCATGATTTGTTATTTATCTACACTGGTAATGATACTTTATCTTTCAGTGGAAGAAGTCATCAGCTAAAAGCTAAAGACCATTTTTCAAACTTGCCATTGCTTGCAAGCTAAGGCAGCGATAAGGTTATGACCACCCATTCAAAACCCACTTCCTGCTGAAGGAAAAGAAAACAAAATAAATATGACTGTCTTCATAATACAAACTCATTCTAATTTTATTTTAATTTCATACGTCATATTAATAGTCCTAACTTGCTAGTCTGCTAATATGGTTGGCATGATCATGGCAGCAAATCAATACAAACACAAGTAAAAGAGGTACGCATCAATACATTTAGTTAAAATTCTATGTATTTTAAAACCATATGAACAATATTACTCCAACTACTACTACTACTAAAAAAAAAAAAGGCGATCTCGATCCAATTTAAGCAGTAATAACGTTCTGTTGACGAAAGGCCGGTACGAACAAATTAGGAATGACTGGTTGCTTTTTTTTTTTTTTTCACTATTTGTCCTATCTTGCATTACATGTACCATACTTGTTCTATTCCCCCCCCCACCCCCCCCTCCAATAACTAGTTTTATAACATTCAACACTGAATACATCACCAAAGCCACTTTTAAAATAAAAGTTCAGTGAAAGACTGTCACAGTAAACCCATGTGTCCAGCAATGTCGTCTTTACATCTGTTCATTCCTGGACTGAAGTCTAGCCAGTGCAAGGGCCAATAAAGTAAAGAAATTAAGCACAATCTCACATGCCACACTCTTACTCAAAATCCAGTGCACAAGAACAAAAGATACTCAAAAAACAAACATACAAACAAACAGAGAAACTGGCTGTTGTTTCTGAAGGTGGAAGCCAATGTGTCCATGTAGTTGGGCATCTTGAGCAAAATACCCTTGATGGCATGGCATGGCAACCTTTCTTCAGCCCTCTGAAGCCTACAGGATCTGAACGGACAGCAAATCTGACAGACACATCCTTCCCCACATGGACATGGACTTGTATTGTGAAGGCAATTGTCACATGACACAAAATAACAATTCAACGACAACATGATCAGTCTACATATCAGAAAAGTACCCATCACTCACATTTCAAATTTTTCCTAATAGCACATTTGTTTTCCAAATATATACACAGTAATCTAATCAAAATTATCTATCGATACACATGATTCATTATATTCCAAATGGAAATGAAACAAAAACAAAACAAACAAAAAATAAGAGGGGGGGGGGGGGGGATACATGGAAACAAATGAAAGAAAAAAAAAAGAAAAGAAAAAACAAACTGCCCCATCACAATGACTTTGAAGAAAACTGTATGCAATAAACAGAACTGCCCACTTCATAGATCTTATGATCTATCCCTTGTGAACAATTGTTACACACTGTTTGCAGAAAAGAAGAGGGAAATGGTGTAAGTCGGCAAAGGATAACTGGATGCATTTACAATGATTATATAACTGCCACCGGCTCAAGTTGAATCAACAGAGAACATTGAAGTCAGATGCAACACTGTACAAAATCTGCCAGAACATGTGAGAAATAAACTACCAGCTTTCCATTCAAACTAACTCCAGTGCTCAAGCAGTCAGCTGCCATACACTCCGTTGATGGGTGACACTTTGCATTAAGTCTGTCATCAGCATGGTACAGGTGACAGCTACTTAGCTTTGGTCACCACTCATAAGACATACTCACAGTGCTGCACTGCGTTTTCAATGAAATAGGCAAACTGTTAGAGTGACAGACAGTTACATGAAACTGCTAGACTTTGCAAATGTTATCCAATGTTGGAAGAAGGCCATTTCATAATTTGTTGCCTGCATTTTTCAATTGCCTGTGGACCTGGCAAAAATAATGGGGACAGTTACAAGTAAAAAAGGCCCCTTCAGTTTCAACAAGCACAAATGAATGATATAGTGAATGAATGAATGAATGAGAGAGTGAGATTAAGAAATAGTCTGAGAAAACTACCTGTAGAAAACAAACGACTGCATTTATCAGCATGCTGGCCTAAGGCCTAAAAACTGTCAGAAGTTATAATTATATGCCGTGATGCCAGTTTCAGTTTGTTAATACTACTGCACTTATGCAATATGGACTGCTCAGTTTATGTAGCCCCATTGCTGTTGAAAAGTAACGTTGACTTATGACACATGTACCCATTTTCAAATGTACATCCATCGAACCTTGTGTGTGAAGACCCATTTTGTTCCAGAGATGTGCAGGATTCAGAGTCTACACTTGCATACAAACAAACACACCCCTTCACTCTTCCCAAAACTAAAGAAAGTCAATGTTTCATTTTAAACAAAGCTTCTGACTGCTCTTGTCCTATTTTCAGAAATGATCTTGACAGGGACTGTATTTCGATGTCATTGCATGTTGAAATGTAACAACCAAAGCACTTGGTGTGAATTGCTGTTGTGTGATATATCTGAGGCACTGGCATAAAGAAACACTGGGTCACCTGAGTTTGAGAGTCGCTAACTGTAACAGAACACAAACATGATAATTAATCATACTGTTCATATCATCATTATTTTGTGAGTGAGATGGGGAACATTAAATTTTACTACTGATGCTTCAGGGATGTAACACTAGGTCTTTGGGTAGAGAACACGAGGATCATGCAAGGATGTGGAAAAAGCTGACAGACACTAATAATCTATACATACCCCTCAAACACAAAGTCATTCAATGACAGTTGACACAGAGACAAGAAGAAGAAAAATAAAATCATCTGACGCCATGTCAACCTGCTTTATCTACAGAATAAATTAATACATGCTGGCAATTACGCTTTGTTAGTTTATGCAAATAAGTATGTCCTCTTATAAATATGCTAATTAATCTTGTATGAATGTGACATTTTAAATCTAATATTAACAATTACGCACTGATTTTATTACTTTGTTTTTGTTCCTTGTCTAAAATGTACTTTTTTTTTTTTTATAGAAACGTTAAATCAGTAAAGCCAAAACACAAACACATCTTTTGAGATTGAAGTATCATCCAGAAAATGGATGAATGTTTGTTCCCGCTATGTCATGAATAATCAACACAAAAACATACTGTTCCCCTAATCAAAAATAAACTTTCATACCCACCTGCCAAAATATCAAAAGGCACTCACCAAATCTTGAAAACTGACACTCAGAAAATCAGCCAATTGCATTTTCAAGGTTATCTTCTGTATTCCATCTTCTTTATTCCTTCCTTTTTATTCATCTTCTTCATTCCTTTTGTGACACACCATTCTGGCAGGTAACCATCAAATCGTTTACCACTCAGAGTCTCTCTATTTTTGTTGCTTGAAGCCAAGCCGACTATGTAGAGCCATATCAGGGCTATAATCAGTTCAAAACATACACAATACTTCAACAGGAAAAAAAAGGAAAAGAAAATTAAGTATATATCAATGCATTTGTGCACATGATCTAAGGAGATGCCCCTGGCATCGACTGTTCTGTCCAATTTATCGCACAGGGTATTTAAAAACATACCTGAATACAAATTCAAACATAACTAAAGACACTAAACACATATAAAAATGGGCCTAAATTACCTAAAATTGCTTCTGCATATCTCATATTCCTACAGCAAAAATGCACTTAACACATGTACCCAATTACCAATCCTAAGAGAAAGTATGTAAGACTTTATCGAACAGATACAGGTAAATGGGCCAGCAAGGCAGAAAATGATAGGAAGAAATGACAAAGCAAAGGAGGAAGAAAGAAACAAAGAGTGCGACAGAAAAGAGGAAATTTGTAGCACAGAATTTCCAGAAGATGGGAATACTCTTTATACTGAAAAAGCCCCTTGCATCCCCACAGGGGTGGGGTGGGGTGGGGATCAGAACTTGGTAAAAAACATTATCCATAAAGAGCAGTGAAATCTCAATGAAAACATGGCCATCTTCTACATAAGGCCATCACCATTCACCCTAAGCCCCAAACAAAAAGTATAAGGCATGGAAGTTATCCTAAGGTGAGCCTTTGATATAATCTAAAGACAAAATTATTTACATTTACTTATTTAAAGAGAGAGAGAGAGAGAGAGAGAGAGAGAGAGAGAGAGAGAGAGAGAGAGAGAGAGAGAGAGAGAGAGAAATCACTAATAATACTATTTTCAGAAGAAAGAAACCTAAATCTTTTAGAAGAAAGTTTCTGAGACAACAGAGACTTAGACTTTCACTATTTTTTATTTACTCATTTATGAAATGGGACAGTATTATATTTCTTTTCACCATCTGCAAACTTACAAGATTTAGTCATATCAGGGAAAAACTTTCCAACTGTTGAGAAACAACTTTTCTGTCTGTTGGACATCAACAGTAGATTAATGGGTTTGGAAAATCAAAACAAAACAAGAGAACAATGAAAACAAAACAAAACAAAACAAATATTGGTTAACAATCACTCTGATGAAAATGTGGTCCTGCATACACACAGAGAAACCACACATGCACGTATTTTTCATTTTTCATCAGCTTGGCTTCAGCTTTTGAAAGGTATTATTCCCACAATCTTCAAGCTGTTGTTTGTGTAGCCTTTTAAAAATAATTTCTGTACAATCTTGGCCCCAACTACAGACTTCATTAGTAACCACACATACCAAAACTTGAGCAAAAGATACAATAGAAAAATCAGTTGAATAAAAAAAAATCACCAACACTGTATTTCTTTACTTGGAGCTTTTTGTAATAACAATGTCTTGGTTTGATCCTGCCTGCGATGCGACAGGTGCAAAATGGGTGGATTTTTTCATGATCTCTAAGGTTAACGTACTTGTAGACCTGCTAGAGTCAGAACCTCCTTTGTGTATCTATACAGATTGCACACAGAACAACAAATATGGACATTAAAGGTCCTGCGAAGTGTAAACCTTATCAGAGTTTGCAGGATTATGGAACCAAATACTAAAGCAACATGCACATCTACCGAAGACAGTATGCCTACTGTGCAATGTGGCCACAAAGTGCCTGCATCGTGTTGACCACATGTGCATAAATACCTCTTGCTAAATATTTGTATGGAACAATTAATAAAGTTCTCACGCACACCAAAAATACCCCCACCCCCCCTCCATAAGAAAGAGGAAAAGTCAGTGACACAGATCGAGCATGTACAAGACAGAGAGGAAAAAAACAACAACAAAAACAAAAAAAAACATACACTTACACAATGCTGAACCTAAAGTCAGATAAGATTTACAAATACTTAATGACCACGCAGGTATTTTCTTCTAAAAAAAATCATTTCCGTGTTATTTTCCCCTTTAGGATGCTTTTGTATACATATTCATACAACTGAAATGTCATGTAGTACAGAATTTAACGCCGAATTGAACGTGACTAACAGGGAGGAAGTCCCCCACATCTAATGTTAGGCATATAATACATTCTGTCATACCCAGTATAATATGTTTTCTTTCATGCTCAATAACATAAAATTTCAGAGTCCCTTAAAATTCAAAAACAAAACATGTAAACGATAAAACCGGGCTATAGTTTCAAACTGAAAGACAGATTCAGGGAATTGAATGAAACAGTAACAAGATCATCAAGCCATTCTAACATTCTCACTTGACAAAATAATTAACATGCCTAATATAATTATACTGCTACTGATGGTGGCTTCAATTGCACACTTTTCATTCTACAGCCATACTGCTACTGATGGTGGCTTCAATTGCACACTTTTCTTTCTACAGCCATACTGCTACTGATGGTGGCTTCAATTGCACACTTTTCATTCTACAGCCATACTGCTACTGATGGTGGCTTCAATTGCACACTTTTCTTTCTACAGCCATACTGCTACTGATGGTGGCTTCAATTGCACACTTTTCATTCTACAGCCATACTGCTACTGATGGTGGCTTCAATTGCACACTTTTCTTTCTACAGCCAATGCCCCAGTTAACCCAGAACTTTTTCATAAGAGTGTGTGGCTTTACTTTCCTTCATAAATCCAAATTTGGAGAAACCCCACACACAAGATATTGTTAAATATTACCTAAAATAATGAATCAGATTCAATCACATAAATCCAGATTTTCAAATAGGATCAGCAATCTAAATAAAATAAAATAAAATATATAACACTGACCAATTAAGTTTAAACCAACCACAATCACAAATCTTTGGAAAAAGACCAAGCCTGAATCTTATTAACTCAACCTCACTTAGAATGTAAAACAGGGGATTTAAAGAGAAAATGCTAAAGTAAAGTGTGACCAGGAGTTCTAGTATTATCAAGTTTTATGAAAATCATTACGCCACAAATTTTATTAATTTATTCAGAATCCATTACCACTTTGAACACAGCAAATTGAAGCACCTACTTTACAATGAATGATTTATTTGTTTATCTAAACATTCCTGAGATATCTGATAATTCAACAAAACATACTGATTGTTGAAGATCCATTTTAGATTTTTTTCAATGTAGAATATCCTTGTCCAGGTTGTGAGAAGCTCCATAGGCCATACAGCATGTTAATGTGCCTGCAAAGGCTTTTGTCATACTATAATTTGACAGCTGTAATATAACTGAACCCACCAGGTGCATAATACTAAACGTTTCTGGTCAGTTTTGATTCCACTGTAATACTGGTTCTAATGTAGAATGGAACAGTTTTACACATCATCATCATCAGGTGCCTTGCCGCATGGCGTTGGTGATTATGGACTTCCATCTGTCTCTATCTCTTGTTGCCTCAAGCATCTCTTCCACCCTCCCTGTCTTCAGCCACTCTGCAAATCCGTCTAGTATCTTCTCCCTGGGTCTACTTGGTGCTCTCCTTCCCTCCAGCTTTCCCTTTGTGACCAGGTGTTCCAATTCCCCTTTCCTCATAAAATGGCCTATGAATGCTGCCTGCCTTTTCCTAATCTTCCTCATAAGTGATCTACTTGTGTCTGCCTCCATCAAGACTGTCTCTCGTGTGTTTTCTTTGCTGTCCATGGAACTCTCAACATCCTTCTTAGAAACCACATCTCGGCTGCCTCAGTCTTGTTCTGGCTTTGCTTGTTGACTGTCCATGCCTCGCAACCGTACAACAGTATTGGTTCTATATAACATTCAAGAACTCTCTTCCAGATGTTAACTGATAAGCATTTGTTGGTAAGAATGCTTTCCATCTTCTTGAATGTTGTTTTGGCTTGGCCGATTCTGCTGGCTATTTCTGATGTGCATCTGCCGTCTGGTGAAATGATCGTTCCCAGGTATTTCAACTTATCAACCTATCTCAAGGTTGTGCCGTTTGCTGTTATTTTGCGTGAGGGGATTTCAAGTTTTTTACTGATCACCATGACTTCAGTCTTCCTGCTGTTTAGTTCCAACCCCTTATCTTTGCTTTCTATTTCAAGTATATTCACAAGGTTTTATAGGTCCCTTTCACTTTCTGCAATTAGCACGGTGTCATCTGCTTATCGACGGTTGTTTATCATTTTTCCTTCAACCTTTAACCCGTTCAGTGCTGGCGACCGAATATTCGGTCAGCTCTCAGTGTCATCCTCTTTGCCAGCGACCGAATATTCTGCCAGTCTATTTTTAATATTTTTCATGGGGAATTACAGCAAGCAGAAGTGACGCAGAACACAGATACACAATCTACAATCCTTCCCCGATAATGAGATACTACGCAGTTTCTGTGACGTTCCTCCCAAAGTTTGCAAACAAAGCAATTAGTAGGGGACCCCGTTTACGTAAACACTCCGACAGCGAAAATGGCCGACAGCGCCGAGCCGAGCCCCTTCAAGCAGACGACGCGTTTCCATTCCACTTTCCCTTGCCGTTTAACTTGTGCTCCGAAATGATTCTGACATCGAATCAGTTGATTCCTTGGATGATTTTAGCGAGGACAGTGATGTTCATGGCGATGATGTGGCCAGAACAAGTGCACTGCGTGCCTTGACCGACTTCAACGACAGTGATAGTTGTCAGTCACGACTCGACAGTTGATCCTGCTTTCATGGCGGAGACAGAGGTGAGTGGTGCTGAGACTGAAAGCGATAGTGATGGGGAGGGTGCCAGTACTAAGCAGGAAAAGGCGTAGAGTTTCGAGAAGCAGGTGCAGGACGAAGAAGAGGGACAGCAGGAAGGGGGGTGGGGCAGGGGAGGGGGCGGGTCCGGGGTGCGAGAAGAGGACGGACAGTGACTGGAACTGCGTGTTTCGACGGTCAGTTCGTCGATTGGACAAACACAAGACCTGTGTCGTTCGAGTTTACATGGGATGCGGGCATCAAAGTATGAACTGAGGGCTTTGGAGGTGTAGATTATTTCAAGTTGTTTCTCACACAAGATCTCCTTCAGAGGCTTGTGACTGAGACGAATAGGTACGCGCAGCAGATGATCATGGCTGCCAGTCAGAAGGAGGGGGAATTTTTAAACATAGCTCACTGAGACAGTGGACAGACTGTTATCAACTCTGTGTGGTGTGTGTGTGTGTGTGTGCGTGTGTGTGTGTGTGTGTGTGTGATAGTGGTGGTGATGTAGGGGTGGGGTGGTGGTGATTATGTGTGTGCGACTGCGAGTGTGATGTGTTTGTGTTACTTATTTTGCTTGTTCATCCTGCTTATGGTACAGTTATATATTTTGTCACATGTTACTTATTGCTGTGTATGTTTGTGTGTATGATTTCAGATATCTCTTCAAGCAGAACACCAGCTGTTGTGGTACCATCAAAGCCAACAGACTGGTGAAGGAGATGACTGACCTTGAGGTCACCAAAAAAGGGACATGGAGGTGCTTCTCCTTGTTTCATGGAGTACCACACAAAACTCAAATACTGGCTTGAAGATTAGTTTGTGGAGACACTGACAGTAGTTGAGTCGGACATCCATAAACTATAAATAGTTTTTTTTTGTGCCTTTTTTTTATTTCTTCATTTCTTCAGTGATGGGAACTTTTCTCTTTGAATTGGTGTGCCTTCAAAATAACATGGATTTAGGATTGCTTTTTGTTTCACTTTGGAATGTGTCATGCCACTTAGTGCAAAATTTCTGCAAATTTGGTGAGTACAAATAAAATATTTCACCAAAAATTCAAATGTTCATTTTTTATCTTTCTGTGAGTGTCATTTTGAAGAGAAATCATTTTGCTACAAACTTTATTCAACATGTTATTGTTTATTTTGTCTCCTTTAGCTTCAGGAATTTTTTTTATGAATTATTACCCTAATTCGCAAAATGCGCCCTGGCAATGGCGATGCACACTTTAATTACATCATCTGGCACTGTAAGGGTTAATCCAGGGTCTTCTTCTTGACGTTTTCGCTGTAAAGTGAAAACAAATCTGGTGACAAAACACAACCGTCTGATTCCTCTTTTGATGTTTTGGAAAGAGCTTATATCGTTTTTTTTATTCTCATTGCAGCTGTTTGTTCCCAATACATATTTCTGATTATTTATAGATCTTTTCCATCAAATTTGAGTCGTTCTAGTTTTACAAATGTATTTACAAATACTGTAATCATCAAGGGGAATAATCCTACATGTAGAAGGAAAACTATATCAGAATACATGTTAGTCGTTTGCTCAAATTAAACTGATACAAACACCACGTGTCGATGACGGATTTCACATACTACCAAAAAAAATCCTCTGGGAAGGTTTCCCGGGAAGTGTGGGGGATGGGGGTGGGGAGAAGAGGCATGCTGTAAAGATGTACCAGTTACCATTCACTGATTCAGCTTCAAATGCAATGCATCCATGATGAAAAAAGTTGCTTTCAAAAAGAGAGGCGTGCACTTCAAGAAAAAAAAAGTCTATCACAACTCCACAAACAATCTTATTATGGAAAAAAGATCAAGAATAATATATGTACAGCAATATAGTACAGACAGTATTATATAAAACAGTAATCACTGTATCTCTGTGACTGTGCTCTCTCAAAACTGTTCGTCTTCATGGTCTCTCCCCAGTATGTCATGATCACTGTGTATCTGAAATGCTCTTCTCTGGACAGCCTTCGCCCACATTATATTCTAAAGTCCTCCCCCTACTCTTTCACCCACTTCCAGTTTAAATGCTTTTTCTTTTAACGGAAAAACTGGACTAATTTACATGATGTCAATGAGGTATAATTTCTTTAAGAACCTCCAACCCCTTAGGTTTAAAAATTGACCAGAACAAACTTCATTCTTGAAAAATATCGTGATCAAATTCAGTGGTGAAAGAACATTACTTCTGAAAGTAATATAGATATCTGAAATGTCTGACACAATGTTAAGCTGCTCCAAGAAAAAGCATCACTGTGATCTTCTGTTACATATATCATGAAATCAAGTTAAAATGAATGATCACTGAACGGCGACTACAAATACACTGTACATTCAGTCAGACTAAATTGACAACTACAATACTGATTCTTCTTTTCATTTCTGATGCCTGAGTAGATTTTCATGATTGAAGAGGACCAATTATTGATCGCACAGTCTATTATAACTTGATGAAGAGTGTGGGATATTTCTAAGTTTTCTCAACTTGTATTATCAAAAAACAGCCATCAATGGGGAAAGAAAACACATACAATTAATATCAAGTCAGTCATCAATGTTTCTCTCAAACAGTAAAATCATAATACATGAGAAGAAATAGAAAAAGGAACAGTTTAAAAAAAAAGTTGATGGAAGTAATCATAGTACAAGTTACATGAAAACCAATACTCTGTGAAGTATTTTTCACATCAATGATGCAAATGACTATCATACATAAATTTACATCCTGCCACATAGAGCTGTATGACTGATGATGCCACATGATCAAAATACTTTCAACACAACTACAGATTACAGAGTGGGCATTTATGCCATTTGTCCCGTTCTCCTTAAGTTTACATCAACTGTTGACTTTTCACCAGGTGACACTCATGTGTGGCGCTATGTCTTAGTAGAGGGCATAGACACAGCCCTAACAATAATCCCATAAGCATCAGCATAAGACCTAAAAAATGTTTAGACCTCATTCACTGGTGGTGCTATTGTATGGCGAGGATGGCAGTTTATATATATCAAGCTCACCACCACATCATTAGCAAAGTGGAAAAGGATAACAAAATTTCAACATGCTTCCTACAAACCCATGCTGTCAATCAGTCAATGAAGGCTATATTTCCAGAACACAGAATGGAGAAATTAACCAGACAGACAGACAAGTGAAGACAAACACAAAGTGTCACCTGAGCTCTTCACAATGGAGAACAACAACAACAACAGCACAGACAGGACATCACCATCACATCACACTGGAGGCATCATCCATTTCCCGCACACCACCAGTCTTCAGCCGAAAATGGCTGTTTAAACCGTTCTGTGAGATCGAAACCATGACCACCAGGGGACCACCAATGGGCGCACTGCACAGAGAAGCCGGAAATACTATGCTAGCACTATTTGGTAGATCCCAAACTTGGTTACCATCATGATCATCAACCAACCATTCCGCTCTATGTACACTTTTCTCTTCAGTGTACTTTATATCTTCAAACAATATGTCTGTAAACGATATCAACATCTTCATATCAACAGTGGACTGTGTCAATTTAAAATGCAATCAACCAATAGTGATATCATTTTTCCTTTATAAAAAAAAAAATTGGAGGAACATTTCCGTTTTTTTTTCTTATTATCTTTTCATTTCATTCCTTTGGTAGAAAGAAATGACTCCACGTCCCACTGCAGCAGTGTCTGTGTGACTACAGAATGCATTTCCATCTTGCCCTCATTGAAAATTGTGATCTGAGCAAATTCATATCATCTGAGTATCATGATGCACCTACACAGTCAATCAAACACCATCTGTCCTCCAGCACAAAGAGGGTCCACAGGGAGAAAGGAAACCGTAGTCACCAGCCAATCTGAATAAGGCATGGCATGATCCTTCTGACTGGAAACACACAAGCAAAAGAAAGTGAGGACGACTGAAGACAACTAGTCCAGAATGGGGAAGGGGGAAAACAGATGATCAAGATGCATGGGGGAAGCCAGTTCTGCTGTGCTGATGTGGTCAGCCTGTGATGAAGCACCGTTGTGTTGTCAGTCGATCACAGGTCAGGGTGGAGTTAGCGTGCGTTCACGTCATCCTATCATGGCACACATATAACCAGTTCTGCTGTAGGTCCACTTTGCCTGCCTGGCTTGGAGGCACAGGAAAACACAGACCTGTCACCCTAAATATGTATTCATCAGGGGACAAGGAATGTTGTGTTCACTCACTAAGCAGCAGGTTTCGCTTCCCTTTAAAGTCTTTGGGGCTGCTCTGAGCATTTTCAGAACTGGCTTTGATAACTGCTGACCACTCGCCTCCACCACAGTCACTGGCTTACAATGGCACGTTGTGAGGGGAAGAAAATGATTGGTTTATTAGGAATAATATATCAGTTGTCCGTGTTGCCTTACCTATTCACCACAGACCCACACCCCTCTTCCCCCCCCCCCCAGGGGGCCACACATCTCTTGTCATGCTTTGATGTCATCTGAGCATACTGATGTCATCTTACATATCTACACCACGGCAAATTCTGACATACTCCCTGGGGGGGAAAGGGCATCAACAGTTACCAAACCTAACCACATATACATGTTGATGCTTAGGATTCACAATTCATCTGTGGACCGGGACAACTAGTTCAACAAAGTTCACATGGTTACATCTACAAAAGAAGACTTGTCCAATGCACTGTACCATACCAAGTGTGTGAGAGTATGAGCTATGATGCAGCAAGGCAGTTTTTTAAATGTGCAGTTCTTATAGCACACACATCTCTTTTGCACCTTGACCTGTTCTGTTACAATGTCACTTTTTATATCTATGTTTTTTTCCCCTTGTAGTGATGCTAGTTTTATCCATCGCTGTTTTGAAAGTCTGTCACTCCATTTTGAGGATGTTTCTGATGGACTTCAATCACTAGTTGCAGTCTCTTGATATTTGCTAAAAACTATGGGTCAGTGCTGCATCTGTCCATGAAAACTAGTATAAAGCCTTTATGTGGCAAGTCCAACCGGGTTAGTAGGGGGAGACTGACACTGAGGGAATGTGGCCCTGCTCCATAGGCACAGTCAACACCAGCATCATTCACCACTACCACCCACATTTCCCCTACCTATGCAGCTGCTTCAGTTACTGGAGGCACAGAGGAAATGCAAATCATCGCAAGATTTCATTAAAAACACAGCTGCCTTAAATCAACACCCTTACGTCAGGAAGTTAATTTAAACCAATGGATAAGTGAATGCATCCTCAACAATCTGCCGTTGACTGTGGTCTCTGCAATTCAAGGGAACGGATACATTTTTCTCACATCCAACTTTTATGCACAAGGTAAACCGTCGTCCTAAAAGTACGCTTTGAGTTAAAATTAAAGAATCGGGTGGTCAGTACCTTCTTGAGACATGCCATAATTAAACTTTGACACAGGCAGCAATGTGAAGTGACAGACATGTTAAGCACATCACAGAGCCTGACTCGCGTTTCACCATCTACTAACTTCACATCCTCACAAAAGGACTAAAGCAATCATAAGCCTCTGTTTACACCACCACTGCCCAGTCCCACCATTTAATTTTACAAACACAAACAGATTCCAGGAGGCAATCTGTGATGCGAAGAGGACAATGGCACACACTGACCACTGCCACAGCAAGCATGCCGACTGTTTGCCAAACCAGTGGCCACAATGACTTGTCTTCACTTCAAACCAGTGGCCACAATGACTTGTCTTCACTACAAACCAGTGGCCACAATGACTTGTCTTCACTACAAACCAGTGGCCACAATGACTTGTCTTCACTACAAATCAGTGGCCATGATGACTTGTCTTCACTACAAATCAGTGGCCATGATGACTTGTCTTCACTACAAACCAGTGGCCATGATGACTTGTCTTCACTACAAACCAGTGGCCATGATGACTTGTCTTCACTACAAACCAGTGGCCATGATGACTTGTCTTCACTACAAACCAGTGGCCATGATGACTTGTCTTCACTACAAACCAGTGGCCACGATGACTTGCCTTCACACAAATTCAGCTGTTCCGTCATCCCATTTAGCTCACACGGCCCTGACTACTGAGTGGTGGTGCAGATAGTGGCCCCAAGCAGTGAAGGAACAGGGTTGACATGGACATGGTAAGTGGTGAAGGAAGCCTGGGTGTGGACCACCCGGAGGACCATGTCCATGGGTAGAGATCCAGGCAATGTCAGGGGACTGGGGATGGGGCAACAAGCAGCACTAGCTGTGTTACAGTCGTCAAACATCGGCCAGCAGTTGTTGCAGCAAGCTGTTCTTAGTATCCATGGCTGGTTTTGAATCCACTGGAGTCTGCACACACACACAAACACAGAGTTATGTACCTAGTTTGGAAAAACTGGGCCAATTTTTGCTCACCTTTACTCAGGTCATCCATCTATGTCATTCATAAGTCAGTACAAGATTAACAAGATAAACTAATTAAGATACAAGAGTAAGTGATCACAATCTCTGTGTCTGGTTCCCGTTGCTATAAAGTTTTGATGGAATGTGACATTTTTGGCACATATCAGCACCTGAGGTAAATGGGCACTATGCAATACTATTTTCATTATCTTTTTTTTTCCTCCTTCACACCACTGGTACATGCAGCAAAAACTCGATTCGTCTGTCAGCACATTGCAATGTTAGCACACAGCCATGTGTGCAAGACAATCTGTATAAAACTATGAGTGACACCACTGATTTTGCCTGCTGACAAACTGAAAGAAAAAGCCTTCTTCATCAGAAGAAAGTGGCATTACTTCCATGAGGTGAGCAACAGTATTAAAGACAGGGACAAGCACAGTAACAAACTACAAAATGTGGTGGTAGAACAATACAGGGCAGACATACACATTCAGTCCCTACTGCACTATGTAGACTCACAATCTGTGAACAACTATTTAGATACAGCCGTAGACTCACAATCTGTGAACAACTATTTACAGAGCTGTAGACTCACAATCTGTGAACAACTATTTAGATACAGCCATACACTCACAATCTGTGAACAACTATATACATAGAGCTGTAGACTCACAATCTCATGGCTAGAGTTCAGTCAAAGTCAATGAAATTTAAGTAGGTTTCTTTGCCTATCTCCAGTCTGGTGGTGTCAGTGACCAACATGCCTTGTCACATCCCCTCCCCCTGTTTTCCAATTTCACACAACTATTTAGATACAGCCATACACTCACAATCTGTGAACAACTATATACATAGAGCTGTAGACTCACAATCTGTGAACAACTATTCACATAGAGCTGTAGACTCACAATCTGTGAACATTTACATAGAGCCATTGACTCACAATCTGTGAACAACTATTTCCATAGAGCTGTAGACTCACAATCTGTGAACAACTATTTCCATAGAGCAGCAGACTCACAATCTGTGAACAACTATTTACACAGAGCTGTAGACTCACAATCTCATGGCTAGAGTTCAGTCAAAGTCAATGAAATTTAAGTAGGTTTCTTTGCCTATCTCCAGTCTGGTGGTGTCAGTGACCAACATGCCTTGTCACATCCCCTCCCCCTGTTTTCCAATTTCACACAATCTTCCAGGATTTTTTTGTGCAGGATCAATGAGTTTGCCAGACAACTGCCGGCAAATTTGGGCGAAACATGTATGGAGCTGTCCGAGTCCAAGAAGTTGCTTTTCCTCTTGAATGAACTATAAATTCAAAACATGATGGCTTTAACAGTAGCCATATTTAATGTCTTGGCTGTGCTGCTGACATTCTTCAAGATTTCACAACTGCCAATATGTTGTTGACATAGTCAAATAAAAGTAGTGATGGCATGCTGTTCAGCACTGCAAATATGTTACAAGAATTACAAGAGCTCTCTTTCTTTAGCACAGCAAAGCTCAGTGGTGAGATGTCATCACTGTGTGTGGTACGGTGCAGAGGGATAGATTGTGGGGATATGGGATGTGCATCAAAGGGGCAGGGTACATTCTAGCGTGCGCGCGCACATGTGTGTGTGTGAGAGAGAGAGAGAGAGAGAGAGAGAGAGAGAGAGAGAGAGAGAGAGAGAGAGAGAGAGAGAGAGAGAGAGAGAGAGAGAGAGAGAGAGAGAGCATGAGACAAAGAATAGGGAGCATGAGATTTCAGGAACATCATATGACATTCTGATTCAATATTTGCAAACTGTATGGATTAGGAAGAATCTTTGTTCATGTGTGAATCATTTTATCTACATTTTTATAGTTTTGGTGATACAAATGAACAAAAACTACACTTTTCCAGTTTTCTTTGAATGGCACACTTGAACATTTCATATCATCATGTAACGACACACTTATGAGTGGGGAAAGGGAGGAGCCATCCAGTGTTGGTCTAGTTTGATGCTATGTAATGCTTAACCTTTTTAACACACTACATTTTTCCAGGACTTCTTTTCTCTGTCCCTGCATTCTTTCTCTGGGTGCAAAAAACTTCGAGTACCTACTTGTTTAGAATTGTTATGATTTTGCTTGTATTGTATGCAGAGACTTGAATTTTTGTGTACTACTAAAATAATGGATGAGGAATGTTTTCATATAATGCATTATGTTCTGCATGCATGTTTTGACATTGAAAAAAACAACAAACACAAGAAGTTTCGGTGAAACCAGTCAGTCATGAATGTTCATACCCACTTGGAACATTGCCGTCACTGTCACTTTCACTTGAAACACTATCATTGTCACCGACATCATCTACCATCACTTTGCCGTTGATTTCAGCTTGTGTGAAGCCTTTAAACTCATTTTCAGAGTCTGAATTGTAGAAAGAGTTTGTACAACCATTTTTCCAAATCAGTCTCTGCCATTTTGGTGTTGAGAAAATCCCTAAAATCAAAAATTCATTACCGCTTGTTGAATCGAAGGAAATGCAAATGGCGGACAGAAGAGAAGAGTTTAGCCTCATTTTGAATCGAAAGTAGCAGCGTTTCTAATATTAGTAACGGATATAGTGTTTATGAACCGGGAATTTTGAAAACCCTTTGCTCGGCGCCACAGTGCGCCTGCAGATGCAGGGGAAATAATCTGTACTGCCCCACAGTGCACCTACGGCGTGCTAAAGGTTAATGAGGAAATATGTGTTCTCTACAGCAGTAGTACTTCAGTGCTTAACTACCTACAGTCAGAACATCATCTGTGCATATCTATGTTATGTATATAATATATACCTATCTACTTATTAGCCTTAACTGCCAGGCTCCAGGGATATATAAAAAATAAACGTACATTTTCCAGCATCATAAACAAAAACAATAATGAATTTACCAGGAAACTTGCTTTATGCAGAAAGCAGAGTGACAAATAAGAACAGAATGGGGGATATGAATGTGTCTTCTCAAATGACAGCTGATCAACAAACAAGCAAAAAACTACATATTTTGGTTAAAAAACAACAACAGGGAAATGTATCGCATAAATTAACATTAAAAAAACAACAACAAATAAATAAATAAATAAACAAGGCGGCCTGCCTCATTTAACGTTTCCATCACTCTGGTGGTGTCCGCTTAATGTTTCAAAACCCCCCCCAACCTTCCTCTTAAGTTCAAGATCTTGCTAGTACATATGATTTTGCGTAGGTCTACCAGGCAACTGCTGGCAGATTTTGGGAACAGCGCATATGGAACTGTCTGAGTGCAATGAATCTCTCTTGAACAAACTCCATACCACAGATATGGCCAAATATGGAGGATACAGAATTCTTTTATCACATGAACATTTATGAACCAAATAAGCAGAACCCAGAATTCTTCTACAATCTTAAATGAAGAATTGAAGAACTTGATGTCCCGAACATGGTAAGAGCAGATGACTGGAACAAAAGTCCCATACACAAATCTAGACTATAGTAATATTTGTACAACGCAAACAACGTGAAAGCACATATGGTTTACTTGAATTTAATGTCAAACATAGAACTCATAAATGTATATGGATAGGATTCAATCCAGAATTTTTTCATTATACTTGGAGAACACTACGCCCACTATAACAGGGCCATCACAATTTCTTCAGTAACATGCTTATATTATATATATATATAAATAGAAGTGGAAATTCCTTAATGAACTAAAAATAACTTTCAAGCTGAGTCAATGATACAATAGTTTCTAAAAATTCAAGTCCTCCTTACTTTTAAAGATCAAACATATGTGAAACTTATTAATAAAGTATAAAAATATCAAGACTATATTCAGCATTCCCCTCCGCAAGAGAAAAGATAATTCCAAATATAATTCAGTTAATAATCCCTGACCAGTTATTTTTAGATACATCTGGAAATAAGAATAGAGACCATACAATAAAAAAAAAAAGGGGGGGGGGGGGGTTTGTTGTTGTTTTTCGTTGTGTACGATGGATAGATTAATATAAGAACAAACAAAAATTAAAATACAAAATACAAGAGTTAGAGAGTAAGGATGGCTTAATGATAGTGTGACACAAACCTTCCATTAAAAGAGAGAATTACTGGAAATCATGAAAACTACAATGTACAAACAGTTAAAAAAACAAGAAGAAAAAGTTATTGGAAATTAGGAAGACCCTAACCTAAAGAAAACTGTTAAGGTCAACAGTGATATGGGCATCTCAAGGACAAAAGTTACCAAGTATTTTTGTTCTCTCAAAAAAAAAAAAAAAGGACTGCATAAACAGCATGAGAATTACTGACAAATAAATGTAAAGTGTTGTCCGACACAGGAAGAAAGGTTAGAAGAAATTTGGGCATTTTATCAAGGCCTATACAAAAAGAGAAACGAGCAAAGTACACTAGTTATATAACAAGTATCCTAAAACTAGACACATGAGAACTAAATGAATCACAAGGATTAATAATCATCCAAGCCATATCAAAAGCATTGAAAAACATGCAAAATGAGAAAAGCCCAGGCACAGTTGATACCACTGTAAACTTTTCCAAATTCTTCCAGAGACAGCCATGTGATTTTGTAGTTCAGTCATTTAGAGAGTTTGTCTGGAAGGGAAACATCTGTTACACAAAGAGAAGAAGTTATTATTTGTATGCCTACTGAAAGGATACAAACCCTGAGAATACCTGAAAAACTGGAGATCAATTTCATTTCTAAATATCACCTACAAAATCAGTTTCACGTGTATCACAAACAGAATCATGAAAAATTCTACCAAGACCAACAGACAATAACCAAACAAGATTTACTGTAAGAAGATAAACTGACGACAATTTTATATTAATCTATCCATCGTACACAACGAAAAACAACAACAAACCCCCCCCTAGAAACAGATGACTTACTTTTTTTTGTCTCAACTGACTTTGAAAAAGCATTTGACTTGAAAAAAAATTGACTCAACAAGCTGGAATTATGCAGATAAATTGGAAAGCATCTGAATTTTGAAAAAATCACATGTGATAGAAAATGGAAAGACTTCCTAAGATTATGTACAGAAAGGGGATGTTGACAAGGTGACCTTATCTCCCCTTATCAGTACATACTGTGAAAAAAATCCTTGCAAGAGAAAAATATTACACGCATGAAGACACCAGACATAGAGTTCATAGTCAGTCAGTTTGCAAAAAGAAGATAAGACCATATGAAAGATTACACAAAACACTGTACAAATTAAAAAAAGAATTGATCTAAAGTTTAATTATCAGAAAACATCTACGTTTTGCAAGTGAAAAATCAAGAACATTTATCTTATAAAATAAGGTAATGACATAAAAAAAAAAGTCTAAAGTATCAGAAGACCCTCATTCACTAATGATCTTTCAAACCTGACCGAAAATATGTAAAGTACATAAGTTTGTCCAGATCAAAAGACTATTTCTGGTCTGGCTGAATAAAGCAACAAAATACTTGTTAAGAAGTGTGGCAGTGTCTAAATCTCTTACAGTAACACCTTCAAAACAGGTTTACCTGTGCATTTCACTGCCAAATCCATCCAACAGTAAAACAATTGCCAAGTATGTGTTCTGAGTTTGTTTGGGGTAAAAAGCTTGATAGGATAACAGAAAATGTATGCAGTACAAAATATTGCAAACTTAGGGATAGGCATAATAGATCTACAAGTCTCCGTAAAATCAGTAAAGTTATTACAGATTAAAAAAAACAACTAAGTATAGGAAATACAAAATGAAAAATTAATACTGACAACATTCCACTATCTTACACTGTCCTTTAATTTTCACCAGCTTCCTGCAGACAGATGGTGCACATGGCAAAGAAATGGGAGGCAGATGATCGATAACTGTGAGGGAATGAAAAGGGTAAAGTAGATGGTGGTCAGAGTAAGGAAGCAGGTGGAAACTAGCGGATAGAATGAAAGGAAAAAGGCTTAAGTTGATGGAAGCTAGTGAACAGGGTGAGGGACGGAAAAGGTTTATACAGTTTTATGTTATGAAGCACTACAAACGTTATCAGATAACATCAAGGACCTAAATTGTACAAGACAGGGAAAGGTAGAAATTTCCGGAAAGAAAATTATGAATTGGGAAAATAAATCAGCAGGGCCAAAGGCAATAAACACACACGTATACATACAAACAACACAATGACACATGCAAGCAAATCAAAGAAATAAAACTGAAATCAACCATAAATGTCACAGACCAGTCAATGCAGTGAAATGGTTAGCACAATGGGCAACTATGAGGGTGTGGGTTCAAAACCCCATCAGACTATTCATGAGATAAAAAAAAAAATGGCAGGATTTTTTTTTTAAGCTCTAACAGGCTTCCTATCCGGAGTCCAGCGTACTGTGGGGTTGTTGGGAAGATCTGGACCACTCAGCCACATGTAATCCACTTCACAGATGTATCAAACAGGTTACTGCACAAATTTCCTATCACCACACAGGTTTGTATCACTGGGGCCTGGCTGATGCCTGGATATGTTATGAATGTATGGAGTATAGCTCTGTCATGCAGTCTCAAACACATCCATAGCATCATCACTATCATCCCCATTCTCATCACCATAGCACTGTGGAGGTATGGTCCTTTCATGCCCTGATCCGGTGGTAACTAACATCAGGTTTGGTAGATCTGGAGGGCAGCTGGACATCCAACATTGGTGGCCTATGCATGGTGACATGAAAGATGGTAAAGACCCGCCTACCCCCAAAAAGAACCCCAAACCAACAAGATGTCATTAACTTCTGGTTTCAAATGAAACTTTTGCAAGAGAAAACACCAACTACCATTACATATGGCTTTGTGGCGATATTCAGAAATGTTTTCGATGTGTTGGAAGCCCTCTTCTTAACTCGATGCAAGTGAACTATGATAAACCTTTCCAGCTTGGCAATGTGACAGCCTGTTTGGGGAACTTTTAAACTATTCCAAAGAGCAAATCAATTAAAACTTAATACAGAACTATGTCAAGTTTGCATAATACAGATATATATATATATATATATATATATATATAAGTGTGTGTGTGTGTGTGTGTGCGCATGTGTGTTTGGGGTTATCTATGCTCTTATAGCAAAATAATGAATTAGTACTGTTAGCAACATGCAAGATACTCATTCAAAAGCATGCTTGAACAGCTTTTAAAAAAAAACTCCCCCCGTGAAAAAACTATACACTAAAGACACAGTGTAATCCACAGCTATGACATCTTACATAATGTATATTTATTTGAAGTCAGTCTGAGGGGTCTGTCAACGCTCAAAGGATAGTCTTCACTTGTCACCATCTCAACTGCCAGCAAATCTGCAGTGACTGGAAGATGAATTTTTTCCCCTTTGGGGATGACATTCGTTGATGAATGTAGACATGTGATGCTGAATAAACACAGAAACGATCCGTTACTACTGTGGAAAGTAATACACTTGCTGGCCTGTACTACAAGTTTTCAGACATCAGACATTTGAAAGCCATTTCCCTTTACCATTCACTGCTCCATGAAAGTACTGTAGCTGCTGGAAGTGTGGCTGGCAATACAGCAATGAGATATAGAGACATGTG
This sequence comes from Monoplex corrugatus, assembly GCA_030674185.1. Lineage (NCBI taxonomy): Eukaryota > Metazoa > Mollusca > Gastropoda > Littorinimorpha > Ranellidae > Monoplex > Monoplex corrugatus. Next base: position 40,701,203 of record JAPXFY010000027.1, on the reverse strand, counting down.
CAATCATGCACAACCTGTACATCTGATTGTTTCTGGATCTTTTGAAAAGATAGTAACAAAAAAATGTTTGATCTTAACATCTTGTTTGCAAATTTTACATCTGTAAATATAGAGTCAACAAAACCAAACCCATCATACAAATATTTAAAAAACACCCTTAACAAAAATATAAAATAGAAACAATACATTCACTATTTAGAACATGAATTACCAAAAGTTTCAGAAAAATGATTATTTTACATGAAGTTGTTATAAGAATGAATATACATAACATCTGTTTTTGTGGTTTTATAAGCATACTTAAATTGGATCAAGTTGACTGGATTCTGACTGTGAATAAGAAAAACAAAGTATAAACTACTACTTAAATAGAACAGGATCTATTCATGTTATACCTGTTCCTGTGGTTTAAAATTACTTATTAATTATGTTTGTGTATTGTGAACCATGCAAAACAAACCCAAAAATACATGATCAAAAATTACCTTGACATGTATTAGACTGCTTTTGACAGTAGCTGCCTCTGTTGTAGGAAAAAAATAAATAAAAACAAAAAATGAAAATCCCTTTTCCTCTGTTGTTGAAAACAAAACCAAACAAAAAACCACTACAAATGGCTATCAACCCTGATGAGGGAGGACACAGGATAGTAGTCTGTGTGTTGACAGCTGGAATCGAGTACATTTCTGACACTTCATCATATCTGCAGTGCCGAGTGTTACAGTATTTCTATCGACATTCAACACCTCTTTCAACTTTGGGTGGATCTGAGAACTCGGCAATCACATAATCTCTCTCCTTCTAAGTGTAATTGAGAATACATCATTACTTATGAATTTCAATGTCTATTGGTATGGCCTCCAACCCCTCCACCTTTCACCAAATACAGTCTTCAGATGTATAAAATCAAATTTTAGAGACTAATAGCACTTTGGGTACCACGCAGATGGGGAAGTGCCAAGATCTTTTTGAGATGCGACAAAGATTGCAGAGAAGTGTTCTGCAATCACAACATGGAAGAGCCGTAACTTTTCTGAAAAACTGCGCTTTTTCTTACGACTGCTGTAAAGTGTTTCTGAGATCATAACATGCATAGAAGACAGTGTTTTTAAAAAAAAATTTATTCATTCATTTATTTTTTAATGTTTACAGGTTCATCTTATTTCAATGGTAATGCCAAATGACAAAGAATAACTTTGTACTACACATTTACACTGCGTATATGCATTCCATAAGGTGTTAGTTGTACATGTGGAGTGAAAAACCTGTCAAAATATATACAGTACAATATTTGAATCACATGTATGAACTGGATTAGGATGTAAGCAACAAAACAGCAACAGTCACAAGTTTACACTGTTGTTTGTAGTTTGTTCTGAAATGAACAAACTACAAACAACAGTTGTAAAAAGACAGCATTTTGCGAGAAAAGAAAAGGGGGGGGGGGGGATAAAGAGCCTGTGACAGAATGATGCAACAAGTACACATGTACCCGTGTTTTCTCTGCACAAATTATACCAGTCTGAAAAATAAGAAAACAAGCAACAGTCAAACAAACTTGAATGATGAGGGAGGACAGAACATGAACAGACTTCTTCTTTCAATTGCCATATACAAGTGTCAGGCTACATCTGGTGATGAATGTGCCAGTTTCTTTTTTTTTTTAAATCAGTTCTTGCTGGCTGCCATGAAGGTCAAGGTGCAAGATCCAGGGACATGACTGGGCGAGTGCCGTTCTTATCTGAGGCAGATGACTGTGTAGACATTTCATTATACTATATGGTACCATGGTTTGTTATAAGGTGCCTGCAGGCATGATACCTCTGACTTCAGCAAACAACCAGTGAAGTCTACCAGTCAACTCCTTACACCACCAACTAAAAACAAGTCGAACAAAAAACCTGCAAACTTTTGCATTAAGAGTCTTTGCATACCCGTTGTTCTCTCTGCACGACGACGACGGACTGGGCTGTAGAGGAGGTGGGTGTCTTGTTGCCTGGTGCAGAGGAACCAGCAGAAGCGTTACCGGCGGAAGAATGCTGCAACTGGTTACGAAACAGGCAGGTAGCCTTGACCCCTCCCTCGTCCTGCTCTGGTTCCGGCTCTGACCCTGCCAATCCAACATCTACTTGAATTAGGCAGGCTGCAGAATTTCTTTATGAAGTCAGAAAAGGAAACACTGGGATGGGAGTGGGGGGGAGAGACAGGGACACAGAGAGAGGAAGCACACACAACACATTCCAATTACCGCCAGTTAACCTGTGATCTGGTTATCTCTGCAGAAAGAAAACAGACTCATTCTCTTGTCTTTTTGACCGTTTTCATTTGTTACCTTCACAAGCCTCTGACCTCATCCTTGGGTCCCTGTTAAGCTTATGTTCCCCAACATGTGATGTGAGCAATGCTCGAAACATATTTGGGAAACATTCCTTTTAAAGGCTGAACTCTAGTGTTGTGGGTGCATTCACGGTCATACTCATCACAGGAAATGTTTTCAATCATGGTAGTCAAACATAAATATTGTCTCTCCAGCAAATATACCAAGTGCCTGGAATGTCTTTCTGCTTTTCTTTCTTTTTTTCCTTTCTTGTCAACGCCATCCCCCTCCCACCAGTTGCTGTCTTGCATTTGTGCACAGCACGAATTCTGCCTTTACAAAACAAAAACAACAGTGCTTTATCTTTTCAACAATGATGTATCATTCTGTACCAATGCATCCACACACAAGATGGGTGAAGGCTGAAAGATGGAGATGCCTGGCATATTTCATTCTCATTGTTACACCAGGCTTAACTGTGGCAGCATAAGCATGAAATGAACACTTGTCTCAAACAGAAAAAGACAAGAGTAATGTTTTGACTCCATCTTATGGGTTGCCCTGCTGTGAATTGTTATACTGCAACATGTTGAGGGATGGGGGAGACGAAGGAGAGAGGAGAGGATACAGGGTGTTGACCTCATAATGCCGGCCCCAAAGAAAAGTTGCTTTTTCAACCATTTCTCTCCCCTAAAATCACAACCTTGACCTTTTTTCTTATGTGTTGCCAATGCTGCCATCATTGTTAAAATCCCTCTAATAAAAGCCCAGATATTCTTGCAGAAACACCTTCACACTTCCAGTTGCTGTGAGCTAAATAACCAAATATGCCAGTTTCTAGAAAAGCCTGCTCTATGAAACAGACATTCCTTTGTGAACAAATTTCATTCTTGGACTAAGTCAGGACACATGTGACTGTGAATAAATGTCATAACTGGAACATAAAGCCGATGAGCAACATGTGACCGTTTATATTGCGCGCGCGTGTGTGTGTGTGTGGGAGGAGCACATGCATACATATATGTGTGTGTGTGTGTGTGTGTGTGTGTGTGTGTGTGGTGTGATGAGAGGATTGCACATGTGTGCACGAGTGCTCACCTTTACATGTGCTCAAAGTACACTGGAGATCCATACCTGGGTTGCTGGAGGTGGACAGCAAACGGAACTGTTTGAAGCGCTGGTTGGCCTCCTGTCGTAAAGGGGCTACTACCTCCTCCTCCTTTACTTCCTCCCTGCCAGTGCTGCATGGTCCTGGGTCATGTTGTCAACTGCAATGAAATTTAGGAATAGATTTCACATACACACACAGCACACTCACACATACACATATAGCACAGACTCACACAGCCCAGCCCAAAGTCCTGCATAGTCTTGATCATCTTGTCAGCCGTAACACACACACACACAAACGTCAATTACAGGTTTCTCAAACATAATTAAGCAATAGGTCATACACACACAACATGTGCGGACAATAACATACACATACATGGAACACCTTAACCTGCTTGGCACGATGAGCCACAATCGTAGCTTTACCATCCAAACATGAGCCATGATAGTGGCTCCATTCGTATCTCCCACTGATTACTGTCCAATCTATAAAGTGAACACAAAATGACCAATCTGAAGGCTTCTTTTGCGCGGCCCTGCCTTCTTCCTATCACACGGTCACCATTTTGCTGTTCTTCGACTGACTTCTACAAGTTTTTGCACAAATATGAGTGAGACTGGGACTGACCATGAGGTCGACAAGATAGGACTCTTGTTGACAATTACTCTGGCGATGATAATGTGGTAAATATGGCTTTGTTTTTGGTTCTAAATGAACAGAGAGGTTCACGCACATGATGAAGTGTATTTTAGCACTTCAGTCCTTGATGGAATGCGGGATGTTGTTCAGTTTGGTTTGTTTACATTGTACTTCTCATTGCACGTGGACAGATGTGTTTATTATGTTTATTACCAACATTCTGTAATTTCACTTTCTCCTGCACACAGGCGTGTATTTTACTTTTATTGTGCAGATAAGGATTTCTCCTTTTATAATATATGTCTACTTTTCCAGGAAATATTTACATGACAGCAGCAAAAATTAAAAACAAATAGTATCCGTTGACAAGTTGGCTCCCTTGAGTATACACCATTGTCTTACTGTACACTTTTCAATATGTATAGCGCCAAGGGGGTTAAACTGTACAGTCTTGGTCATACACATCATACATCTCTCTCACCACACACAAACAGAAACTGTACAGTCTTGGTCATACACATCATACATCTCTCTCACCACACACAAACACATACAGAGGAATGTAAACACACACACACACAAGAGACCACAGTACAGGATTGGTCATGTTGTCATTAATAAAGACACATACCTCAAATATGATGCTAGTTTATATAACACATGCAGCCTTAGTCATGTTAAAACACAGGCACATGTGCTTATGCACACACACACATGCACACACACACACACACAGAGATAGTCTATATTGCCAACTTCATCAGAAACACACTGTTCACAAATATGACATGATTCTCTCCCTCTCTACTACACAGATTTCAACATAAACCTAAGTCAAACTGTCCACAGTAATATGTTTTCACACACACACCACACACAACTAAGCAAGCGTCCATTCCTCCAGGCACAAGCATCACTAAGGACTTCACCAAATCACCAATCTTCACAAAAAGAACAAAACACCCCAAAACACAGAGGTGGAAGACGACATACTGGTCTCTAATATTTCTCGTGGAAGTTCGCTGCCAGTGTCGCCGAAGTCCATGGATAGTGGCATGGACTGTGGTGTAGACTGTTGTTGTTGTTGTT
>JAPXFY010000027.1:40568544-40693544 GCA_030674185.1 Monoplex corrugatus | reverse complement strand
TTCACATCCCACTTCCAACTTAAATTTAATTCATTTTGACAGTGAATAATGACACAGAAACAAAGACAAAATAAGCAACATGAACAGAAGGCCATAATAACACTGAATGTACAGCAGACTACATTCATTAACTCTTTCAGCCCTGTCTGTTTTACAAGAGAAATGCACTCCCAGCCTGGGGAGTTTTGGGGGGGAACTGTACAATGAGTTCCCCAATAAAACACCTTTATCTCAAAAACTGCTTGATGAAATTCGTTGAAATTTTGTATGCTTGCTGATACATAAATGTTCTCTTTCATATATAATTTTCAGATCATTTGATGTTTTCAGTCTTAGTTAAAATTTTATGAACATTTACAAAAACTACAAAAAAATTTGATTTTTATTATTTATTTATATTCACAATTAAAGAGGCACACCAAAATCACAATGCACACAAGTGAACACTTAAGGAGATACTACAAAATGGGTATTATTACTTTGAAATTGTGTTAAATCACATAATATCCACAATGTCAAAAAAAAAATCAAGGAAAAAGGAACACTTTTTCTGCAAATGTGGGATACAGTCGATTCAGAGGCCCTATCATGAGTTGATGGTGGTGGTAGTGGTGGTAGTTGGGCCAGAGATCGCTCCAACATACTGTACGGCAAGATAGCGACAAAAGGAGCCTTCATTCTCATTATCACTGTCACAGTCGCTTTCTCGCCGTACAGTATATCGGAGAATTCTAGAAGCATCAATATGAACACGCCCACTTGATGTTCATGGTTGATTTTCCACCTCCATTTCATTAATTTCATCAATTCTTGGTCAATGCGAGGGCTCTTTGTTGAGTGAAGTGCTGATCAACGAAGATACACTCGATTCAGAGGCCGTTTCTTCTGTTTCAGGCTCAAAATCACTGCCTTTATCGAGGAGGATTTCATCCAAAACTTGTTGCACTGTGTAGCGAGCTTGTTTAATCATCTTGACATCAAAAAGACAACAAAAAAACTGCGTACAATTGCTTCAAAATGACTTGGCCGAATCTTCGAAGTTACCAGAAGGGAAGAGTGATGGAGTAACGTCCCTTCTGTAATGAATATTCATACAAATGAAACCGAAAGTGAGTGGGTCAGGCGCAGGAGCTGAGAGGCGATCAGTGACGGCCGACAATTTGTCGGGCGCATGGCTGAAAGAGTTCAGCCTTTCAAATCCTGGCCAAGGCTATAGCCATGGTTCATGGTTGATTGATTCATTATATCTCATCCAGTCAACACTGAACATACCATACCGATATTATTCTCCATCCATTTTCCTTTAATAAAATTTATGTTCTTCTGAACATAAATTATACTTTTGCGATAATTTTTCCCTATGTGGTGATTATTTTTTCAAATATTACAAATATATTACCAAGGTTTAACTGTTAAATCAATAAAAAGTCAACAATATTTCACCAGTCCCCCTAAATTAACAATTTGTCCAAGCTGAAGAAAAATACACCAGTAAATGAGACACCACACAATCATTTGGAATAAAAAGTTATGAATTTACACAATCTGTTCAGACAACACAAATGCAAATAATAAATTCTAATTCATGTTAAAAATGACAGTCTACTTTTAAGCATGTCTAGATTCCATATCAATTTTTCACACAATAACTCTGCTATGATCATGAAGCGTTACCTGAGCTTGCTGCTGTCTAAGGGCCGAGTTGGGAGACATGGCATGCGGTGACAACAAAAGAGGGTCTGGTGATCCGGTGAAGGGACTCTGTGAAGTTCGTGGTGATCCTCGCCCTGCACACACACATACATCGACACAGTTCCTTTATTATTTACAGAAACTCACACTTCTGGGGGAGGTTTTAACATTCCCTACTCATGACAGAGTTAGTTTGTTCAAAGGAGATTTATCGTGCTCAGACAACTCCCTACATGCTCCACCCAAGCCTGTCAGCAATTACCTGGCAGACATACTAAGCCTGCGCAAAACCCTATGCATTGACAAGGGAGGGAGCAGAGACGCCTATGAAACACTAAGCAGACACCACCAGAATGATGACAACATTTAGATGAGAACGGCAGGGATTAAACTCAAGATTCAGATCTTGTGTTTACAGCTGTATAAAAAAAACAAACAAACCAAAAAAAAAAACCCACCCTGCCTGAGAAAAGAGAACTACAGTCTGTTCAAGGGCTGAACCCAAAACTTCTGTGTTATCAGACTATCTAGGAAGATCAGATATTCTGGAAACAGACGTGCACATAAATTGTGGAGATTAAAAGAAACAAATCAATAAATAAATAACAAAAAGCAAAAGAGAGAAAAACAAAAAAATTCCCACCAAACGAATTGACCCTACCCATCCCTCCCCCACAAATAACACAAAACAAACACATGCATAAACATTTGCACACATATAAGAAGACTACAAAACAAATCAAGAACAGTGAAAATGATCATCAAGACTATGTAAAACTAACAAGGAACATAAGCAAAACAGTAATAAATACACTGTTTGAATACGTGATGTGCAGTTAAAAAAATGTTGTGCATTCACTTGTGTACAGTTAAAAATACTGAATAATCAACAACAAAACTGGTATTTCATGTTGAATATCTTCACCCCTTTCATACACGCACACACACACATAAGGAAACTAAGGGATGGTGGAATGAGGGCCCTAAGAAGCTGAAGAGGGATGAATAGGAATATGGGGAGAGACCACTGAGGCTCTGTGCATGTGTGTGTGCAAGAGAGAGAGATGAGAGGGGAAGGGGGAGGGAGGGAGGGAGGGAGAGCGAGAGAGAGACATGACACATGAAAGAGAGAGAGTGTGTGCACGTGGAGAGAGAGAGAGAGAGAGAGAGAGAGAGAGAGAGAGAGAGAGAGAGAGAGAGAGAGAGAGAGAGAGAGAGAGAGAGAGAGAGAGTGTGTGTGTGTGTGTGTTTTAGAGGAAGGGGGAGGGATGGGAAGAGTGCACCAATAGAGAAAAGTGATTGTTTTACTTTCTTTGCTCTAACATCTTTTTATACATGCAATTTTAGTCACATGACATGATATACATTCATACTGCACAGCTTTTTGTTTGTTATTGATATCTTTTCTATGTTTGTTTTTACTGTTAGCAATGTATTTGTTAATATTTTCATTTCTTTTTGTTACCTGTTTCTTTTCTTCATTATAAATGATATTACAGTATAATGCATAAGAAAAACATTTACAATGCTGGGGGAACATGTACACAATTTACTGTTATCAACAGTTTTGTTTGCAATCACAGAACATTATCAAATATGGATAAGAAGTCTTGTCACAAAATACTCCAAAATGAAATACCCTAGGGCAAAGAGAACTTTAAAAAAAAAAAAGAAGAAAGAATGATCAAAACTGACAGTTGACAGTTTTAACTCGGTGACATGCAGAAAGAATTAAAAAATCATCAATTCAAATATTTGGAACTTTCTTATCAGTAACACTTGCTGCACGAATGGTGTATGAGCAACTTCTACACATAAGAGAGAGAGAGAGAGAACAAATTTTATTTACGAGGGTATGAAATAAGCAAAATGTGTTCTTTTTTTACATCCAGTCCTCGTCCAAAGAGGGTCTACATCACACTACACATGAATTATACCTTACATAACACAGACACTCCGACAACAAAATCTGACAACAAAATCATTACAGAAATACATTTGAGACGAGGAGAAAAGAGAGAGAGAGAGAGAGAGAGAGAGAGAGAGAGAGAGAGAGAGAGAGAGAGAGAGAGAGAGAGAGAGAGGTGGGGGGAGGTGCAAGGGAAGAGACCAGTACTTAAGATGATGATATCTAAAGATGCCTAGAATACATTTTAAATGGGAGGACAGTGAGAGGCTGAGAGAGAGACAGGTTCAGAAAGCAACCCAGGAGAAATACAGTAGAGCCATACATAAGTCACTTACTCTGCAAATAAGGATGATAATGACTAAGGAAGTAATGGCGCAGGTGATGGTTACAAATGCCCAAGGTTTCCAGAAACTGCTCGGCAGCAGTAGCTAGGGCCTGTCCATCTCCACAATACCGACATGCCTTCCCTGACCTGCCATTGGCCATTATTTCCGGCTGCCGCATGCTGGCAGGCATGTACATCGACAACTGCATCGACAACTCTAGTTTCAGCACAGCAGTGATTGGAAGAATGTCTGATGTCTTTTTGCTCAGCACACTTCAACAACCACGATGAATAATGTCATGTCTTTAGTGAAGCACACTCCCCACTCAGAATTCAACAAAACTTCCTTACATGTCTAGAATGAACAGTATTCCGCTCTAAAGAAAATAATGATTTTGTTTCTATACACAATTGTGAGCCGGAAAGCACTGGATGTCCTTTTTATTCTCTACAAAATGTCCGATGTCAACGATGACAGGCTGTAAAAACACAGTTTCAGTTGTTTAGTCACAAGGAAGTTTTCCCTCACCACACACTACGTAATACAAAGTAATACTTTTGTTTCCGTCTAGCATGTGCCATGCATGACTACAATGAGGTATACAGCATACACTGGCATGGTTACTCTGATCCAGCTCACTCAGCTAATGCTTGCTATTTGAATGGCTCCTAGTGTGGTGGTGTGACCATGCACAACCAACAAGTGGTCCTCTTGTGGGCTGATCTTTCACTTTCTTCGACAGAATGAGTCAGAATGTCAAATGTGTTAATCCATGCGCACACCACTTCATTAACCAAGCCATGGAGATCATCCAGTATGCATTATCAATATCAGGACAACTATCTTCAATCTGCGCATAAACTACACAACTGTTTTTCATCCAATGGTGAAATAATAGTGATGACTATCGGATCATAAAACTGTCACTTCCACTGAGTGCTGGGATGTGATTTCAAGTTCTACAAGGATTTGACCGTTTTTCACCAATTCATGACACACATTTGAGGGGCAGGTGGTCAGCTGTATTCTCTGGTTACTCAGGTTTTCTTCCACTTTATTTCTGGCAAGGTTTGAAGGCAATAATTAGAAATCTATTAACACAAGAGCCATCCATATATCAGCTGCATCAAATCAACCACAACATCAAACACTGAACAATATCCTGAAGCACTATCAACAATCAAACTCAATGAAAACAATTGCCTAACCCTTTCTGCATAGACCTGCTTTCTTTTACCCCCCCCCCCCCCCACCCATAGTCAAACGGTTTAAATTGTTTATCAGATATTATTTTCAAATGGAAGCCAATTCAAATCCATGAACTCCTGTACAGTCTACATGTACAGTCTACATGCTGCTGCTCCTGTGTCTCCCTTGGTCATGTGTCACTGACGTTTTCATAGCTTGTGATGACAACACATACTTTTTTTTAAATACATGATTCTTGCACAATCCCCTACTGTGCCTCTACTACAAAAAAACAAAAAAAAAACCTGACAACAGAGCAAACAGTCCATGTCAAATTATGCTTGTCATACTTTACATTCAAGAACTTGAACCATGAAGCACAAACTATGGAATACAAATCTCTCTCTCTCTCTCTCACTCTCTCACACACACACACACACACACTAATTTAGAAAAATCGCAACACATCATACGCATAAATCTGCTATTTTACAGATGTTTTTGAAAGAAATCTGCTTTGAGACTAGGGTTTTTTTGTTTTTTTTTGGTTTTAATCCTGCCTCTCAACCAGAAGGGAAGCCAAGACCATGATGCTGACTCAGAAGCTCTGGTGTCAGAGAGAGAATTCCATGAAGCAGATGTTGAATGACTTGAACAAAAATTGCTTGAGACAGAGCAGCTTCATCCATGAAGCATGAGCTATTGTAGCAACATCGGCAAGCTCCGCCAAAGGAGACAGTTTCACCGTCAACTCTGCAACTGCCTGAACCATGTGTACCATAACTATTTTTTGAAATCCACACTCATGTCCCCATGTCACATTAGAAGAACAAGATGACACGACAAGCTGGGCTCTTTTGCTGGCCCTTGAACAAGAGCACTACTGACTAGAGGAATGGGTGCATGTAAACACAAATGTGTCAGCCACCAAAGCTGTGACTAACAGGGGAGCTGGTATCATCACCAACTTCCCAATAAATCAAACCACAACCTTCAGTGTTCCTATGGGCAAAGGGCAAACACTGCACAAACTACTGAAACAGAGGAATCCAAGCAGGCAGTCACCATGATTCATACTGCAGATTACACATGCTATCAAGGTCTTCCACCCAGATGGCCTCTGTTCTCCAGGCCCTGCAGAATGGCAAAGACCTTCTATCAAGTTAGAGAAGTGTAGTCCTGTGGATTGCCACACGGTTGGGATACCAGGAAATGAGACAGCACATATGCTAACAAAAAGAGAATCATCATCAGATCACTCCTTAGGCCACAGAGAGAAAGGGGCTATGACCTTTTTCCAGAAACAAGTGGTCCTATGAAACACCGCACCGGCCACAACAGGCTAAACACCCACATGAACCATAAGTTCAAACTGATGCATTCACCGATCTGCCCTGGCTGACAAAAGGACCGGACAGCTTAACATATAGTGCACCAATATTACACCTCCATCAAGAGCAGCAGGTATCAAAGTTAATACTGGTGTCAATTTAACGTTTATCTGTAGATGTGGGTGACAAAAAAAGCCATATTAATGTTAAAAACAATTTTAACTTTTCCCCCTTCATTTCGATCGAAGAGTAACAATACTACAGCAGTGTGAGCTTCCAGTTTGTGAAGATAACACAAACACGTTTGTGTAACATTCTAATCATACTTGTTTATCAAAATCTGAAACCAACTACACGTCTAGTCTGCTAATAGTTGCAACAGTAGTAATAACATTCTAGCCTTGTGTCAATCTGTATGACGTGTTCGCTTTTTTTTTAGGGGGGGGGGGGGGGAACGGGTTGAGGGCGACTTGGATAAGCTCACTGTCCTTACATGAACAGTGTCCAAATACACTTATTTGTTTCATCCAAGACGAAAGAAGGGGGCTGGAGAGAGCGAGCGAGATGGAACATGGCAGGCAACAGCAACAACCAGCCAGCCAGCCAGCCAGCCAGTCTTTTGTCTGTCTTCCAGACGTCATACAAGTGGCAGTGCAGTGCTCCATAATATTCCGGATGTCTTCCCTCAGTCAAGAGTTCAGGCAAGGGTCAGCCATGGGTGAATCGACTGCCGCACACTGACGCATTACTTAGGGAAAGACCCACGCCGGCCATGTAACCCAGGATAGCGCAGGTTCAGCGTAGGGTCAAATGGACAACCATTATCGTCCGACTCCCCCCCCCCTTCTTCCCTTTCTCTCCGCGCTTCTCCTGCGTAGTCAGCGTCGACTCGGCCGACTAGTTTCGATCAAGAGTGCTTTGTCTTTATTCTGTCGGCAAGTGCGGTTTTTCTTCACAGTACGACATGAACGCCACGTAAGGTTATGTCAGGCAGAGTTCAGGCGGTAATTCTCTTTTAAGTTAATGACCTTTTCACGAACTCTACCAGATCCGCGTGGGAAAAAAATTAAGGCGGGGGTCGGGGGGGTAGAGAAAGAGAGAGAGAGAGAGAGATCCGCTGCCTGAATCCATTTCAATAATCAGCTCATCCCTTCTAAAACCCACCCTCGTAAACATCACTTACAGGAAAAAATTGAACGATGTGTAATAATCATTCCTGAATTTAGCAATTAGCAGTTCAGCATGCCTTACCTCCTGAACATCTGCAAATTGACAATAAACTTCATTGTCTCTAGGTTTTTTTTCTTCTTTTTTTTTGGGGGGGGGGGGTGTGTGAGGTGTATTTCTTTCATGTAATTCTTCCCAGACCACTCACCGACTTTAGTTAGCTCACTATGTGGTCAATTTTGTTCCATCGTTTCCCCCCAAATCACCACTCTCAATTTCAATAAAGTTAATCCCATCAAACAATATGAGTTCTGTCGGGCTGTATTATGAACACCACTGAATGAACGAACGCAACCTTTCCACTTACAATGGGCCTATTAACATTCTTTTTCCATTTTTACTACTACCAAAAGATTTCATTTTATTCTCTACTCTCTAGTAAGCAATAAAATATTTCACCTATTCTTTCCTTCCACTCTATCACATACTGAATGCCATTAGTTCCCGCTCTCTAGATGACAAAGCTTAACTGCTGGTAGACTAATAGCATTTAGTGTGGTACTAAGTCCCTTTCAACCAAACCTCCAACTGGTAAGGGGGGTCCACTGAAAATCACCAGCTTTATCTAAGAAAGAAAAAAAAATCAGTTAAAGATCTCTCTATCCCACAGCATTCCCCCGAAGACTTGTTTTGCGACATGGTGACTTCAAACAGTACTTACAGCTTTGTTTTTATTTGTTTAAAACGGGGACAGAGATAAGCAATGACAACTACAAACCCTCAAATAAGTGGTCATGGTTATGTAAATGCTGCTTTACAAAAATTGCAAGGACTTCTGTGGGTCTACCCTCTGAACAGGATGAAACCATATGGTAAGCCCTTTACAAAAATCTGGCAAAGAAACAAGTAAGTAGCTCCTAGAAAGACACTAACAGTAGCCAGAAATAGTAATTACTGTGCCTGTGGTTTGTGCCGGGCATGACCTATGTGTTCATGGGCTCGAGGCATCCTCATCATAAACAAAGCCATTTCAATCCTACCAAGTAAGCTCTTCACAGCTTAGTCAAACGACAGTTTTATGAGCACAGAATTCAGTATTTGTTGCCAAATTAAATGTCAGTTTTACAGCATCATTGTCTGCATGCTCATGTTAAGTTAGCTTGCCATGTTAATGTCACTTTTACATCGTCAACCACAGACAAGAGTCCCATGTTAACATTTCTGCACTGAACAGTATCACCACAAGTGGCTACTTTTCATATTACACTGATGAAAAATGCCATGAAAAGTTATGAACATAAGACTGCAGCTTGGGACACCTTCGCATGATCAGATCATCGTGTGTCCTGCCATATGGCGTTGGCGATCATGGCCCTCCACATGAACCTATCTCCCGTCGCTGCAAGTGCATCTCCCAAACTCTCTGTCCTCTGTCACCTTGCAAGTCCATCCAATATTTTCTCCCTAGGTCAGACAGGACAAAATAATACATAGACTTCTCTGTATACAAGCACCATGCCTTCACATCACAATGAAGAGGTAATCTGTAACTGCAAATGAGCTACTGAAAGTTCAGTAACTGGACACAGACTTTTAAGGCTTTACATGAACTGCACACACACCTCTGAAAGCCACGAGTAATGGCAATGATTATTTTCATTGCACATCATTCTTTGATACTAATCCAAGGCAAAGACTGCTCGACCAAAAACTATTTCTGATAAAGCAACTTTCTTTCTTTTTTTTTTTCAATACAGTTTCACATATGGATATTCATTATGTACTAAATTTTTTTTTAGAAATAATCAGCATATTTTGGCTGAAATAACCTTTCGTGAGTGATACATTTAAACTGTAAACTGAAGTGAGGAACGAATATCTGATAACAACCCCCATTTTTGTTTTCTCTTCTGTGTACTGATCTATAGACTAGACCATAATAATTTTGAGTGTATCCTCATTATCTCTCACATACATAGATACAAATCTTAAGACAAGTGTGGATTTACACACACACACATCTACTTAAGCTTGAGCAAAGAATTCAGCTTATAAGGAGTGTAATGAACAAAAACCATTCTTTTTCCAAGCATAATAACAGAAAACTTACCCAGTCTCACAATACTAGCCAAGCATAAAAGATACAGCTTTGTCAAGACACATTGCATGCTGTACTTTCCCACTTTCCTCCTACTGCTGAATTGCTATGTTGATAATGTTTCCCCCTTTTTCCTGTGATCCATGTCTGTCTGGTGTGTTGATAATGTTTCCCCCTTTTTCCTGTGATCCATGTCTGTCTGGTGTGTTGATAATGTTTCCCCCTTTTTCCTGTGATCCATGTCTGTCTGGTGTGTTGATAATGTTTCCTCCTTTTCCCTGTGATCCATGTCTGTCTGGTGTGTTGATAATGTTTCCCCCTTTTCCCTGTGATCCATGTCTGTCTGGTGTGTTGATAATGTTTTCCCTCTTTTTCCTGTGATCCATGTCTGTCTGGTGTGTTGATAATGTTTCCCCCTTTTTCCTGTGATCCATGTCTGTCTGGTGTGTTGATAATGTTTCCCCCTTTTCCCCGTGATCCATGTCTGTCTGGTGTGTTGATAATGTTTCCCCCCTTTTTCCTGTGATCCATGTCTGTCTGGTGTGTTGATAATGTTTTCCCCCTTTTTCCTGTGATCCATGTCTGTCTGGTGTGTTGATAATGTTTCCCCCTTTTTCCTGTGATCCATGTCTGTCTGGTGTGTTGATAATGTTTCCCCCTTTTCCCCGTGATCCATGTCTGTCTGGTGTGTTGATAATGTTTCCCCCCTTTTTTCCTGTGATCCATGTCTGTCTGGTGTGTTGATAATGTTCCCCTTTTTTCCTGTGATCCATGTCTGTCTGGTGTGTTGATAATGTTTCCCCCTTTTTCCTGTGATCCATGTCTGTCTGGTGTGTTGATAATGTTTCCCCCTTTTTCCTGTGATCCATGTCTGTCTGGTGTGTTGATAATGTTTCCCCCTTTTTCCTGTGATCCATGTCTGTCTGGTGTGTTGATAATGTTTCCCCCTTTTTCCCCGTGATCCATGTCTGTCAGTGTGTGTTGATAATGTTTCCCCCTTTTTTCCTGTGATCCATGTCTGTCTGGTGTGTTGATATTTCCCCCTTTTTCCTGTGATCCATGTCTGTCTGGTGTGTTGATAATGTTTCCCCCTTTTTCCTGTGATCCATGTCTGTCTGGTGTGTTGATAATGTTTCCCCCTTTTTCCTTCTGTTGTCCATGTCTTGTTTTCTGGTGTTGGGTGTTATAATGTTTCCCCCTTTTTCCCCGTGATCCATGTCTGTCTGGTGTTGATTGTGTCTTTTCCCTGTCGTGTGTTGAATGTTTCCCCCTTTTTCCTGTGATCCATGTCTGTCTGGTGTGTTGATAATGTTTCCTCCTTTTCCCTGTGATCCATGTCTGTCTGGTGTGTTGATAATGTTTCCCCCTTTTTCCTGTGATCCATGTCTGTCTGGTGTGTTGATAATGTTTCCCCTTTTTCCTGTGATCCATGTCTGTCTGGTGTGTGTTGATTGTTTCCCCCTTTTTCCTGTGATCCATGTCTGTCTGGTGTGTTGATAGTTTCCCTCCTTCTTCTCTCCCCTTTTCTGTGATCCATGTCTGTCTGGTGTGTTGATAATGTTTCCCCTTTTTCCTGTGATCCATGTCTGTCTGGTGTGTTGATGTTTCCCCCTTTTTCCTGTGATCCATGTCTGTCTGGTGTGTTGATGTTTCCCCCTTTTCCCTGTGATCCATGTCTGTCTGGTGTGTTGATAATGTTTCCTCCTTTTTCCTGTGATCCATGTCTGTCTGGTGTGTTGAGTTTCCCCCTTTTTCCTGTGATCCATGTCTGTCTGGTGTGTTGATAGTTTCCCCCTTTTTCCTGTGATCCATGTCTGTCTGGTGTGTTGATAATGTTTCCCCTTTTTCCTGTGATCCATGTGTCTGTGTGTTTCCCCTGTTGTGTATGTTGTGTGTGTTGATAATGTTTCCCCCCCTTTTTCCCCTGTGATCCATGTCTGTCTGGTGTGTTGATAATGTTTCCCTTTTTCCTGTGATCCATGTCTGTCCGTGTGTGTTGATATGTTTCCCCTTTTCCTCCTATCCATGTCTGTCTGGTGTGTTGATAATGTTCCCGTGATCCATGTCTGTCTGTTGTGATAATGTTTCCCCCCCCTCCCCCACCGATCCATGTGATGTTCGAGTTGTTGATAATGTCCCCCCCCCCCCCCGATCCATGTTGTTCGAGTTAGTTGATAATGCCCCCCCCCCCCCCCCCCCATGATCCATGTCTGCTCAGATTAGTTGATAAGCCCCCCCCCCCCCCCCGATCCATGTCTGCTCAGAGTTAGTTGATAATGCCCCCCCCCCCCCCCTGATCCATGTATGTTCTGAGTTAATTGATATTGAACAGGCCCTATATTAAAACATCATTTAACATTATAATAACACACACACACACACATTAGATAAATACAGAGAGGAACCCCTTAAAAAAAACAAAAAAAACAGAAAACTTATATCAACACACCACCCATTTAAAACTGGCTTTTGCAGTAGGCCTATGCCGCTATGGGCTTAAGATTACTATAACAGTTGTCCTCACCCCACGCCCATTTACAACGTTCATGCTGCAATAACAAACATATATAGTATACAATCAGTTCCTCCGCAAAGAAAACAGTTCGTAGCACCGCACTGAAAACCTCACACAACGTATACACCTAATTCCGCCGCAAAGAAAACATTTCACAGCACTGCACAGAAAACCTCACGCAAAGTTCAAGGAACGGTGATGCATAGGGCCTATCAGATACACAATTCTACTTCCAAGCGTTGCGGAACAACATCAACCATTAAAAAACACACAAGCCAGCTATGCCAAGTCTTCGAAGACATTCAAGTTTTCAATATCGCCACTTTTCACAAAATCGTCATTAGAACTAAATACTTGTTCAGAGGCGAACTGATTTAAAACCGACAAGTGTAAGAGTGTAAGCAGTGTGGCTGACATGCGATGCGCGAGGGAGGCCACCGCGTTTCAATACTTACACACATTCAATTTCCAGTCCTCCCCCAGCAAAATATGCCGAGCCGCGCTTAGGCATCCATCCATTCATGATCGACATTCCATTCATAATCGACTGTGTTGTAGGTGCGTGAATGGATGGCGTGGGCATCATCAGCCTATGGAACCAAGGCCGACAGTCACACATGGCCTAATCCGTAATGTAGATAGATTATGGGCGGTTTATATCATTTTGCAAGAAAAGTTAAGCAAGTTTGATCAAAAAGCCTTCATATTTACATAAATCATTTTACAAGGACAGTTAAACAAGTTAGTTCAAAAAGCCTTCATATTTACATAAATCATTTTACAAGGAAAGTTAAATAAGGTTGTTCAAAAAGCTTTCAGACTTATATAAGTAAGTTTGCCAAGAAACTTAACAAATATGTTCAAAAATCCTCCACATTTATATAAATCATTTTGTGAGGAAAGTTACACAGGTTTGCTCAAAAAGCCTTCATTCCACATCTATGTAAATCGTTTTGCAAAGAAAGTTAAAACAAGTATGTTAAAAAGCCTCCACCTTTACATAAATCAGTTTGCAAAGACAGTTATTAAACAAGTCTGTTAAAAAAAAGTCTCCACATTTATAAGTCAAAACATTTTGCAAGGACAGCTAAAGTTTGTTCAAAAACTTTTTCACATTTACATTAATCAATTTATAAGACAAGTTAAGTAATGTTTGTTCAAAAGCTTTTACAATTGTATAAATCATTCTGCAGAGAAAGTCAAGCATAGATTTTTTTTTGAAAATTCTAATTGATAATAAATGGAAATAATATT
This sequence comes from Monoplex corrugatus, assembly GCA_030674185.1. Classification (NCBI taxonomy): domain Eukaryota; kingdom Metazoa; phylum Mollusca; class Gastropoda; order Littorinimorpha; family Ranellidae; genus Monoplex; species Monoplex corrugatus. The sequence continues at coordinate 40,680,064 of JAPXFY010000027.1, read as the reverse complement.
TCACAGCAATCCATTCATTCATATACTACATCGTGTGAAGAACACAAAACCGATCTTTGTTGCACGGTTTATCCAGTAACTAAATAACTAAGTAACATTTTCACTGCACCAAGTTTTGGGGCTCATCTGTCGAGGATTTAAACAAAAGTACCCACCCACACCCCAGAACAAACCAAATCCAAGCTCGAATATCTGTACCACACAACCACACCATCTTTCTTATCTCCGCACGCGGTAACCTTGAATGACCATCACTGCCCTCTGACTGACCACCAACGACCGAGCGCGCACACAGTTCCACGCCCCTCAAGTCTACAGAGCTACACGGCCACTCTGACTCTCAGCTACCATGCTACCTACCATGCTTCATCACTGCTGCCATGAGAGGCCGACAAAAGCTCATACCCACTCCTACTTAATGTGCAGCAGATAAATGTGGCTGTACCGCTGACGACTGGTTCACGCCCTCCTAAACCACCTACAGGGCCAATCAGAAACGAAGCTTTCCACAGCACCGATATCTGCTGCTGGCTGAGCTTCTCACTGTTAAGTTGTTTACCGCTGCCTGCCTGACTGCCGGGTGCCAGGCTACTAATCTAGCTATGTGAACCTGTTTTCGCCAATCTTCTGGAGAGCTGCTGGGTTCAAAAGGTCAGCTGTCGTATCTGGTAATTTCGTCGCGACACGTGTGCCTGTTAAAAAATATACACAACAATGAAAAACAACAAAGAAAACGCGAACGCGCACACGTGCTCGTCGAGAACGCGTTTATATACCATGTGAGATGGGGTGGCGCAGGCAAATTCCGGTTATATCGCTGTTGTTTTTGTTAAAAGTCCAGCCGACTGCGTAGCGCCATATCAGGGCTGTAACAGTTTCAAAACTGACAATACTTCAATAGGAGAGAAGAAAGGAAAAAAAAAATGAAAGAAAGAAAAAAGAAAAAGAAAATTATTAAGTACACATATCAATGCATTCGCACACACAATCTAAGGAAACGCCCCTGACCACACCGTCCAATCCATCACACAGGGGATCCAAAAAACATACCTGGATACAAATGTAAACATAACTAAGGACACCAAAACATTAAAAAAAAAAAAAAAGGGGGGGGCCCCAATTATCTCAAATTACTTCCGCATATCTCATTTCCCTAGAGCCAAAAATGCACTTAGTACATGTATCCAATTAACAATCCTAACAGAAAGTACCCAAGACTTTACTGAACACATACAGGTGAATGTACCAGCTAGGCAACGAATGATAGGAAAAAATGACAGAAAGCAAAGATACAAGGAAAAAAAAAAAAAAAAAAAAAGAGAGAGAGAGAGAGAGAGAGAGAGAGAAAGAAAGTGACAGAAAAAATGGAAATTTCTGACACAGAATTTCCAGAAGGTGGGGATACTATTTATACTGAAAGAGCCCCTGGCATCCCCCACGAGAGGAGGCGGGGAAGAGTTATGTAGCTGATTCAAAAACCAAAGCATATTTTGTTTTATTGTACTTTGATTTATTTTCCATTGTGACAACAACCATTTGGAAAGAAATGGATCAAAATCGCTGCTTACTTTTCCTACCTGCCACATAACCAAATCCGGTTTTGTGATGTCACAGACAGCCCAAAAGAAAAAATCAAATTAGTGATTTTACAGAACACCTTCACTATTCACTGACATTGCTTTACAGTCTGCATAGTTCCTATCCACTGCCGTAAATCCACCAACCATCATCCTTCAAACTGCTGAAATTTTCTTTTTTGTTTTGTTTTGGGAGGGGGGGGGGGGGGGGGTGTTATCAAATTACAAACATGGGTTTCTGAAATGAAGATGAAGATCTGTGTGTGTGTGTGTGTGGTGTGTGTGTGTGTGTGTGTGTGTGTGTGTGTGTGTGTGTGTGTGTGTGTGTGTTGTGTGTGTACAGCTCGCGTTCTGGTGTGTAGGGGGCATGAAGGTAAACTTGATGATCACCTAATTCTTCAAACCCAGCCAGTGTCTTTGGGACACAACATTCGATAGTAAACTCAAAACGGTCATACATACAACTACTCACACCTTCTCCAGTGTGGAGTATTATGAAGAAATGAAAAGAGTAGCTGAAGACATCTTTAACAGCTTGCTACATACTTCACCTGACAATTATTTTGTTCAAAGCGGTTTAAGCACCATGTGCTCGAACTGAATTTTGTCAATAATAACCAGCAAGACTCATCGAATCTAAGCAAAATCCAACTTGGGGGCTACGTGAAGGGCTTGACACATTTATTTGTCATTTTACAATACAACAGATTTTTTCTTTAGCTGTTTTGTTTGCTAACTTTTTAGAATTAAAGACAGAGACACATACTTCACTAGAGTAGGCTTGATTGTTCCAATGAGAGACTTGTACCAAAATAAGATATAAAACTCATTGTTAGGTAGGACCTCAAGACCTTGCCAATGCATACAACTTACGTACAGACTTTCTTTGGCTTATGCCATGATCATTTTGGATCATCTCCATCACATTGCAGATCAGCAGCGTCAGAGTATATGGAATTTTATTCCCAGACATTATCCTGAGAAACAGAAACAGAAACTTCATAATATAATAATAAACACTCAGACATAAAAACATTCTGGGGTGCATATTAAACTTATCAAATGATGTTTATGCAAATTCCAGTTTCTGTAACTTCGCATAATGAATGAAGGGAAATAGGGTGGATAAAGCATAACTAAGGGGGGGGGGGGGAGGAGGGTGAATAAACCTTAACTACCTTTGGTAATTCAAAAATTAGTCACAAAGATTTTTTTTAAATTGCTACAGTGACAAACACTGTCACCACTTCAGGAGCTTCCTAAACGTTGAGAACTGCAACCCTCAACAATTTGGGGGCTTTGAAAACTTGTAGAAGTACAACTGGTGCTTGGTAGTCATCTATACCAACAGTAGACCATAACTCCAGAAACAACAAAATATTCTTCTGATTGCTGTTTATTGCCCAGTCGACAGCACATATCCATATCAGGGCTATAACGACTGGTCCATCAAGAAACAAAAAGTGATATCTATCAATGAACCAGTGATGCATAGCAGTATGGTGAGGAAAGAAGATTTGTACAACATGTTCATTGTATCACAAAACTCAATGACTCCAACAACAAGCACATAGTATCAGCAACACAAAAACGTATCACTGAACAGATAAAATAATAAATAACATACATTTCATTTTATATATATATATATATATATATATATATATATATATATATATATATATATATATATATATATATATATATATATGTGTGTGTGTGTGTGTGTTATGACGTTTACCAACGTCGAAAAACACGAATCCTTATTTGTGTGTGTGTGTGTGTGTGTGTGTGTGTGTGTGTGTGTGTGTGTGTGTGTGTGTGTGTGTGTGATGACGTTTACCAACGTTGAAAAACACGAACCCTTATATAAGTGGGGGGAAAGGGGGAGGGGACATAAAACCAAATCATCCAAACCAAACGCAAACACGATTGGGGGGGGGGGGGAGGGAGGGGGAGAGAGAGCGCACACACTAACCACATCGTTCCCGCAGGCAAGCAAGGCAATGGAAAGGCCATGCTGTCAACCACGAGGCAAGGACGAGGAAAGCCTGAAAAGTTCAAGCGTAGGTCAAGATGGTCTTAAACTTTTGACCAGCCGTCGTCACCTCGCCGCCACCACCATAGCACGCGGACATCATCGTTTCGTTATTGTAATAAACGCTGGCTGACCTTGCCGCTGCCAGCTAAGTCTACATGTTGTCGGTATCTCCCCAACACAAGTTGTGGTTGTTGTGGTAGTGTTAATGGCGTCCTTGAGTGCGCCAGTTGGTCGCTCGGTTCATAGATACAGTCAAGAGATAGGCAGCTTACTCTTCAGGCATATAATCTTTCATATTGTACTTTTTTGTCATATTGTATTTCCGTTTACCTGGTTGAAGTAAGCAACGTTGGGAGGTTCCGACAGCTAACTGACGACTATAGTGAGGCGAAAGGAGCTGGCAACTATGCCAGCTGGTGGCAGGGCAGGCTGGCCGAATGAGATGAAGACCAGAACGGGGCGAGAGAGGGCTCTCTTGGTTCGGAGGCTGGGCTGGACCTGGTTGGTGCGCGTTGTGTGCCTATGTCCCGGGGTTTGTCATCTTTCTACCTTGCCATTCGGTTTGTAAACAAGGTAACTGATGACTGGGTCCGAATGGGTCATACAACACATGGACAGCCCCTCTGCTTGACGAAATGACTACTGAGTGGCGTCGGGTGCTTGCTTGCGTGGTGATTATCTGGACAGTGGCGAGGCACCGATGCTCTGGGTCCCATCCGCACCTTCGTGGTGTTTCTTGTTAACTTAAAATTTGTAACAACAGATGAAAGCCGGAAATTCGGACTGCTCATCTAAAAAATGCACGTCATACAAGAGCAATGCCACCCCGTGCATGTGTGTGGTCGTTCCTCCTCCATCCCTCGTTTAATTGTGGAAGCGGATTTTCCTGCAGACTTTTTACCCGTGCCAACTCCGTGTTACTGCGTTTTAAATTTTTTTTAAAAATATATTTTAAACATGCATTGGAAGCATGCTGAAGTGAGACTTATCATCTCTTGCTAAAGTCTCTGTCTGTCTCACTTTGCCTTATCATCTCTTGCTAGAGTCTCTGTCTGTCTCACTTTGCCTTATCATCTCTTGCTAAAGTCTCTGTCTGTCTCACTTTGCTTATCACTTCTTGTCAAAGTGTTATTTTGCCTGATCAGCTCTTGCCAAAGTCTATCTCACTTTGTCTTATCGTATCTACAGAAAAGGTCTGTTGCATTTGGTCTTACCAAAGTCTCTGTCTTACTGTGGTCTTATCATCTCTGGAATCAGGAAAACATGAACACAGAATCAGAACGCATATTTAATACAACCAGACAAGACAGGCGCAAATTTTCAGCCAACTGTCCTTAGTCAAGCGTATACGTAAGATCACAAACGAACAAACAACAAATACAAAAATTAGGCCAAAAAGACCAAACTTCCCTGCTTCTTAAGTTCATGCTTGAAGCAGGCCAGCTGTCTAAAAATCTGCGCTTGTCTTGTCTGGTTGTATTGAACGCAGACGGCTGCACTTGTTTTGAATTTATCATCTCTGGCCCAAGTCTATGTCTGTCTTTGCTTATTTCATCTCTCACGAAAATGTCTGCCTTAAAACCCTATGACTCCTGCACCGTGTCCACTCACATCCTGCATTGCCACCCATGCTAGCAAAGCAAAAACTTAAACCTTTGATTCCCTCACCCTATTCACCAGCTTCCGGAATCAAAGGGTTAAGTTTTTACTGTTGGTGGATGGGATGCGGGAGTCAAAAGGTTAATGTGGCAGCCTTTAGCTTGTAGTTGCAGACCATGGCCTGTTGTAGCTGATGGTTATCCACAGCCTATAGTGGTGGATGGCGGCTCATAGTCTCAGCACTACCGAGGGGTCGGGACAATCCAAACCACTTTTTGTGTGTGTTCATTTTCGTTTTTGTTTTTGTTGCTCTAAGACGTCTCGTGAACACGCAGACTGCCGACAGTTGACCTGGATCAAAAGTGACCAAGATCGCCTGCAAGTTCTACTGACCAATACATGTAGTATTCGGAGTGTACGGGCTGCATCCAAATCATCTGACAGACTTCCTGAGCCCACGCAAAACTCCATGCAGTGGCAAGGTCTTGACATGGGGAGGGAGGAGAAAGACCTATGAAACACTAAGCAGACACCATCAGAATGACGGAAACTGAACAGACCAGTTTATAATGGTGCAGGCTGGGACTGAACTTGAGACATCAAAGCTTGAGTCCCCGGCTCTATTAAAAGAACCAACGAGCCTTACTATCGTATGAAAATGTATTCATTACCACTTACATGGTCTCACGTACAGAAAATATGAATAAATCATAGCGGTACAAATACCCAAAAAACAGCATAAAAAATTCACTAGCTATATGACTTGAACATACATTTTTAACATACACACACACTGCAGTAGCAAACAATATTATTGGAATGTAAACTGGTTCTTGAGAATCAAATCAACCAGTCTTAATAACCATCTTCAGGTGTATCAGCTGGAGCTTTTGTGTGACACAGTGCACATACATGTGCCGACAAAGTGTTCTAACAATGAGTTCTATAACTCCCTCTTTCCCTCAGACTGTGTAGCTTTTTCTGTATATATAATATTTATTGTTTGTATTATGTGTTTACTGCATGCATATAACATGTGCACAAGTGAACTCTGATATGAATTGTTAAGATTTGGCATCATTTAAATACTGCAATTATTAACATTATTTTCATCATAATCATTATCAATTATATAAGTGCATGTGTGTGTGTGTGTACTTCAGAGTGTCCGAGACAAACTTGCACTATGCATGCACTTTTTTACACCATGTTACAGCACACACACACACACAAACTTATTCAAACGGCCCCCCTATGCACACAAAACATTGAGTTGTAACACACACACATACACACACTAAAATATATGGCTATGAACATAAACCATATAGCTGTGAAAACAGCTGTCAATTGTGACCAAGGAGTGCCTGCGCTAGCACATTAGCGCACAACATGCACGCCTTCACAATTTTTCTGAATCTTTTATCGTGCATGCACACACATGCACCAAAAGATGTTTCCTAAAATGTTCTCACAAAAAGAGTACAGTTACACAAACATCATGGATATTTTTGATTAAAAGAGAGAGAGAGAGAGAGAGAGAGAGAGAGAGAGAGAGAGAGAGAGAGAGAGAGAGAGAGAGAGAGAGAGAGAGGAAATGAGCTTGCACATTATGACACACAAGACAAACTCACTTTCAGACTACGTTATCACACACACATACACACACACAACACACGCACGCATGCACACACACACACACACGCATACGCACACACACAATCTTCAACCTGGGTGTTGCCGTCATAAAGCAATAAAGCCACAGGACAAAACTGAGCAAGAGAGAGACAGAGAGGGTGGGGGTGGGGGGTTTGAAAAATAATATGTTGTGATGAGTGTGCATGAGAGAGAGAGAGAGAGACAGAGAGAGTGCGTGTTCAGAGTGTGTATGCATTTTATAGATGCACATGATCAACTATGTGCATGTATGAATGATTTTCATTCTCTCTTTCTCCCTCTCTGTCCATGTGTGTGTGTGTGTGTGTGTGTGTGTGTGTGTGTGTGTGTGTGTGTGTGTGTGTGTGTGTGTGTGTGTGTGTGTGTTTAAGTGTGTGTACGCGCACAAGATGCACGCATACCTGTGAGCTTGAGTGACTGTGTATGTAATATGCGCGCACATGTACATACGTAACACACACGCGTTTGAACGCTTGACCCCTGCGCGTGTGCGTGTGCTGCTAGCTGCTGACAGGCCACCGCTTCTACTATCACACCTTTCTCTTCCACCGCCTCCATTCTACCCCACCTTCTCAAACCCCAACCCCCCCCCCCCCCACCTCCAGCCCCAACTTATCCTCTTGATCACCCACCTGTCGATCGATACAAGCTGTCGACGTCAGCACTGGAGCTGGCAATCACCGAATCAGTCTAGCCTTCATGCAGCCACTTCCCTTTCCACATCACAATCTCTATCATCACCCTTTCCACATCAAATCTCTATCATCATTAAAAACTCCATCCATTTGTCGTGAGTTTACTGTTATAATAGATAAGGATTGTACAGAACACATCTTACAACTTGTATAATTTTGAGGAGGGGGACCGGGCAGGGCAATGGTGAGAGAGGACGGTTGCCTACTGCCTATTTAAGAGATGAGTCATTTTGCGCGCGCGCGTGCGCGTGTGTGTCTGTGTGTGTTATGACGATGGTGGTGACGTCTCCTATTCTCTCCATACAACCACTGTGAAAATGCACGCTCTGCCTTTGTTTTGTGAAACATGGGTGACTTTACCGACTCAAAGTCCAAGCAGCACACAGTACAGTGACTGGTGTACGGTCATAATTATACAGTCTTCAGTAATCGACGCCATCTGAAAAGGCAAGAACTAACTGTGACATATACTGGCTTACAACACACGCCACTTCTTTCTAATGGGATACATAAATACTGCACCCCCTTTCTCCATAGACTGTAATTAAGTCCAGTCTGACCACTAAAGTGAATTATCTAAGTATTGTGCAAAATATGCTAAATCAAGTCCCCAGCTAAAGCAGGCCATTTGTCAAAATCATGTGTTTACATAATCATTTATCACTACATGTTTTATATTACTGAGAAAGAGAGTGTGTGTGCGCGTGCGTGCGTGGTAGGTGGTGGTGGTGGTGAGTGGATGTATGTGTGAAGAGGGAGAGAGAGAGGACGTTCAATTTTACCTTTATTACCTATGACGCTTACCTTGCTACGTGTTTTATTCTAATGTTCTAAGGTTTTATTGTCATGTGATGTCAGCTAACCTGTTAAAAAAAAACCAAAAACCCCCCCCAAAAAACATGAAAACAAAAAACCAAAACTGGTGACACTTGGTTATAAAATGAATCTTATCAAAAGACGTCACAAACTTGAAGCCCAATACTCCTCATCATCCTACCATCCCTCCAACACTTCCCCTCCTTCCCCACAAATCTTCTGCAAAGGCAGTTCCGCTGTCTTGGACTTTAACACTACACTATGCATCACATAATCCTGAGAAAAAATTTGCATAATGATAACAGTAACGATTGACACAAAACAGATCCTAAGCTTATGTACAGAGAAACACTGAAGAAATTGCCCACAGGAAAAAAAGATGTGCACATCAACTGGTTGCTTAAAATTCAAAGATGCTATGCTTATCACAGAAAAAGACAAAATACAAAATAGATGGGGAGAGTACATTCAGACCTTTCTATGACGACAGAAATGAAGAACACATTTTAAGAAAGAATGTTGAAGGACCACCCATAATGAAGTTAGAGCAGCACTGAAAAAGATAAAACCGGGAAAAGTCCCAGGACCAGACAATAATATTATAGAAATGATTGAGGCCCTAGAAGAATTTGGTATTGAAAAAATAACAGTCCTCCTAAATGAAACTTATGATGTCAGAAAAATCCCCAAAGATATGTCAAAATCAGTTATCATTGTACTTCCCAAAAAAAGCAGGGGCTACAGAATGTGAACTCCATCGTACAATCGGCCTGATGAGTTGTGTAACAATAATCCTATTAAGAATAATCATGATGAGGATAAGCAACAGAATCAAAAGAGGAAAAGTGGAAGAACAGTGTGGATATGTTGAAAGGAAAGGAACAAGTAATGCCATATATATCCTAAGAACTATCATAGACAGGTCAGTAGAGTTGAAAAAGGATTTATATTTATGCTTTGTTGATTATACCAAGGCTTTCAATCAGGCAAGACACAAAGAACTGATCAACCAACTAGAAAGGCTCAATATTGATGGAAAAGATCTAAGAATAATCAGAAATATGTATTGAGAACAAACAGCAGCAATGAAAATAGAAAACAATATAAGCACTTTCCAAAATACAAAAAGAGATTATGCAGGGCTGTGTTCTGTCACCAGATTTGTTTTCACTTTACAGCAAAACCATCATGAGAAACCTAGAAGAATGCCCTGGGATGAAGGTTGGAGGAAAAATGATAAGCAACATTCATTACACAGATGACACCATACTGATTGCAAAAAATTAAAAAGACCTACAAAATCTTATGAATATAATAGAAATAGAAAGCAAAACAAAAGGGCTGGAGCTAAATAGCAAGAAGACTGAAGTCATGGTAATCAGTTTAAAAAACAAAACAAAAAAACAACAACAACAACAACAACAAGAAATCCCCTCGTGCAAAATAACAGCAAATGTCACAACTTTGAGGCAGGTTTATTAAGCTTTCAGATAGGCAAGGCTAACCGGGCCTCAACAGGAGGGGCCTTGGAAATGAACCTCTCTCTCCAATAGTTTTTGTACCAAGGCAGCCAGGCAAATACTCTGCTCTTCATGATTTTCAACTGCCGTGGGACCTTTAGTGTGTGCATGCCTAAAGGCATACAGGTTCAACTTGTTTTTCATCTCCTTCCAAAGGACTAGACAATATGATTCAGTTCAATTTTCCAGTCAAACTGAGGAGAAAAGTCAAGGCCTCTACGGGAAACGAACTCTGGAATCTTGTATTTAGTTATTGGCAGGGGAACATCATAACCATTCTGCCACTCTTCGCCACACTTTTCTTCCAATATACCTACATAACATACATATACTTGTTTTTCACTTCTACTAATTATAGCCGAATACATAACACACACAAACAAACCATTCTGTTTTCTTTTTTTTTTTAAAAGCATAGCTTAAGTTAATACCCTCTCCACTCCCAAGGCCTCTTTATATTATTTTCTTTTTTAACTGAAGTCTCTGTCTTCTGCCACACCCACTTGTTCTGTCAGTCTGACACTGACACAACTGTGTCTGAGAACTGAGAGTTCGACTTGTGACAAACAGCTATTGCAAGGCTTTGTCCTCTCTTTGAACTCTGCAATGATATGTTTATTTGCCAGTGTATTGTTACTTCTTACTGCACTGCCTCGCAAACCCTGTCCATAGGCAACTGATTATATTCCTAAAATAACAGAGCTCTCTTTTCATGCGCGCGCGCGCACACACACACACACACATACACACACAGCCTACATACTGGCATACACACTGCCAAGTCAATATGACCCAGTCTTTTCTTCCTCTTTCCTCACAAAAATGACCTGGACATCTATTAAAAGCATGCGGAGGCTGGGTGGGGGTGGGGGAGGCGGCTGTTATACTTCTCTCTCTCTCACTCTCTCTTTCACTCTCTGGGTAGGTGACCGACCCTCTCTGGGTGCTGCTCAAACTCACTGAAGCAAGCCAGAGGACAGAACATCTCGCACTAGTTCTTACCATATGCCGAGAATGAAAAAAATCTATCTAATAAAACTATACTACCTATTTCTCTTCTCTGCCAGTACAAAAATAAAACAAAGCCACTGGACTAATCATTATTTTGCCTACTCGTGTCTGTACACCAGGAACACCTCTCAGCATTTTCACATTCACTTGGGGGAAAAAATATTTTGTCTTGCTAAACTAGGAGAAAGTGGGTTTCTAATTGTAACAATGCCTGGTATAAGTCTCTGTCATACTCATTAAACTGACCATTCAATTTTAATTGTAATTCAAGAGTGCTTGGTAGAAGTCTCTGTTATACTCAGTAAAGGATTATTCAATTTTAATTTGTAATGATGCCTGGTACAAGTCTCTGTTACACACATTAAAGTGACTTTTCAATGGCCATGCACTGACATAGATCCCCTACTGCACACAAACTAATTAAGTTTAACATTAACATTTACATTATTTTCGAATATAATGGTTTCAATTCAACACCAACATTTACCTTATTTTAGACTCCATGGTTGCAACATGAAATATAAGCAAATCTTTCTTCTTTTCTTTCTTTTTGGGCAAACTCCATACGTGGTTGATGACTATTTCAAATTTCTCCGATGGAATAAAAAGTTGGAGAGGAAGACTGAGAACAGTAGAAACAAAATGTGAAGAAATGAGAGAGATAAAAACTATTTGAAAAGACAGAATGAAACAGGAAGAATGAAATGTGGAGAAATCAGAGGTGGTACTATTTGAAAAGACAAAATAAAACATGAAGAATGAAACAATGAAAAGTCAGACAACTTGAAAAGAGAGAATGAAACATGAAGAGTGAAATGTGAAAAAAATTAGACAGGAACTCTGAAGAAATTTGAGGTGAGACAATTTGGAAAGAGAGAACAAAGCAGGAACAACAAAATTTGAAGAAATCCAACTGGTGAGACAACTTGGAAAGAAAGAATGAAAAAGGAAGAATGAAATGTGGAGTAATTAGAATGGTGAGATTATCTTGAAAAAGACAGCAAGAAAAAAGAAACATGGAGTCAGGTGAGTGGTTGGCTTATGTAAACATGAAAAGACCTAGTATGGATATCCATCAAATATGCGGCAAGCTGTGTAGAATGGATGTCCATCAAATGTGCAGCAAGCAGACTACGCAGCAACATACTGCTTGTACAGCGTAATCAAAACAATATGCATACATGCATCCAGAAAAAAAATCAACCTTGAAATGTACAAAAGAAAAAAGAAAAAACCTGGATGACCAATAAACAATGCAGTCAAACAAAATCAATGGTAATTTTTCTTCAAAACAACTGACTCCAATTAACCATTTACAATTATATAATTTCAAAATGTTTGCCAAGCTGGAAACAAATTGGCATACTGCACAGTACACAACCTCGACTGCTACAGAAAATTTACAGAAAACAACATTATAAGCTTAGCCATTCTTTCAGGAACCAGCAGATGGCGAGCATCAGGTTACCAAGAAGCAAACATATTTATCTACTGTTGGGCGATGATGACGTCATCATGCAAACATCCAATCCACAGTTACCTTTGATTAGAGTGAAAGTTCCTGTTAACTCAACACAGATGCACTTTTTCTGTCGGCTTTACATTTTTGAGTAGCGCTCTTTCCTTTTGTTTTCACTTTGCAATCTTTGAATTCACTCTTATCCTGCACTTACAATCCTCACCCTTCAGCACACACACACACACAAATCAATTACTCTTCATTTAAAAAACTTCCATTCTCTTTCCCATTTATCCCCATCTCTCTTTTCATTGTTAGTCACTCTTTTTTCTTGTCTCCACTCAATCTATTCCCGTTCTCTCTCTTTCAGACACAGAAGTCGGGTAGTTAACCCTTTGACTCCTGCTCCCAATCCACCAACTGCATAGGCTTAACCATCTGACTCCCTCAGACATTGGTCTTCTAACTAGAAGGTCTGGGTTCAAGCTTACATGGGTACTGTACTGCCTGGTGGGCGAGTCTGGAGATTTTTTTTCGATCTCCTGCGTGAACATATGTGCAGACCTGCAAAGGTCTGAACCTTCTTCAGAACATCAAATAAGCACATTAAGTCATTCCAGTGACCTATGGAAACACGAATATACCAAGCATGCACACCCCTGAAAATGGAGCATTATGCTTAATGGCAGGGCTAAAAACAGTGGTTATACAGGTAAAATCCCACTCACATATTCAAACACACATGGGAGTTGCAGCCTACAAACAAAAACAAACAAATGAAAACAAAACAAATCTCTATTTTGTTTTTTTGATCCCCAAAGACACCTTCGCCTGGCATATCAAAGGTGAAGATTTTTCCACTCCCTCAGGTCAACCTGAGCCAGTGCCTAAACTACCTTCTGTGTACACACATGCAGAATACCAAATATGCATATTCAAGGCTCCTGGAAGTCATGTCAGTGGTTGGCTTCTGGAAACGTGAAAACATCCAGCATGCAGCTCAATTAGCTTGAATTCTCCGCGCTCTACTACAAACCTTATGTGTAATGTGCAGCGAGTCCAAATGCGTTTAGAGGACAGTGCTGCTAGAAAAGAATGGTTTATAACATATTCTTCATATTCTGTGTCCACTCCACACCACCACCTTTTCTCTTTCTGTGATCATACTTTTCCTCCCGCCCATCAGTTTTCCTACTGCCTTTACTTCTTTTTCTACTTCAGCCGTCAAGGACTGCAGCACTCATATACATACATATATATATATATCTATCTATTTCTATATATAGAGATATATATCTATATATAGATAGACTGAAAGAAAGAGAGAGACAGCAGAGAGAGAGAGAGAGAGAGAGAGGGAGAGGGAGAGAGGAGAGAGAGAGAGAGAGAGAGAGAGAGAGAGAGAGAGAGAGAGAGAGAGAGAGAGAAAGAGAGGGAAATAAACACATGTATAATACATATTGTATGGGAAGGTTTTACATGCATGCTGTTATTCATCCTGCTATGTAGGCACTTACTTTCCAATTTGCCGAGTACTTTTGTTTTTCCATATGCCATCAAACTATGACGTAATTACATGATATCTAATGTGCATATCCTATGCTCTGCATATATAATATGTACATAATGCACACAAAATAGGCTTGGGCACATGAAGGCTGGCACATAAGCTGTCCTTTTAAGCTTCCAAATAATCACCATCCTTTATCCACCAGGCACAACAAGGCTGCATCCAGTTAATTAAGATCGTCTACTCTGAAATTGGACGCACAAACTAATCATCACCACCTGAAAAAACATTCATGAAGCATTTTCCTGTTCACTTTATTTACTCTTTTCTGAGTAACCCTGCTCTTAAACTTCTGTGGAGGTTTTCACAGCCACAAATTTATTATGTACGTACATACAACCAACTACACTCTCAATCTACTCTCTTCTTTGCTTGCATTATTGGCAAAACTGAAATTGTGACCATCAACTATAAGAGCATTGATCAATGCAATCACTCCCACATCCTATCCACCAGCTTCCTGCTGAAAGCTGGTGGATAGGGTGAGGGAGTGAAAGGGTTAAGAATCATTTTCAATCTTTAAGATGGCATTTGGTCATGTGTATGGCTTGGAAATAAATAATGTTTATTTCAATAATGTACTTGCCACTTCCTGTAAGACTCGACTCCATGCGTGTTCAAATTTGTTATAAAGATCCATTCATAAAGAGCCAACAAAGTCCTAACAGGACATTTTCTTCACAGGAACATATATACAGAGAATGCATCACCTTGATTCCAACCGATTCATCCCCCTTTTTCAAAAAGGTAACCGCTGAAAAGATATCTCAATGACCTGAATGTAACATCATATCTGAATATTTGAAGGAAAAAACAAACAAACAAAACAAAAATGAAGCCATTAACACCAAATCTTCCCAGACAGACAGAGAAGGGACAGAGAACGGCAGAAAGAGAGAGAAGGGAGCTGAGAGGGGAACAGAGAGACAGAGACAGAAGTATACACAACACCACAAATCAACAAAACAGGAGACAGAATACACAACAAAACAAGTCAACAAAACAAACATAACAAAACGAAATACTCAGACAAGAGGCAGGTCCTTTACTTCAGTCAGAAGTTCAGTGAAAAACCTGCCACACAACAGACAACAATTAAGACTCAAACTCACCTCCTGTGTTCATGCTGAGGGACCTCTGCAGCATGCGGTTCTGCTGGAGCATGTGTTGCTGTTGAGGAGGCATGGATCCTGGGGGAGGCTGACCCTGGCCCGGCGAGAACATGGTCCCCATCTGAGCTTGACCTGGGGGCCCAGAAAACTGGCCCTCAGCTGGAAACTGGAACCGGGCTCCTTGGGGAGTCCCTGAGTTGGGTATGGAGTTTCCTGACAGAGAGCGAGGTCGCTGATTCCCCGCAAACTGAGCACCCTGATGACATCATGAGCATGTTATTGTAACAGTTACAGTGTAGTGAAGAAAGGACATCCGAGTTGAAAAAAACATTGTGGAACTAACTGTATATAATAAGGGACAAACTGCAAGTAATACTGGCACAATTAATAATTCAATCTTTTCAGCTCTTACAGTATGTATACACTGGAATTACTGGTGCTGTGATGACCAAATTATTCAAACAGTACTAACATGATAATTGGCGACCAAATTGTCTTACAATATACGATAACCAAAGATAAAATGAGACATGTTGACAAGACAACCTCTTCAATTAAAGTTACAGCATACTGCTAAAGTGATATTTCTGGTGATCTATATGATTATGAAGTCGCTTAACAATATTGAACACATGAAAAACTGGCTACCGCTGGCCCATATGCTTATCAATTTAACTGCTAAAGTATTTGATGGACAATTCCTACTACACATGTAGTAGTAGTAGTTGTAGTAGAGGAGTAGTAGTAGTAGAAGAAGTAGTAATAGTAGCAATAGTAGTAGTAGTAGTAGTAGAAGTAAAAGTGACACATGAAATTATAGGCTCTTAAGCCTTTTCACATCCCTTCTGTTTATGACACTTTGTGTCAATTCTTGCCTACACTTGGACAGATGTAACAATCTTACATATCCTTTGAATATCATTTAACAAAGCTAAATTTTCATTGTTTAATTTTTCATTGTGACTCAAGAATACTTTCGATAATGAGGTTAGGTGCTTTTTTTCTCATCTTTCTTTCTTTTTTCTATTAAATACATGTTGGGTAATGTATTCCTATGCTGCGAGACTCTTACTAATTAAATGAATACCTATTTATGTTTATATTTTGCTATATTTTACCTGTAATTTGTTTTCACTTCCCTGGTTTTATTTAATGTGCTCATCTCAAACAGCTTGATGGTTTGTTAGTATCATTAATGTGATGTATATTTTTACATATTTCAATGAGGTATCCCCCATGACTTCTACTTTTTAACCAATGGTATTTTCAGCCTTTCTTGATACATTATTGGTTTGCATTCCTTTAAAATTTTGGAAGCTCTTATTTAACCTTTTTGCAGAGCAGTATTGTCTTTTCTAATTTGGATGTCATATGTTTTCACACTCTAGATGGGGTCTCACAAGAGCCTTCCATAATTTGAAAAGTGGCCTATAGCTTTATTCAAACATGAAATGATCTTGTCAAAAAACTCATTATTTGATACTGACAGCTTTATCTATGTGTAAATGTTTGCTTCACTAACAGCTTTATATGTGTGTGAATTAAAGGAAAGGAACACATCAAAATGTAACAATGAAGTCTTTTTTCTGCTATAAGTTTTGGAAACAGGGCTAACCTAGTGATAGCAGCAAGGTCATTTTAACTGTCCTAAATGTACATGATTAAAGTCACATGCACAGGATAAACCTGGCCTTCATGAGGTCACAAATCCAGTAATCTTCAAACTGAAGGAAAAATGGGCTTGATAAACCCTTTATCTTAAAGCATGACACATGATCACAATGAGATATGGCTAACACACACAACCACCTTTCATCATGAGCACAAACAACACTTCAATACCAACAATGAGACACGAGAAACCCATCACATGTGAAATGACAACCAAACATCATGAAGCATGATAAAACTTATCTCAAGTCACACAAAAAAAACATTTTCTTGACCACTCTAAGCACAGAAAATACATGTCATCTGACAAACCTATCATCATGAGGCAAAGCAAATCAGTTCTGAGAAATAAGAACCCCCCTCCCCCCAATCATGACGCATGGCAAACCCATTGTGTGACATGGCAAACTCACTGACAGGAGACATGACAAATCCATGACAAACCCTTCACAACAAGACCTGACAAATTTTTCATCACAAGACCTGACAGACCTTTTATCACAAGACCTGACAATCCATCACAAGACCTGACAAACATTTCATCACAAGACCTGACAAACTTTTTATCACAAGACCGGACAAACCTTTTATCACAAGACCTGACATATTTTTTAACACAAGACCAGACAGACCTTTCATCACAAGACCTGACAAACCTTTTATCACAAGACCTGACAAACCTTTCTCAGAAGACATGACAAACTTTTTAACATTAGACACGACAAACCTTTCATCACAAGACCTGACAAACCTTTCATCACAAGACCTGACAAACCTTTTATCACAACACCTGACAAACTTTTCATAACACCTGACAAACTTTCTTATCACTAGACATGATAAATCTTTCATCACAAGACATGACAAACATTTTATCACATGACACACATTTCACAAGACATGATTTACATTTCATCACATGGCACACCTTACAAGACTAACCTTTCATCACGAGACATGACAAACTTTTCTCAGAAGACAAGACAAATTTTTATTGCTAGACATGATAAATCTTTCATCACAAGACATGACAAACTTTATCACATGACACATGACGAACTTTATCACATGACACACCTTACATCACAAGACATGACAAACTTTATCGCATGACATACCTTTCATCACAAGACAAGACAAACTTTATCACATGACACACCTTTCATCACAAGACAAGACAAACTGTATCACATGACACCTTTCATCATAAGACATGACAAACTTTCTATCACTAGACATGATAAATCTTTTATCACAAGACATGACAAACTTTATCTATGATACATTTTTCATCATCATACATGACAAACTTTATCACATGACATAACTTTCATCATCAGACATGACAAACTTTATCACATGACACACCTTTCATCACAAGACATGACAAACTTTATCACAAGACATGACAAACCTTATCACATGACACATCTTTCATCACAAGACATGACAAACTTTCTATCACACGACACATCTTTCATCACAAGACATGATTAACTTTATCACATGACACACCTTTCATCATCAGACATGACAAACTTTATCATGTGACATATTTTTCATCACAACACATGACAAACTTTATCATGTGACACGCTTTTCATCACAAGACATGATAAACTTTATCACATGACATTTTTCATCACAAGACATGACAGATTTTATCACCTGACATACCTTTCATCACAAGACATGACAATTTATCACAGACATATCTTTCATCAAAGACATGACAAACTTTATCACAAACAGACACTTTTCATAAGACATGACACACCTTTCATCACAAAACATGACAGATTTTATCACATGACACACCTTTCATCACAAAACATGACAGATTTTATCATATGACACACCTTTCATCACAAAACATGACAGATTCTATCAATGAAACCTTTCATCCAAGACATGAATTTATCATATGACACACTTTTCATCACAAGACATGACAGATTTTATCACATGACACACCTTTCATTACAAAACATGACTAGCCATTCATCACAAGACATGACAAACCTGTCACCAAAACAATGCATGACAAACCTTTCATCACAAATGAGGCATGAAAAATCTTTTCTCATGATGAGCCATGACAAACCTTTCATCAAACTGAGACATGATAAACCTTTCATAAATATGAGACATGATAAACCCATTCTCCCAACGAGGCATGACAAACTCTCACAACGAGACATAACTTTTCATCACAATTAGGCATGACAATCACCACGAGGCATGATAATCATCGCAGTGAGGCATGACAAACTCTCACAGTGAGGCACATCAATCATCACAGTGAAGCATGACAAACTCTCAAAATGAGGTACATCAATCATCACAGTGAGGCATGACAATCTCTCACAACAAGGCATGACAAACCTTTCATCACAACAAAACATGACAAAGCCCTTTCTCACATGGAGGCATGACAAACCCTCTACCATGAAGAATGACACATCCACTATTTCAAATGTTAGTAATCTAAAAAGAAAAAAATTTCCTTGGAGAGAGAGACTAAATTATTTCACTAACAATAACTGGCCACCTCCAGCAACTTGAGACTATGGATCTGCACCACTGGAAATGCGACTTCTTGGACACAAACCTGGAAATAGCGATATAGGAAACCAGCTGTTGCCCATGCCTGCCACTGATGAGACCAAGGAGGAAGCTAAAAGTAAAACCAATCAATAAAGTTTGAAACTGGTGCAGAAGGCAAAGAACAACAGGAACAATGTGGGAGAAAGAGGAGAAGGGAGGGGATGTGCATGCTGGGCAGTCATGTTTCTATACGGCATCACACACTGATATGGCTCCCAGGGTCTTTAACATGACTATTTGATGTTCTGCAAGCACATGCCCATGAAGAGGGATAAGGGACTCGCAGGTCTGCACATATGTTGGCCTTGGAGAAAAAGAATCTCCACAATCTATCCACAGGTTGCAACAAGGCAGCATCTAAGTCAGACTTGCTGACAGGAAATTCCATGTCCCAACCAATTTGGCTATATTACACATAATCTATCTGATCCTAGGTTAGAAACTAGGGTTCCTAACCACAACCCCATTCTCATTTTCTTAACATCTTAATAGTGTCTCCAGGTAGCCTGAATGGGGGGGGGGAAAAAAAAAGAAAAAAAAAAGCGAAGTTCTGTGGTGATGTGCCATACATTCACACTGATAATTCATGATTCCACAATGTGAGGATACACATGCAATGACAGTTTATGAACACATTCTCGCAACACGACGTAACTTGCTTCATGACAGTGGTGAATAAAGATCATCGTTGTCCCTCTAGTGAGCAAGTCTCATTATAGTATACAAAATGGTGACAACACTGAACATGGTCAACTGATGATGGGAGAAATCAAAATCAATGCACACGTGTACATGAAGAAATCTGATTTTGGTATTACTACCCAGAAAACAAGAGACTGTTTAGAAAATAACTTCATTATAATATTCACAGTGTCCATAATTCAAAATAATTTCTACTGCAACTCACACATTTCTCATTTCAAAGTCACTAATCTACTGAACTATATACACTTTTCTAAATGCAATATATATATGTAACTTGCTAAAAACAGGTCTTCTGAAGATAAAACTGATGGCTTTTTCCAGATTCTTTACAAAATCAGATTGGAAAGTGCAAAATTAACCCCTTCAACATCAAACAGGGTAAATCCCAGTGTCATCGGGTTAAAATCAGACAGATAGCACACAGCTCAACCTCCCGTAAGTACAATCACACAGAGAAATTTGTCAAATGTTTCATGTACAAGTCATAAAATGTGTGTGGGATTTTGCTCGTTTCCCCCTCTTTTCATTTATCAAAAATTGGGCGACCACATACAAAAATGAAAAAATGATGTGCATTTTGACCAAACAAACATCAGCATGAAATTCAAAAGATGATGCTCACTTTGAACAAACATTCATCTTTGGTATGAAGTAGAAAATAGTGGTGTACATTTTAAACAATGAATGAACTTCAGCAGGACATGGAAAAGGTGATGCATACTTTAAACAAACACTGAAGTGATCCACATTCTGAACAAACATTCAACATCAGCATGAAACTGAAAGGGTGATATGTGTTTTGAACAAAAAGCATTCAACTTCATTGCAAAATTGACAAGATGACACAATGTATATGAACACAACTTATTCAATTTCATCATGAATATCAAATGGTGATGTTTATTTTGAACATACGTTCAACTTCAGCATGATATTGGAAAGCAAAGAAAAAAAAAGGACATCATGAATAAACAAACATTCAATCTCAAATGAAACAAAAGGGTGGCAACGATACAACTGAACCAAACAGTTGTAGGAACAGATACTTGGTACATGTTCATACACACACCGTTTCTCTGTGATGATTATTTCCACATATACACACACTGACAGGGTGGGTGACCACAAAGTTATGTACACAAAGGAAATCTGCATGTGCAACACAAACTGAACATAAATATTCAAAACATAACCAGTGCCTCAGGGAAAATGAAGGGAGAAAAAATGAAAGCAGGCAACAAACCTCAGGAACAAAAGAAATGGCAAGGACGGTTTATCAAATGCATCTCAAAGCTTGGAATCACAGCAGTACACAAAAACATGATGCATAAAAAACTACACTTTCATTTAACCCTTTGACTCCCGCATCCTACCCACCAACTACAAAAACAACTCTTTGCAGGGCTGGCAAAATCCACTTGCCCGAGGTGAATAAAAAGCCTGTCAGGCAAGTAAAAATCAAAAGCTACTGATCTGTAGGGCAAGTGACAATTCTGACCCTTGCAGCTGTAATATACTTCGATTTTTCAAACTTTCCAATCTGCCGATTAATTTCATCTGCAATGATCCAGTCTGCCAATGTTTGCACGCAAATAAGGCTATCTTGGGAAAGGCAACTCTTGCTTCTCATAGTGTTAACAGATCAGAGACCTTTTGTCCATCTGTCACTTTTGGTCGAATGGTTAGATGCTTCTAATCAAGTATGGAAACCAGAGATAATAACACCACATGTGTCTTATTGAGATCAAGGGATAAGGAGGAGAAGAGAATGTGTGTGCAAGGAAATTCAAGAGACAAGACTACAAGGGTGCAACTTAGAAAAAGTCAAAAAACGGAAAGGGGGCCAGCAGCGCCCTACCAGACGCTGAAGCTTTTTCAAAAAACGGATTTTCGGTTTCTGACCCTTTTCAAAAAACGGATTCCGTCGTAAAACGGAAAAAGTTGCACCCATGCAAGAGCAATTTGATGCGTCACTTGATAAGATGATGATGATCATCATCATGTGCATGTCGTATGGCATTGGTAATCATGGCTCTCCATATGAATCTATCCTTTGTCGCTGCAAGTACATCTCCCACCCTCTCTGTCCTTAGCCACCCTGCAAGTCCGTTCAATATTTCCTCCCTGGGTCTAACTGGTGTTCTCTTTCCCTCCAGCTTTCCTGGTGTTCTAATTCCCCTTTCCTCATAAAATATCCTATCAATGTTGCTCATCTTTTCCTAATTTTCTTTATTAATGATCTTCTTGTGTCTGGCTCCATCAAGACTGTCTCATTTGTTTTCTTTGCTGTCCATGGAAGTCTCTTCTTAGAAACCACATTTCAGCAGTCTCAATCTTGTTCTGGCTTTGCATGTTGACTTTCCATGCCTCACAACCATATAACGGTATAGGTTCTGTATAGCACTAAAGGACTCTTTTCCTGATGTTAATTGACATGCATTTGTTGGTAAGAACGCTTTTCATCTTCTTGAATGCTGTTTTGGTTAGGACGATTCTGCTGGCTATCACCAATATCATCAACCACAGTCTTCTCACTGGTAAGGTTGACAATTCTCTCAAACATGCTACTGTCATTCCTCTTCTTAAAAAGAGTAATCTTGATCCAAACTCTCTCCAAAACTACAGACCAGTTTCCAACCTTCCATTTATCTCAAAACTGTTGGAAAAGGTTGTTCTGTCATAGCTTCTAAAGCATCTGAAAGAAAATGGTCTGCAGGAGACAAACCAATCGGCTTACTGCATGTATCACAGTACTGAAACTGCTTTGCTTGCTGTAACTGACTTACTCTTGACCAACATGGATCACAATTTTGTTTCCATTGATGCCTTTTTAGACCTGTCCTCTGCTTTTGATACTACTGATCATGAAATTCTTCTTGAACGTCTTTCCACTTCCTTTGGTATCAGATCAAATGCTCTCCAGTGGTTTAGGTCATACCTTAGTAGATGTACACAGTCTATTACTGTTCAAGGTCTCTACTCAAAGCCATCTCCCTTACTTTTTGGTGTTCCACAGGGATCTGTTTTAGGTCCCATTCTTTTCACTTTGTATTCTTTTCACTTTGTATTCTTTTCACTTTGTACATTCAGCCACTCTCCTACATCATTCAGAAACATCACTTTGACTGTCACAAATTTGCTGCTGATACAGAACGACAGACAGCTGCAGTCTCTTCCAATTTCCAGTACATTTCTCAGCAAACTGTGCTGTGTATCAGCGAGATAAAATCATGGATGAACAAAAACAGACTTAATTGAGAATTAGACTGAACTTCTTGCCATCAGTAACCAGGTTCGTCTTTCTGAGATAAGGCCTGATCCTCTAAATCTCTCTTCTGAATCGTTGCCTTTTCAATCCTCAGCAAAGTACTTAGGTGTCCATCTTGATGAGACACTGTCTTTGGACAAGCACATTTCTTCTGTCCGCCAGTCTGCTTTTTATAATCTCAGACGAATCAGTTTAATTCAATCATATCTTTCTATAAACGACACAGCACGACTTGTTGAGTCCTTTGTACTGTCCAGACTGGACTATTGTAATGCAATTCTTGCATGTCTCCTATCCTTTCCTATTAAGCGCCTTCAGAGGGTACAAAATAGTGCAGCTAGGCTGGTATTCAGAAAGCGAAAGACCACCTCAGCAACCAGCCTATTGAAGCAGCTCCACTGGCTCCCTGTGGAAGCAGGTCTGAACGCAGTCTCAGAAGCTTCTGGCAAAATCAAAATACAAAACCATAGGACATCCAGCCTTCCGTTGCCAGGCTCCACTTGTCTGGAACAATCTGCCTTTTTCTCTCTCTGCTGTTCACCATCTCTCTCTTCTTTCAAGGCGGACCTCAAAACTTATCTTTCTGATAAATAATACCAGTAATGAAACATGATTTTTGATCTTTCTGATTCAGTAATGCACATATTAGTCCTTGCATGCAATAGATGTGCTAGTGTATGTTGAGGAGGGAGGGAGGGACTAGGAGTGGGAGTTAGTATAACTGACCTCTAGGCATAAGGCTGATAGTGAAAAATGAATTAATTAATGTAAAGTGCAATGAGTCTGTACCTATGTGTAGGTGAATAAAGGCGATTTATTATCATTATGATTTCTGATGTGCATCTGCCGTCTGAGTTGTGCCATTTGCTGTTATTTTGCATGAGGGGATTTCATATTCTTTACTGATTACCATGACTTCAGTCTTCTAGCTATTTAGCTCCAGCCCTTTAGTTTTGCTATTTCTAGTATATTCACAAGGTTTTGTAGGTCCCTTTCATTTTCTGTGATTAGCACGTGTCATCTGCATAACGTATGTTATCATTTTCCTCCAACCTTTATCCTAGGCATCCTGTAGGAAGCTGGTGGAAAGGGTGAGGAAATCAAAGGGTTAAGTTTTTGTTTTGCTAGTATGGTTGACAATGCAGGATGCTGGTGGACAGGGGCGAGAGTCAAAGGGCTAATTAATGAAATGAGATGTTTAGGAAAGCCCATTTTGACCAATGCATTGAATAGGTGGAGATGAATGATGCTGTCAATTGCTTCCCTATAGTCTATGAAGGTGACAACAGCTTCTTTATCAGTGCTTTTCATTTTCTCTTAGTATTTGTAACATAAATAACATGTCAGTTGTGCCTTTGTTGGATCTGTTGCCTGCCTGTCAGTCAGATTGTTCTTCTTCTATCTTGGGCTTCAATCTGTTGAGAATAATTGAGCAAAATCTTACTGGCATGGCTGATTAGGGAAACGGTTCTGTAGTCGTTGCAATCTTTGACATTGCCATTCTTATAAAGCATCACAAATTCTTGAAGTTTCCAATCTGCTGGCCACTGATGAGTATTCCAGATTTTGCAACAAAGATGGTGCATTGCTTTTAAGCCTTTTCCAGCATGTTTTAATAATTCTTCTGGAACATCGTCAATTCCTGGGAATTTTGTTTTTTTAACTGTCTGGTGGCTACTTCAATTTCACTTAAAAGTGATTCTGGTTCTGACTGCGGACAGTTCAGGTCTACGGGTATAGTGTCTTGATGGCTATTGCCGCTAAATAGGGATGGTTCATATTCATTCTATCTGTTCAAAATATGCTCTGGGTCAGTCAATGTGGTGCCTTCTTTGCTGTTGATGCACTTGTTTCGGGGTTGGAATTGAACTTTATCTGTTGGAATAGATCCCTGGATCTTTTGCATTTATTACGCTCATTTATTTTTGCGTGTTCTTTCTCCAGCCAATTTTTTTTCTTACCTCTTCTAATTTTGCTCTCAATTTCTCTTGAGTTTTCTGCACTCTTCTTTCTTTTGCGAGCTTGGCTTTTCTGTTTGGCTAGAACCTTAACTTTCTTGCCTGACAGTATTCACTGTAGGGTTGTGAAACCACTTTATAGAAGAATAGATACCACCCTATATCCCAGCCTCCCCTAACTTACTGTTGCCTTTTGGTCCGCAGCTGCTTACTGGTTATTCGCAGCTGATCCTCATACCTGAGGGTTATTCCCCTATCCGCCACCTGGGGATGTGTTGGGTCGGGGATGGTCGCCCCATGATTTACCCAACTGCGGGCTAGTAGATCTTAAAGTCAGTTAGCCCAGCTGGCTAACAGAAAATTTTAATCTTCTCTAGGCCTGCTTTGATTCACCCTATCTTGCAGGAAGCTGGTGGACTGGGTGAGAGGACTAAACGGTTAAGCCTTTGCTTTGCTAGCATGGTTGGTCATGCCAGATGATGATGGACAGAATGCGGGAGTCAAACAGTTAAAATTGGCATCAACTTTGTTTATAATCAAAGAGTAAAAGACATGATTACACCCTATAATAGATAAATATACAAGGAGATAGTCAAAGATACTTTTCATTGGAAATATTTACTTCTATCCTCATTCCAACTGATACTTTTTGACTGAAACTGTATCTTTTTGTATCTTCCTCTTCCTCTTTTTTCACGCCAGAAAAAAATAAATCAGTAATACTTTCCCTGCCTGATAGAATACATTGTTCGCTTGCTAAATCTTATCACAAACACTTTTGTCAGTTACACACCCAGTCATAATTTATACAGTTCTGAACATGTTTGTAGTGGCTTAATTTACAGCTGAATACATCTGGATAGAAGTAGCAGATCTAAACCTGTCAGAAACAAACCACAGCTGCAGTCACAGTCTGCCGCAGTAAGACAACATGAATATATAATGCCAGTATTTGTTTTCACGGATAATTAATTGTGCATTCTGTGTCACACATAATCATTAAGATCAAGATGAAGACACCATCAAGAGAAAATGTTTATGCAACACTTTATCTAAAATGCACAAATGTAAATCATGCTGCTGTAGTTTCTAACACCTGCTTGTTTTTTCTGACAGGTAAACAAAATGGCTGTTGTCGCCAACTGGTGTCAAGGACCAATACGAAACAACACAAAAGCTGACGGACACATGTATTCACCAAGGATTTATGCTTCTATTTACAAGCACATTTTATACTCTTTTTCATTTTTCTTTACTTGATTTTTATTTCTCTTACAAATGCATTTCGATTTCACATTTCATTGTGTTACCTTATACTTGGTAATTAAATTCACAGACTTCAACTGGGATGTGTAACTATGACATTTCAAAACTTATTTCAATTAGGAATATTATCATACAATTCCCACTGCAACAATGTAAGTTTTTTTTATTCAGACATGGGCAAGATTACAAAAAGATAAACATTACTTACCTTTTAAACATTAGAAGACATAATTGCGCTTATAAGTAACCAAACAAACATGATGAAATAAACAGATAATCAACAAAACTTTTATCTGACATTGCATGTCACTTTTGAAGTCAAATTTTCATTGGTCTCCAGTAACAATTTCTACCAAAATGAATAAGACACATCATGCACTAATGATGCAGCCTACTTTAAAATACCAACAGAGAAATTACACATGAAACTCAGTGCAAATGTGACATACACTGATGAAAAAGCCAGAGCAAATAACTGAACATCTGTGTACAAATGAACCATGAATCAAACACATGAAGAAATGGACACAGAGGGGAGGGGGAAATCCATCTGGGTATTTTAACACACTAAAAGGCTGATTGATAACACAAAGTAACAAGGAAAGCAGTTATTCCACAGGAACAGCGGGTGAAGGTAATAATTATGCTAAGATGAAAGTCACATGCTGAAATGATTCAAAAGTGCCTTTGAATGGTCAGGCCCATGCACATGACTATTTTTCTTTTAAACAAAGGTCAAGGTCAAGCACAAAAACAAACAAGGTCAAGCAGGAGAAGGTAACTGCTATCTACTAACCTGAGGTGCAGGGTGTAAGCCGGGCATTGCCTCCCCTACCCCCCACTGCCCCAGAGGGTAGTGCAACCCGCCCGGTGAACCCTGACCTGACATGGCGCTGCTAGGGGGCAGCGGTAACCGTGGCGATACTGGCCCTGGCACCACTCCGCCCCGCTGCCATGACAACCAGTGTCAGTGAGGACAGTGGGAGGGAAAGCCAGAGAAAAAATAAGCAAATGAAAATAATTTTTGGTTTAAAAACTATCAAGCAAACGCTTTGATTCTATTCTTGTTCCCACTCTGTTCTCTCTAGCTAAACTACAAGCCCAGCATATCTTAAGTTCTACTGATGGAAATAACTGCACGGATTTAACTGTCAGCAGGCTTTCACAGTATCATCCAAGTTATATCTGCGTCATATCCCTGTCAATTTCAGCTTGTATACACAGTCCCAACAGATTTTAATGTGTGTGCTTGTGTGCAAGTGTGTGTGTTTCTTCCCTATCGTGTGTGCATGCTTGTGCGTGTGTGCACGCGTTTTTGTGGGTGTTTTCACTGACGGCAGGTTGGGGGGCAAAGAAGAATAAGCAATTTGTACAGCAGGGAACTGAGATGGAACAGCACAATTTTGAACTTTGAGGAGACGCAAAATTCTCAAACACATCTGGAGAAAACAAGTGTGATCAGGTAGAAATGCACCAAGAAGTAATCAGTACTACTTGTGCACTTAAACAAAGTGTTTAATTTTACAGTAAACTGAAACATTGATGGTGTGACACTTTTTGGACACAACTTCAAATTACAATCTTCTCCTTTGCCAGAAGGGATGCAGAAGCACTCACTCTCAAACCTCTTTTCACACATGGAAAAATTAAGCAGCCAGGGAGAGGAACTGGACACCATCTGTATGAGAAGCCCGTGTCTTCTCCACCTCATTCCTCACTAATCATTCAGGCTGTTGCAGTTTAAAAAGACAGCATCTCAGCCCTTGCAAATAAATTCCATGTACACATGTATGCACAGACACCAACGTTATACTTTTAACTGTTTTGGGGATCAGGTTATAGGAAAACCTTTATCTTTACCTACTTGTTAACAGGGAGGGAGAAGAAATGTAGATATGCTGGGCTTGTACCTCAATCAAAATGTGTTTGCTTGAAACAGAAGAGCTATGAAACTACTGCACTAGTCAGCAAGAGTGACAGTCAGGAAGAAAACATACAATGAACATGAAATTTTTGAATGCACTATTCTAATGGGACTAAACTTGGAGAAATCAGAAAGGAGAATACAGAGGAAGTTACTCAAATACTGTGTTTGGAAATATTAAATATACACTGAAAGGAAATGTTTTACCAGGACAGTTGATGAAATGGAGGGGAACAATACAAGGAAGGTTACAACCTGTTCTAAAAAAACGTAAACTGGACTGGAGGGCTCTGTTCTAACAAACTTGGGGGAAACTGGATGTGAGAAAACACAGGAAGTGGCAAATATGTCCTGTTAATCAGTCTGCAAAGTAAGTACATGATCAACACATCAAGACATCAATCTGAACGGCAGGCACAAGTACAGCAGCCAACAGTTTCTAACAGTCTTAGAGCTTTTTTAACCCCTCAACACATCTTGGACAGTTCATCTGGCCATTTATGAAAGACTGTTGTACATTACAGATTTGTTCAAATGCACTTTCAACATCACATGTTCAATTACTGACAAGTGAAAAAGCAAGACAATCACGTCTTACTGCCGACACAATGTTTCCTTTATCACAATTAATTATCATCAGATATGTCACTGGACCTGAAATCATCAGTACTGCTGATGGTAAGGAACACTCAAAAGTCTGAAGCAAACACATACAAGGCATGTCATTGCAAAAGCTGTGCTGATACTTCTGATCACTTCAGAAACTGCATTGATATATCTGACCTAGTGCAGAAGCTGTGTTGATGCCTTTGATCCACTGTAGAAGCTATGTTGATGTCTTTGTCCATTGCAGAAGCTGTGTTGATGCCTTTGACCCACTGGAGAAGCCGTGTTGATGCCTTTGTCCATTGCAGATGTTGTGTTGATGCCTTTGTCCATTGCAAAAGCTGTGTTGATGCTTTTGATTCACTGCTGAAGTTGTGTTCATACTTCTGATCCACTGAAGAAACAGCTGATGCTTTTGATCCGATACAAAAGCTGGACAGATACTTCTGATCCACTACAAAAACTGGGTTGATGCTTTTAATTCTCAGACTGAAATTTCTTGTACTTGGGCTGACACTTCTAAGCCAAGCCCAGCAGGTATCTTTCCTGGAAGGCATGTACTCCCCTCAGAAGGACATGTTATGATGTCTCACTATACAGGAAAAAATTCACAGGCCTTCAGTGATGTCTGTGCAAGTAGTCTTCAAAGGGTCAGGTTTGGGCACAACTTAGCTTTTTTGTGCTTGATGCTCCTACAGGGAACAATAGCTCTGAGGGTGATCTCATCCATTCAGACAATTCTCACACTGAAGATGAAAAACCTTGAGTATCAGGACACAAGCTATCAGTAATGATCATTGCAGAAACAGCACCTACTCAGTGACCCTGTACAACAATACTTTCTGATCTGGATGACAAATGATCTTGTGTCATATTGGAAGCAAATGCATCTCTCCAGCCATCAACAGGGTTTTTCTCCTCTATAATATTAATAATCACATACAAACCAAAACAAAACCAAAACAACACAAGAAAAAAAAAAATCAATTTATTGGATATCACAAACACACACAACTTAAAGTGAGTGTACTCCTGTACATAAAAGATTAGTACACATACGTATCATTTTGTTCTGCCAGCAGTCATGCACAGTTTCTCTTTATTAACTGCATACAATACATTTTATTGGCATCATTAAAACAGTTGGTTTCTGGTCACTTGGATATGATGATTTGTAGTGCTGGTGCCACCAAGTCTCAGGAGCTCCCACTGCAGGACTGCAGTTTGAATATACATATACTGGTACACTGCACTACATCACAAAACAGGAACTACAACAATCACAATACTTGGCACACAATTACAAATTGTTCCATTCACTCCATGATACACTGTGGTTGCACCATCAAAAACATATTACATTCCAGAGAAATCACACCACCCAAAAAGTGCACTTTTGGCAAGGAAACAGTTGAAGCAAGCATCTATATCTACAAGCACAATTCACACACATGGCAACAACAGTGCAAGCATCTTAATGCAACAACCAAATCCAGCGCAAAAAAAAAAAGAACAACAACAACAACAAAAAATCAAAACCAACACCGTGGAATACCCATACATACATCCCTACCATGATTATGCTGGAAGCTGCAGTACCATTCTGTGATTATGGACACATGTACATGTACAGAGTTAGCGTTACCGACAGAGTTAGCAAACATATAACAGGCTTTGCCACACATTAGAAGACAAAAGAAAACATTCAATTTAGTCATTATTTACACACCACTACCAGGACTTAAATGCTGAGGGAAAAGAACAAGGCAGTGTTAATTTCACTGTGTTTCATGCTTCAAAACAGCTGAAAAAGGCAATATCTCTAACCCATATGCCTGATTTCAAAGTGACCTGTTGCCGATGTGTATACAAGCACATATTCGTGCCAGAAGCCCTATTGATATTAACTAGGAGGTATTGATCTGAATCATTCTAAATACTTAACTGAAGTGGCCAGTAAGTTGGTGTCACATGACCAAATTAAAAAAAAAAGAAACATTACAAACTTTATACAACCTGGCAGTGAAAGCTTCAACTGTATCATTCATCAAATTAAAACTGAACTGAAACTGAAAACTTCAAACTACGTAAAGGAAACAAAGTTTTTTGTTAACACTGAAGCAATTTTGAATCAAAACAATAATTCTGAATAAAAAGGACTGTTAGTAATAACACGATTAGAACTACGCAACAGAATATGAACACCTTTCAGTTACTGAAACATGACAACGAAAAGAAAAGGCATGGCATTTCCTTGCAGTGTCTTTATTCATATATTCATTCATTTACTGACTTTTTTTTCTTTCGGTTTTTTGTTTTAATAGCTTTCAGCACTGTCTGAGACTGTGACAGAGCCTCCTTCCACTTCTTTACATTGTTTGTTTGTTATTTTTTGTTTTGTTTTTGCTTTTGTTTTTTTTATATTCATCACCAACACTAACAACGATATTTCAAGTATGAACATCACTCAAATGGCAAGCATTCTTATGAATGCTCACTGCTAAGACTTGTTTCATTAATTAAAAAAGCTTTCATCTTCTTTGTGTGTATGTGTGTGTGTGTGTGTGTGTGTGTGTGTGTGTGTGTGTGTGTGTGTGTGTGTGTGTGTGTGTGTGTGTGTGTGTGTGTGTGTGTGTGTGTGCTGAATAATACCAAGTTGTTTTCACAGTTTCACTAGATAAAAAGAAATGAGGCCTTTAAATGACTTATACACTACTATAGCCCATGACGATTCATTAAATGAAATATAAACAAATGAGCATGAGACTGAGATGATAAACATACACTGTTGCTGGAGACTGGTAAGTTCTGACTCTGAAAGTCATGGTAAAAATCAAACCAGACTGGAGTTTCTCTACAACTTTTAAAGCAGTCATCAAACTACAATCACAAGAGGGCTTGTTTAAAAGTATCACTGTAATCATATACAGCAACACTATAGATGTTTTTTTTAACTTACAGGGTTTTGGTACCTTTTCTTGCCAGATTCTTATGAGCTGTGTAAAGTGCTACTTAATTTTTAACTTTATGCACAATTTCATTTGTTTATTTATCATTATTTCATGTCTTCAGACCCTGGAAAATTCTGGTAACTGCCACTGCTTAGAACTGCGTTTGAACAATAAGCTAGGGGAACCCATACTACCAAATTAAAAGAACAGACGCTGCAAGTTTATTAAGCGAGACAGTGATGCAACGCTGTTACACTCTGTTCACAGATCATTCCAAATGTTCCAAGCTGAGGAAGAAGAGGTGGGGATAAAAGAACAGGCCAAGACAGAGAGGGAAAGACACAGAGTGAACCACTCCAAAGTGCAAGATATTGCTTCAGTCAGCCAGAAGCTTGCATTAAAGTAAAACATGACAAACAAAATACTTTCTCCTTTTCACTTTAAAATGAGTACACGTAGCAAATTAGAAATGCTGCAAGTATTATTAGCCACTTCCACTACCAACAAGCGCATTTACATCTGTATTTAGAAAATTGGGGCAAAAAGGAAGGGGCAGAGATGGAAAGAAGATGAGGGGGAAAAGCCAGAAACTAGCAGTAGCACAGTGCAAGAGAGAGAAACGCAGCAACTCTCTGGAAAAATGCAGTTATAGGCCAAGTCTGTCAGCAAGGGAAAAAAAAACCACACACACAAAGCAGCGACAGGAGGGGGCAAGGGCAAAATATTTCAAGGTCACTGGACTGACCTGCGCTGGTATGGTCACATTGGGGGCATGTCCCGTGTTCATGAGATCACGTAAATTTTCTGGAAACTGTCCGGGGGAGGTCCCAGACTCCATAGTTGGCATGGTGGGCTGCAGACACAAGCAGGTGAATTGTGCATCAGGAGGGAGGTGGTTTGGGCTCTTTGAAATCTGGTCGACTCGACTACACCCTTTAAGCTAATACATCTTGGGCAGAAGGTAAATGATGACAAGAGTTTACGTGCAGGCATATATGGCAGTTGCTACAATTTTCTCTCCTAAACTCACATCACAAAACAGATGCCAGTGTAAGTTTATGACAAATACCTTTCTTTTTAAGTCTTCATCACAAGGCAGATAGGATACTGTGTGCAGGTAACTGGCAACTGCCACAGACCCCAGTGGTGTGGCACATATAAAATGATCTGAACACAGAACTGATGCCCTCCTCAGCAAATGTAGGTCAATTTAAGCTTAAATGCCGTTTTGTAAAAGCCAACTGTTCCATCAGAAGCTGGTCAAAAACCCTTGATGTATGTAGAAAAAAACTGGTTTAAATGCACTGTAATGACTGTATCTCTATCCATGACTTCAGAAAAATCTTTATTTTTAAAGTTCCAATGAAGGACTGTTTTGTTCCTAAGTTATATATGTCTATATTTACTACATTTTCTCGTCTCCAACTTAAAAAATAGTGGGTTCTCATTTTTGTTTCCTTTTGATTTTCATTTCCTATTTCATGTTTGCATTCAACATAATTTTAAAAAAAGTTCGCAACCTTTTCGCTTTATCCGGTGTCTGAACCTGACTTAGTACATTCATGAAATCATGTGCACATACAATGAGAGATGGGAGCTGATTGTTTGTACACATTAAATTAAAACACAACAAAAGAGACTTCAAGAAGACCCTGAACAGATTCCACAATGCAAGACAAAAAAACTTGCAAGAAGCAGCAACCCTCCAAATCTTCACTTCCACATTCAGAATATCACCAAGGATCAGACTCAAATCACAAATCCCTTCCTTTTGGAGGCGCAAACCTGCACTGCAAATGCACTCACTTCACTGCCTGAAAATGAATGAAATTGAAAGGCTCTATTTGTTTCAGTGGCAGCCTGACTGTCATCAGTACAAAACAGGTTATCTGCAACAGCCATGACCATATCTGGCAATCAACACGGACAAGAACTTGAACACAGGTATTTTGCTGCTGGAGAAAGCATAAACAATAGGGGGGAAATCATGCCAGTAACCCTCACATCCTCCCCCCCCCCCCCAAAAAAAAAAACCCCACCAAAAAACAAATAAAAAAACAAAACAAAAATTGCTATTAGCTTAAACATATGAAAGAAGAAAAAGCATTTACAATTTTTGTTTCTTTTTTTTTCTTAATTAAACTCAGAGGAAAAGAGTGTCATGAGATATGTATATGTCAATACTTTCATAGTTATGACACTGGAAATGTGCCAAAGTCTACCATACATCATCATTTGTATGTCTGATATATCACTACAGCTATGACAATGAGTTAAGTTCACTTTTAATAAGTAATGGTGTTGTCACTGTTTACACAAATAACATAAAGTTTATGATGTGACCATTTCTGTAGCAACAATTAAGACTGCATGTATACATACAACTCTGCAAAAAATCAAAATTACCAAATTATACACACCTGAATAAATTTGAAAGAAGTTGTGCGTGCGTGCGTGCATGCATGTGTGTGTGTTTAAATTACTCAAGAGACAGTTACAAGAAACAAACTGGAAAATGAATCCATAGCAAACAAAACAAGCCAAGACATATTTTGTTAATTAAACTGATTTTTAATACAGTCTGAGTTCTGGTATGAAGCACAATCAGATTCTGGCATGAAGCACAATCAGGTCTGAAGTGAGGAACAATGTTCTGAATTTCAACACAACAGGCCTGGAGACCTAGCAATTTTTGTCAAATCTCAACAGTCTGCGTGCGAGTGTGTGTG
This sequence comes from Monoplex corrugatus, assembly GCA_030674185.1. Classification (NCBI taxonomy): domain Eukaryota; kingdom Metazoa; phylum Mollusca; class Gastropoda; order Littorinimorpha; family Ranellidae; genus Monoplex; species Monoplex corrugatus. Next base: position 40,645,302 of record JAPXFY010000027.1, on the reverse strand, counting down.
TGTGCGTGTGCGTGTGTGAGTATGTGTGTGAGTGAGTGAGTGAGTGTGTGGTGTGTGTGTGTGTGTGTGTGTGTGTGTGTGTGTGTGTGTGTGTGTGTGTGTGTGTGTGTGTGTGTGTGTGTGTGTGTGTGTGTGTGTGTGTGTGTGTGTTGTGTTGTGTGAGTGTGCATACATTTTTTTAAATGCAGCAAATATTGTCTTTTCGATGACCAATAATCAAAAAACGGATGATACATTTCTCTGAGAATTGAAGATAGATTACAGAGGTGTAGCAAGTCACTGGCAATCAACGTTCACAAAACACAGTCAGGGATCCTGTAGTATTATCATCAAGTTAATGAACGATTTGTCCTTGATCCTGATAAGAACAATTCAAAATATGATGCCATGTCTGTCATATCATAAAATCAATCTGAGAAATACAAAACATGTTTCCTTCAAACTGGCATGATACATAATACTTCCAGTAAATAGAGTATGTCCAATAAACAAATGAAGACAGGCAAAAATCAAAGTACACAAGCTATATTCTTTCCAGGGCTTTTTGAAAGGGTAATTCTATATTAGGTATATTGCTTTCCTTGAGAAATCTTCCTTTTTATTTGTGACACAATTAAGAAAAACTTGCAAATGAAAATGTCAAGTTTGTAAACATTTTTTTCTTTCACAGGGACAACAACTTCCAACAAATCTTCAAAGTGTTCTTTCAAAACAGTTATCACCACCACTGAAACCACAACAAAGACACAATAACAGAAATAAACCACCTGCAGGTAAGTCAATATCCACTGAAGAACCTGAGGGTTCATTTAGGCTTCTGTATTCATTCAATTTTCAATTTCTAACTGAACAGGACAGAACTACAAACAGCACGGTTGAACAAGCCACTGAAACAGTCCAAGACACACAGACCACAGGCCACGAGACAACAGACAGGTGTAGGGCCCACAACAGAAAGAAAAGCACATAGCAGGGAAACCAGACAACAACTAAGAGCAGCAGCAACATCACAGTGACAAATCAACAAGGGCCACAACTGCTCCAGCAAGTGCAACCCTAGAAACTTGGGAGGCGCCCTCAGTTAAACAAGCCCTCTTTTTGGGGCAAACGTGGGCTCTCCTTTCCACAACTTCTATTGGTTGACAGAATGGGTCACAGACCTGCCAACTCCTACATTCTGTGGAGTGCTTTCTTAGCAATGTCAAGAAAGGCAAAAGCTGAGAGTTGCACTACCCATAATACAAAATTAACTTCATCAAATCAGCTATCATATCGTCAGTATCTTCCTACGTTGCTTTTTATCTGACATTCAAGGTGGTGTACTTATGGTCAGTCATATATCAAAGAAAATGGCCTTTACAACTAAATGTAAAATTCAAATAACAAAAACTAAACTTGAGGTAACGTGTTCATTATTCCCCACCCCTTTTTCTCTAAAATCAGTAGAAAATCAATTGCTGTGGATATTGTTAGAATCTTGACTCAAACAATGTATTTTATCTACACACAGGTCAAAATTTCTTTTTCTAAGCAACACTGTTCATACAACAATACTGCAAACTAGATCCGACATAAGGAGATCAGTATAGTAGCTGGCAGGTCTGTGTGTGTGTGTGTGTGCGTGTGCGTGTGCGTGTGCGTGTGCGTGTGTGTGTGCAAGGAAGTTATGATGTGCATGTGTGTGTGCGTGTGTACTGAAGTGTGATGTGCATGTGTGTGTGCGTGTGTAAGGAAGTGTGATGTGCATGTGCTTGTACATGTGTAACTGTCAATAACAGAGTGAGCAACTGTGTTATCACTGTGTGTGTGAGAGTATATGTGAGCATACATATGTCTACACTTGTGCATCAGAATGTTTATACTTTAATGTGTATGGGCATGTTCCATTCTTTGTTTTATCTGTGGGGAAAAAAATCTGTTCATTGTACAGTAAATGTGCATTATATGCTGTTATGTACAGTTAAAACTGCAAAGAAAAAATAATGTGATCCATGCCTATCCATCAATGAACACAAACAAAATCTATTTTTAAACAAAACAACTATTTAAAAAAAAAATCAGACAACAATAAAACAGAAAGTAGAGTTTGGGAGGAGGTGAGGGGTGTTAAGACAAAGACGCCAAAAACTCCCTACAGCATAAAACCATTTGTACAGAAGACATTCAAACCAGAAAGCAACTCTCACTCACCTGAGCAAATCGCTGACCAAACTGCTGCGCTGCCTGCTGCTGTTGTTGCTGCTGCTGCGTTATGAGTCGCTGTTGCTGGATCTGCATCATGCGCTGCCTCTCCTGAGCCTGTGCTCGCTGGTGCTTCTCCCTGGCACGTGTCACCTGCTGTTTGAGCAGGGTCTGTCGCACCTGCTGGCTGGTGCGTGGTGCGTACACCTGTTGCCCTGTCTGCAGTCCACTGCCCATGGGGCCTGCCACAGACAGTAAATAACACCCTCCACTAATACCTCCAGAACCGTAGCTGATTTTTCTTTTCTTTTCTTTTTTTTGATTTTAACAATAAGCTGGTCAAAATGTGATGCAAATGACAACAGAGTCTAAACCAGGAACATGATTAACCACAGATAAGAAACAAAAAAACTCCAAACAAACTAAAACAAATCCAAACAAAACAAAACCCCTTCACAAAACACATCATTTTAGATGAAGCTCATCAAAGGATTACCCATGAAGCTCAAAGTGAGTCACACAATGATAAAGCACAAGGCAAATATCAATTGCTGGAACTGGTAAATGCTGAAAGTATCAAAGAACATGGACAACAGAAACAAACCTCAGGACCATAAAATGACTGAAACTAGGGCCAGATATCCATCCCCAAAAGGAGTTCTTACACACAGTTACTAGATCTTGCATTTTTTCATGCAATACTATTTGACCAAAAGCCTGCAAGATGAAATAAGTCTAGTGGAAAAAAAAAACTAATCATCCATGGCAGAACCTGTTCGTTTGGACATTCTGTACATAATCAACCCCCCCCCCCCCCTTAATAAAAACCAAACCAAAACAAAACAAAACAAAACAAAAAAAACCCAATGGTTACCAGCATACTTTTAAGATAGAAATACAATAAACAAACCTGTATACTTAAAATCTGAGTACCTGAGAGATTTTCTCCCCTAGATATGGTCAAGCAATGTATCTAGCTGTTATTCAGTGGCACGGACACAATCTCTAACTGAAGTCATATGATGTATCACCAGTAAAATGAAATAATTTTATGTCAACCAACTCAGGGAATGAATCACTACATATATATATATATATATATATATATATATATTACACACACACACACATATATATGTATACACACACACACATATATGAGAGAGAGAGAGAGAGAGAGTCAGAGAGAGTCAGACAGACAGACAGATTACAAGTGCAATTACTTTGTTCTGTGTGGAGTCATCACATTCTATGGCAACAATAGTTAGTTCTGTAACTTCTGTTTCATCTGTGAAGTAATGACCTATCTTTTTGAGATTGGAGTCAAACTTTGTTTTGATCTGTTCTTCAACTTTCCGCCAAAACAAATTGATATGCATCCTCTGTGTAACCTGCCTGTGTTCACTACGGTTGCTGCCTGTCTGAAAGACTGATATAGGTTCATCCAGGTTTTCATAACTTAGCCTTACTGCCATGAAATCTGAGATTTCTTCTGCTATCTCTATCTCTCTCTCTCTCTGTGTGTGTGTGTGTGTGTGTTGTGTGTGTGTGTGTGTGTGTGTGTGTGTGTGTGTGTGTGTGTGTGTGTGTGTGTGTGTGTGTGTGTGTGTGTGTGTGGTGTGTGTGTGTGTGTGGTGTGTGTGTGTGTGTGTGTGTGTGTGCACGTATGCGTGCGTGCCTGCGCATGTTTTGTGCAAGCCTATGACTTCAGACTACAGAATGGATGCTACTACTTCGAAAAGTGTCTGTGTGGTTGTTTGGCAGCAGATTGTTTTCTCTTGTCAACATGGATAAACAGAACAAGCTGATAAGAAATGAAAAGAAGCAGCCTTTAAAAAAACACACAATCATCAGCAGAACTTCCACCAGCAAAGGCAAAAAGCACCATTCTGTATTCTAAATTTGGTGATGTTTATTGTCGGTTTCTCTTTGTTTCGTTTTTTGTTGTTGTGGTAGTCTGATATTTGACATTCTGATTGTTCTTGTCTCTTCTTGTTAACCAAACAGATATGCTGAAAAGAGATATTATTTCAATTTCTGTTGTAGCTGGAATGTGTGTGGGTGTGTGTGTGTGTTTGTGTGTGAGTGAGCGTATGTGTTCGTGTGTGTGTGCGCTTGTGCGTGTTTATAGAGGAGTATTCACAGCCATCTCAAACAAACAATTAAGCATGAAAACGAATCAACATACACCTAAACATCAAGAGTACAATACAACTAAATGGCAATCCAAGCTGGTTCTTATTTCACATAACCATGCTTTCCTGGCAATACAAGCACACATACTTACAGCCAACCTACGAAATTTCTTGTCATAATGTGCAATGAAGAAATCACAACAAAGGGACCTAACACAGTGATAACTGCGAGACGAGGTGAAGGACATGAACTTGATTTCAGTATTTAACCTTGGTGTTGTATCTTGTGCTTCAGCTTACCTGGCTTCAGAGTAACTACAGGTCATGCAGAATTCATTTCCCCTCATACAATTCCTAAAAATCAAAGCAACGCGGCCACAACTACCCAACATTAAGTTTTCCATAACTACCTGGTATGCCTGCGAAGCCACATTCCTACAGGAATAAACACTGTACACACACACTGATGTATGCTGGAACAAGTACCAGGTCAAAGCATAAACACATGTGTACCTAGCCCTGAACAGACAGAGTTTGGAACACCTTTCTGTTAATTGTTATTTATGTTTAAAGCCCAGCTGACTGCATACGGCCATAACCATTTCAAAACAGACACAACACTTCAACAGGAAAAAAAAGGAAAAGAAAATTAAGTACACATATGAATGCATTCAAGCACGTAATCTAACGAGATGCCATGGAATTGACCATTCTGTCCCAATTTCTCGCACAGGGGATTTAAAAAACATACCTGAACACAAATTTAAACATAACTAAGGACACTAAAACATACAGAAAAACAGGCCTAAATTACCTAGAATTGCTTCTGCATGTCTCATTTCCCTAGAGCCTTTCGAAGCCACAGTACTACACGAATTACATAGTCTTTTTAACACATACCCAATGTCCTTAGCACAGTTACAGTACTACATACATACACACACACATGGCTTTGGCACAGGAACTGACCTCTTGGCACAGGTTGCTGGAATTGGGCGGCATGTGCCGGGGTCATCCCTGTGGGTGAGAACATAGGTCCTGGAGGGGCCTGCTGGCCTGGAGAGATGGCCGATACCTGCTGGGGCTGCTGCTGAGGTGAGATCTGCGCAGGCGGGAAAGGCCGGGGCCCCATCTGCAGCTGACCCAACATTTGGGGATGTCTGGGGGGTGCTGGGCCCCCCACTCCTGGCATTATGCCACGAGGTCCCATCCCAGCAACTGGAGAAATAGGGGGGTTGGCAACATTGGGGGGTGTGGGGAACACCCCTGGGGTGGTGGGACTCCGCAAAGAACCACCAGCCACAGCACCACCTGCACCTCCCATTGGAAGGCCCCCACTATTGGGCTGACTGCTAGTGTTGGGTGGCTGTTCACTCATCAACTGCCGCTCAATGTCTCGTATGGCCATCTGGTCCACAAAGCTGTTATTGGAACCCAGACCTTGGCCTTGGCCCTCCATTCTTGATGAGGAGGTGGAGTTAGAAGTTGCATTCTCCAACAACAAGGTTTCGATGGTCTGAATGTCTTTCTCATCTAGCAACTGCTCAAGATGCATGAGAACATCGTCATGGGAGAGACCAGCTGTCTGATCCACAGCCGTCAGGCACAAGTCCTGCTGCATGGAAAGACCTGTTGTGGTGATGGGGGTGGTACTGGGGGTGGGGGTGGGGTGCACAGAGGAGGGAGCACCTTGGGCTGGAGGTTGTTGGGTCGACGTGATATCCTGGGTATTACGAACCATTTCAGAGGGCAAGTCCTCCTGCAGCATGGCTGCCTGGTTCAAGATCAGCTGCAAAAGTCCGTCATCTGATGAGGAATCTTTGTCCTGGCTGTCCCCACTCATGGACACTAACTGACTTGGCACAGCATCAAACTGACTGGAGGCTGACACTTCACTGGGATTGAGGGTACTGGCATTGAATATTGTGGACGTGTTGACACCGGTGCTGTCAGGGTTGCTGGTGGTGTTGCCAGGGAAAGGAGTGTTGGGATTAGTGCGGAGGTTGCTATGGAGACTGCTGGTAGAGCTGTTGCTGCTGCTGACCATCACAGCTCCTGATCCAGCAGTCTCACCATTACTGCTGGAGGCTTCATCCTTTGTGACATTGAGGATTCGCTCCTGGATGTTCTTCGGGATTCTGTTCTGAGGCAAGCCCGTAGGATTAATGGTCAGCTGAGTGTTCACCACTGTCTCCTTTGCAGCCTTTTTGGACAGCAGCTGGGCTAGCAAGGCGTTCCTCTGAGACAGCTTGCTGGCAGATGGGCCTCCTACAGAACCACCTGAGGTGCTACACTCAGCATCCTCTGTGCTGTCCACATCCGGGGGAGGAACTTTGCGCTTCCTGTTGACCTTGCCTTGGGACACCTCCATGCTCGTTGGGGAGTTTTGGGAATTTTGAGAGTCGTAAAGATCTCTCAGAATGTTCTTAATATCAGCGACAGGCTGCTTCTTGCCAGCTGCTGTTGACAACACTGAAGAGGAGGCAGCAGTGGGCAGGGATAAAGACGTGGGCATGCCTGAGGCTTTGCTGTCCATAAAGATATCTGGGATCATATGCTGCTGGGAGCTGTTCAACTGGGAGCTTATAGAGGCTGGGGGCAGCCCACCCATTCCTAAATGTTGAGATGGTGATGGGGTGAGGGGAAGAGAAGTGGTAGACTGGGGTTCCTGCTGACCAGACTGATGCCTAGAGCGTGATCCATTCAGATCTTCACTTGTAGACTCCTGCAACATTTGGCACACTCTGTTAGGGATGCTGGCACACTGGTCAACACACATGACCACATAAAACCACAGTGAAGATATCTGAACACCACAGCACAGAATGAGATGCTTTCAAAGACATCTATATACATTAACATTCCTTAACACCATGCCACACACGCCTCTGCCATTTCTAAATGCAGCCACCAAATGCAACTATGAAAGTTTTGGTATATTTTTGTTTTCAGCATGATGTTGCAGCGTTTGGATGATTCCACATGAATCAGTGCAAACGCCATAAAAGACATGATGGAAAGATCCAAATGAACTGATATATGTACCATCAGTAGGCACATGAACACTACGAAATTACACTGACAAAAAATTACACTGACAAAGTCTTTCAGTTTCACTTGTTTATGTTGAGTTTGTTAATTTATTTGATTCTTGTGTGTGTGTGTGTTTTCTTTGTCAGACATTACCACGTGAAAATATGAGAGTGCAGTGTCACATGTTTTTGTTTTCTTTTGTCTTGTTGATGTGAATTTTTCTTCCAAATTTGGCAAGGGACAACTTCTTTGTTATGAAGAGTTTGTCTATATATGCTAGTGCTTGCTGCTCGTGAAACCAGTTTATCCTCTCAGCCAGAAGACTAGCATCTAAACGGTATCTCAAGATCAAGCTGCAGGTGATTCAAATGTGAAAACTTTCAGACTGAATATGACCAAGTGGTCAATGCAACAATTATTTGTTTTCTTTGCTGTCCATGGAACTCTCAATATTCGTCTTAGAAACCACATTTCAGTTGCCTCAATTTTGTTCTGACTTTGCGTGTTGACTGTCCACGCCTCACAACCGTACAACAGTATCGGTTCTGTATAACACTCAAGAACTCTCTTCCTGATGTTAATTGATAGATATCTGTTGGAAAGAATGTTTTCCATCTTCTTTAATGTTGTTTTGGCTTGGCCGATTCTCCTGGCTATTTCTGATGTGCATCTGCCATCTGGTGAAATGACCATTCCCAGATATTTAAACACGTCAACCTGTCTTAAAGTTGTGCCATTTGTTGCATGAGGGGTTTTCTTATTTTTTGCTGATTACCATGACTTCAGTCTTCTTGCTATTTTGCTGCAGCCCTTTAGTTTTGCTTTTTATTTCTATTATAATCACAAGGTCTTGTAGGTCTTTTTCATTTTCTGCAATTAGAACAGTTGTTAATCATTTTCCCTCCAACCTTTATCCCAGGGCATTCTTCTAGGTTGATCATGATGGTTTCGCTGTAAAGTGAAACAAATCTGGTGACAGAACACAACCCTGCCTGACCCCTCTTTTGACATTTTGGAAAGAGCTTATATCGTTTTCTAATCTCAATGCTGCTGTTTCTTCCCAATACATATTTCTGATTATTCTTACATCTTTTCCATAAACACTGAGCCTTTCCAGTTGGTTGATTAATTCTTCATGTCTTACCCATCGGAAAGCCTTGACATAATCAACAAAGCATAAACATAAATCCTTACTGAACTCGACTGACCTCTCTATGGTAGTTCTTAGATTATATGGCATTAATTATAGTTCCTTTCCCTTAGACAAATCCACACTGTTCTTCCTATATTTCTCTTTTAATTCTTTTCCTTGTCCTCATTACGGTTATTCCTAATAGGATTTCTGTTACATGATTCATCAAGCTGATTGTATGATAGAGTTCACATTCTACAGCCCCTGCTTTCAAAGGAAGTGCAGTGAAAATTGATTTTGACATAAAGACTTTAACTCTACAGGATCATTACTATAATCTCCATTCTCATAACACTGTGAAAATATAGTCCCAGATTCTGTAGCTCTTAGTGCCCTACTCTCCTGGCAAGCTGTTTCTGTAACTTTGGAGGCGCGCTGAAAAGATCAAAGCAGCGGCACAAGGGCTTCCAACCAGGTCATCCCCGCACAGTTCCCAAACACACAACTATCAGTACAATTTTTTGTACTCTAACACCTCCACACTTCCCAAACAGAACTATCAGCACAATGTTTTGTACTCTAGCACCTCCAGTTCCCAAACACACAACTATCAGCACAATTTTTTGTCTTCTCAAAAACATAACAGCACACAACTCTGATAATCCCACCAAACACATGACTACAAATGGCATTCCTATGCATGCAAATAGACAAAAACCGAGATTTTCTAAACCATGACCGACATTCCTTTATAGTAGTACTGCACACAAATCTGACTGCCAATCACATGATCACACAGAACTTTGTGGACAATCCAAACAAAACAAAACACATACAGCAGTCCATTCCTGTCCCATCCAGTCCGGATCAATCCAGTCAAATCAACTGGTTTAATTAATTCAATGAGAAATAACATACTTTTCAGAAAAAGATTTCTTAATGAAACAACAATTTCTGACATTAAATCATTTAACAGTGACATCATTCATGCATAGTTAATATTCCAAAACAAATAACCATCATTCTAAGACATGCATTCAAACACAACGCATGAAAACTTTCACTAAAAATGCACACATACACATGTGAATCACATTCACACACAAGTGTAAAAATTATGTGCATATCAGGGAGCATGTGAAAATTATGCAGCCACGCAAAAAGATGCACAAACACATTTTCCATTTGCATTAAAGCATGACATAACCATTTTCCCATCATTAACTTACACAGCGCAGATGTAAGGAGATTTGTCACAGTACATGATCTGCGATACAGCATGGGGAAATGATGGCTACAGACACTGCCTGGCAATCATACTTAAGGCTAAATAAAAGCTGGATAGGGCACAATTTTCTGCATTTCAAGTCATTCTAACATTGAATCTTCAATTTCCCAAAGTTTCATGGTTATGAACACTCTAAAATACATGCAAGAAAAATCTTATGAGCTTATTATTTTCTCTCACAAAAACATACAAGGTTTAAATGAAAACTGTAATAGATATCATTATTTCTCTTCTTTGGCTTGTCAATTCATAAATTTTGAAATTCTGAAATGAGTTAAAAACTTGGAAATAGAACTTTTGCACTTCAATCTGGCTTCCCTATGTTGCGATACATTTCTATCTATGAGATGCCCAATATTGACTCCAGTGTTGACTCCTACCCTTTTCCAAAACCACCACCACTACCCCCTCCCAAAAAACAACAACAAAATATCCCCATAAAATCAACCTCTGTGACAAACTACTTCACAGTATTCCATTACAGAAGCAGCTCAATACTGACCTATAAATAACATCAATGGACACTGCCGTAAACAGAGCAAATTTTGAGTTGCAGAAAAACCATTGCGAGAATTCAGTCAAAACCACTACTCACCGCAGGTGCCGATGTGATGGAAGACTGGTTTGACTTTGCCTCCTCCTGTAAGAGCTGCTGAAGAAGTTCGCCCTGAAAACATGAAGTCTCCATGCTAGTGGCAGTGGATGTATGTCTGTGGCCACCAGGTGGGGAATCTTCCAGCAAGGGTGTAATTTCTCGCTTAAGAAAACTGCTCTGGTCCTTGCGGTTCTCATAGCTCAATAGTTGCTGCAATCACATGGCAGTTAAGTTCCACTTTCATTATCTGGAAGCCAAACTTTTGTTTACAGAATAATCAAGATTCTGCATGTGCCTAATGCTTCAGTACTGAATTTGTTGTATGACATCCTCGACTACCACAATTTTTTATGTAGTAAATTGTAAAATTAACATTATTCAGTTGACAGAACATCAGTACTGCACAAGCAGAACATGAAAGACCAAACCTTATAGACAACACAATGACTATCATGACTTTCACACCTTCAAATCTGCGTAAACATGTCTGATACTGGCCTAAGAAAACCTGTGCATGCAGCCTTCAGTCCATCTGCTATGAATGGATATGTCAGACCGTCTGCTATGAATGGATATGTCAGACCATCTGCTATGAATGGATATGTCAGTCCGTCTGCTATGAATGGATGTCAGTCCATCTGCTATGAATGAATATGTGCCCCTGTTCAGAGCTAGGAAATGTAAATCTGCAGGGAATAGGACATGGTCACAACCAGATCTGCCAATCCATTCACACTCACGACAAATAAAAATGGGCAGATTTTGTCTGTTTAGTTTCTGCCAGTCACACAGACCCTCCTGCCCCCCCCCCCCCCCCCTTTTAGGGGTAGCTACAGCTGCAGCCCTTTCCTTCTCTTTCCCCTATGTAAAAAGTGTTGTCAGTGACTGTGTTTCCCACCTAATTTTACTTTCATCAGTGTGCTGATTATATCCATATTACAAAAGTAGATCTGTCTCCATACTGTGCTGTAAAAATGAAATAAAACTACAAAAAAACATTTCATTTACTGACTGTGAGTGTGCAACTGCTAGCAGCCATCTGGCACTCTGCGCACTTGGATAGGTAAGTGAAAGACTGTAAATAGGCTACCCTGACCCAGCTCATACAGTCAGTGAGAGTAAATCAAGTGGTCTTGCTATTTTCTTTGTTCTTCCTTTTGGATTTATCATTTGTTCTGTGATTGTTCTGCAACTTATTTTCATCATTGTTGTGTTTTCTGGTTCCAGTTTGTATGTGTTTAGTTTGATTTCATTTGCTTCTTCTTGTGTGGAGAGAAAAAACAAGCATACAAACATAAAAGGCTTAGGCTTATTGGTGTTTTACTATGTGATGTAGTTATGCACCACTTGACTGTGCCTGTAAAATAAGTGTCGTACATTCTGGATGCACAGAAATATTCTGAAATAACTCAATTAGAGAGACAATGCACTATGTAAAATCTGTGGTGAGAGATCAAAGAAAGACTGTGAGATGGACAAAACCTGCAAAATTATGCAAAAACTACGCATCAGAATTCATACTTTTTGGGATAACTGTATTCACTGGGTACAGCGATGGGGATCTGGTCTTGGCTTATACGCCGAGCAGAACGGAGAGGGGGTTCATGCCACTGTCAATATGTGAAAAGGAGGTCTTGGGAAATAAGGAATGACAGTGACAGACTGAACATAAAGATGAAGGAACAACTGACACTAGTGTCTCCACAGATACAATTCCACCAAAAAAAGGAAACCCCCCCCCCCCTCCTCCTGATATTAGGTACCGGCAGCCTCTCTTCAGCAAAGTGGGAATTGTGTCAGTTGGTGGAAAAATTGCACATGTCAATATTCTTGCAGATGAACATGAATGACAAAGTTGTTATCATGAAAATGAAAACTGTTCTTTCCTCTATTGATCTGTGCTGTTCGTTTTGTTATAAATGCACCCACACAGAAAACCCGTGAAAGAAAAACACACCAACCGACGAAGTTTCACTGCGTAATGTAATGGCGACTGGCTCACGGCAGCGCTTGGGGTGACCGGTTAACAGCAACTTAAATTATATGGGTCACACAGGACTACCTTCATGCAAATTAGTACAGCTGACAGGTCGAAACCCTGTCCTTCATTCCAGTATAATGTTTATTTCATAAAATTATTAGTTAAGTCTTCTAAAGGTTGGAATATTGGCAAATTTTGAAGAATAATATCTCAGGACCTACATGATAAATCAGATGTTCCCACAGATGCGTAAACAGCTTATTTTTTGCTGAATATAACCGTATACAAAACTATGCAATGTGACGTACGTGGGGTGTGCGTGAGCCAACGAAGGGCGAGTATCCGTGACCTGTCATTTTAGCATATGGGAACCGCGAATCATGGTGGCCTTCGAAGCGATCACAGTGAAAGTCCAGTCAACGAACTTCTACCTTTGATCGTCAAGCTGAAGGACAAACTTTGTAAACATCGACCAGTTTTAATAAAAATTGACTTAGAAGTTTGATTCAATGAATTATTTTTTATATTCTTCTTTATCTAGAAAGATTTTAAAAGAAATCCGTGGCAGGTATAGCCTGTATAAGCAAAAAATAAAAATTACAATCTCCGGTTTGATGTTTTATCGCCAAGAGATTTTTTTTTAAGCGACCTGGAACAAGCAGAAGTATGTGAAGCGATTGCTTTCCAAAGGTGTTTATATTGAGCACTAGTATTTAATTATTATGATGGATGTTTGTTTCATACATCGAAATCATTATATTTGTGCTAGTACTTGGCTAGAAATTCAAACCGAAAGTTGGTTGGCGAGTGCCTGTCGTCTGTCAGATCAGATTCGACTATGTTTATCATCGTAAAGAATTAGCAAACAGCAGTTTTGTACACACACACACATGCGCACGCACACATTATCAGAACACTATACAGCATCAGGCAAATACGGACACATAGCTCCACAAAATCAAATGAGACTTTCTAATGGCATAATACAAGAATACTTTACTCTCAAAAGTAATACAGACAGCTGGCACAAATAAAAAAAAAAATACTTGAGAAAAAAATTCGGATTTTATTTCTATCTGTTTTCAAGGCAATGATGATTTTCTGCAGATGAAAGCAACCATCACTGCCTCCAAAATTTCAACAGCAGACACTCACTAATAAACTACTTCTACAGTTAGACTTGTTGAGAACTGAGTGTTGTAAGTCATGGGATGAGAACATGGCTTTTGTTTAAAAAATTAGTAACACTGATCAATCATCACACCAGGGGCTAAATCTGAAGACAATAATTGAGACAGTTTTGAAAGAAGCGGAGAGATTTTCAGTAGACAGACCAGACATTGAAGATTTCTTTGTCTGTGGATATGGGAAGACGAATGCTACTGCGAAAAAACTGATGAAAAATAACTTATAGATAAACATTAGGACTGTATTAGAAATGGCTGCAAATCATGTACTGCATTGCCACGCAGGCATGTATCTTCTGCTGTTACACATTTCAGTTTCATAACATTATTGAGAAGGATGTCTTTCTGTGCTAGTATGATACAAAGTCATCTGCGGATCACATTATTTCACACTAAATCAGTAAATGCATACAAAATCTTAAAATCTCGTATTTATAGCAACATTTGCTTGTAAAGAGTGAAGTTGTAGCTTTGTATTTAATCCACATGCAAAATTTCAGGAGATTCCATCATGACATAATAATTATGAGATACGTCTGTTATTAGTTGGCCTGAAACATGGGCCGTCATTATTTGGGTGAAAATGCATAAAAAATATCTTACATATTGAATTTAACTCAGTTTGTAAATAATTTTTACTTGCAGCTTTCTATCTGATTCACATGCAAAATTTCAAGGAAATCCATCACGAAATAAGGGAGTTATGTGCGTTGTAATTTAGTCTGGTATGTGAACCGTGTTTTTTTCCAACGTTCAAATGAGATATTTTGCCATTTTTGGAGTCATATAACTCATGACTTTGTCACTTTACACTGCCCTAAAAAAATAAAATTCATACAGTAACATTGTTTCTGAGAAAAAGTAAACTCTAATCAATTCTGTCTTCTTATTTTTGCGTTTTGGGGGTGCAAAAATGGCTTGTCATGCACTTTCGAACAATGACAAAATGTCTATGAAGTTTGCTGCACTGCTATGTAAATGTATGAACAGATCTGCTTGTATGCTTGCTTTTTTATGTAGTTTATGTTGTTAAGAATTAAAATCAGGAATGACATTCTCTGTTTGAGGAATTCTGGAAAATATAGGTTCCAGCAAACTTGCTACATTTCACAATTGGCGAAAAGAACATAAACTGCCGTTTTCAAATTGTGTTATCTCTGGACCTAATACAGCTAGAGACTTACTTTCTTTTACATTGTGCTTATTTTTTCTTGTACTTTTCAGAAATATAACATTATAAGTGTTAATAACCTCTTCAAAAGCTGATTTTTTGCCTGCTGATATGTAACATGAGTTCAGGCAGCAGAATATACATGTAGATAAATAAATGTATTTATACTTGCTATAACATACCAATTTCATCCCATTGTTGGTTATTTTCATACGCCTAGAAAACATGTAGCTAGCAACGTGAATGACAGTGCAGTGTATAAAGAAATGTGTGCGCGCGCTCGCACATATATTTGTCTGTATAATTAGTGCATATATTGGAGTACAAACACCACTGTCTCAGGAAAGCATTTCCTGGCAAGTGAAAACTGACACTAATTACCTGCCACCTGTGGCAAACATGGTCCAAAAACACGCATTGTGGTGAGTAATACCAGTAGTGGCTAGACTGAACTTTTGAAATGCTAAGTAAGAACGGTCAGAATATTTCCATGCACCACACAGCATGTGTGAAAGTTGAAGCTTCATTTGTTGTCAGTGTATGAACGTGCTGTAAAGTCTGTAGCATGGCATTTAAGTAAACCCCTATTACGTGCACAATATTTTCTCCTTTCTCTGTTGTATTTGTACTCGTTGTAAACTTCAGAGTACTTTCTACCGGTTTTATCTTACAGCTATGATGAGTCAGATATAAATGATGTCGAACCACAGACACTAGAGTTTACTGCGGCCAGTGGCTTGCAGCTTAATGCTGGCATTGACAGCAGACTGTCACTTTGTATGGTTCCCTCGGCACTTAGCAGCTGTGTTGTCTTTCGCAGTGGCTCAGTGAGAGTGTTCAACTAAAAAGTGGGCTGTGCGTTGAAGGGTAACACTTGGGCTAACTATGCATAGGGAAAGTTGCAGGGCGCACATCCATATAAAGAAAAGCTCAAACATAGCACAGGTAACACATAAGCAAACGAATATTCCTCCCGGTGATTCTGCATTAGTATTCACTTTTCCATTCTAGATATATACTCAATGTTTTGTTGCATTTTTCATCCAGAGGGATTCTGATCGTTTTGCAAAGAAGCAAATGTGCTTTGCAACAGTGCTTGTTCTGTTTACAAGTGCGATTCTTACTGGCCCATACTAAAGCAGCCAAATCCAAGGAGGAAAGGACAAGACATGACTGGTTAGAACTGGGCTAGTTCCAGTTTTGAGCATGATCTTCCCAGCAATTATTTTACGGTTACATACTGTAATGGTGATCAGATATTCTACTTTTGTGCATGTACGCATACACATACATATGCAGACCTATACTTGATTCTTTTTCTCTAAGTGTAATAATTTGAACTAGAACATAGCAGATTGCAGTAAGGCAAAGCTTGCTATGATGTAAACATAGCACTTGGCACGCTGCACCAGCCTCATAACTGTTAACTTGTCCTGAGAAAAGCTGGACTCTTACCAGCTGGCTCCTCTATGACCTCATGGTTATGGGACAACAGGGTAGCAATCTTGGTCTGAAAGGCACCATTGTATCATTCATTTCAACTAATGTCATTTGCTTTCACTCAACCACTGGGCACACACACTTGTTCACTGTCACTGTCACCTACATATGTCGTTTACAACACATCAAGAGCTACTTACCTTCAACAAGACATTGGTGGTCTTTTTGGGCTCAGCCTCGTTCTTATCTCCATCCCCACTGGTGGAAGCAGCACCAGAGGTGTGTGGCGAACTGGAGATTTCTTGATCCATTATGCTGGGAGGGTCTCCATCGTCATCTTGGCTCAACAACTTCTTCAAAATGAAGTTGTCCTTCTTTTCCTGGTCCACGCCTGCCCCGGACTCCCCATCTTCATTGGACGTACTCTGGGGCTTTTCGGGAGGACTTGTGCCGGGTCCTGGAGTGGGGGACTGGTGGAGTGAGTCATCTGGGGACTTCATCCCACCCGATTTGCTCCTACCTGGGCTGGCCATGGAGGAGGCTGACTTGGTGGAACTAGGGCGAGGTCCTGGCATGGAGGTGTGAGGAGAGCGAATCCCCAGAGGGTCCAGCGTGTTCTGGGTCAGCAACTGACACAGTTTGCCAGGACGTTGGCCTGAGCGAAGGTCAGATCCTACAGCCCCACCAGGACTGGCATCATAGGGTGGGGTAGAGGCAGGGAAAGGCTGTTGGTCATGATGCAGACTTCCACGTCCAATAGGGGAAGAGGCCAACATGTCTAGCCCACCACTTGATGTTTGAGTGCCATCCATGGACTGCAGGGCCTGCAGAGGGGAAGGCTGGGACACCATGCTGCCCACGCTGCCTGGACCACCCATCCCACCAAAGTCAGAGGCATTGCTGCCCATGCCACTCGGAGAACGCCCCCACAGAGGGCTGGGCTGAACACCTGCAATGTGGACAATTCATGACTTTATAGTCAATTTCATTATTTACATGAATAAAAGTAGGCATGCATTCCTTCCTTCTGGGGCAGACATTGCTCAGATGAAGGAGGAAACCTACTGACAGTGAAGAAAGCATGCCTCCATGAATTTTCTTCTTTTTTTTTTCTTGGGTCAGATTCTGAGCAATCTGAGAGATTTTTTACCTTTGTGTGCATGTGTCTGCCTGTGTGTGTTTTTTTCTTTTCTTTTCATGTGTGTTTTAGGATCTCTGCAGTCTGATGCATTTTGGAAGGTACAGGAAGACATTCAGTGACTGCAGTATTACCTGCCATAGAAACATCCCTTCCAGGCAGCACACTAATTATGTTCAAAATTACATTTTTGGGCAGAGTGTCTGAATGAAATAACATTTCTCTATCCAAGCAAATTGTAACATTCTTGTCAGCTGTTACTTAAGAGAATGAAGAATACTTTTTCTTAAAAAAGGATCATTGCACTGAAGGAGATTTCCTTTGTGCTCACCTTTTTTTTTCTTCTGGTCCCATTTTCTACACAGCTTAAAGGCCACAGAAGCTGGCACGGTTTTTATAATGTGACAAGGATGAGGATGCGGATGATAGCTGTATGCTATGGAGTTCCATCCAGGACTGAGACTACCTAACAGGGCTATACTTTACACTTACTTTCATAATCTGTCCTGGCACAAACCAGGCCTGAGAGATACAGACATCTGTGGTGTTGGTAGACAATTTCAGTGACACCTCAATGACGCCTCTGTGAAGTGGATGAGACTCGACTGTGAGCCACCTTCCGAATGAGCCCACAGCACGCTCAACTCTGTGTAGGAGCCAGATGGAGCCGAAAAATCCCACAATGATGTTTGAAGGGAGTAATGGGGATTCAAACCCACAACCTTCCAATTGGGAGTCTGTTGCGGAATGAAGAGTACATTGTTCTGTTTGTTTTTGTCAAAGCAGTACTTGACAGTGCCGATGTCTGTTTCTGTATTTCTTATTTACAGTAGTGTGTACTAGTTTACCACACTGGGTCCAGCTATCATTTTCAACATTCTGCCTTATGGTATAGATAACACCAAAGTCTATTTCACTCGTCTACCTTCCGTCAGTCACACTCCCATCAGTGTGTGTAATGTCAACTGCCAAACCGTCTTTGTTTTGAGTAATATTTTACACATAATGATAGTGAGCTCAGGACATGAATCAAGAAGAGCGCTATGCACAATTTTCATCCTATGGCAACAATGCCAGCAATTAGTAAACACCTGCCACTGCCTGAGTTATATATGAATACATTACTGCATTAAAAACCCTTCAGTTAAAAGCATGCATCTTTAACATCTTTAATACACTGTCAGCAAAAGCTTTGCATAATCATAGCATAAAATTCACTGACAGGAAAGGCTTTGCGTAATCATAACATAAAATGTCACCAACAGCTGAAAAGAAATGGAACTGGCCACGTTGCTTCTAAAATGACATACAGGACACAAAGGACTCTTTTGATCAAAAAGAAAAAACACACACACACCAAACTCTTGTGTGCGCTGTGCTGGCGGCGACATGGCCAATTCACGCTCTCCCTTACTTTTTACTTTTCTTGTGGTGTTGTGACTTTCTACGTCTAAATTTTTGCTGAAAGATGGATGACTGTTCAAGGAATGTGTTAGTATGTCTTATCGTGGTGTGCCTGCTTTTAACGGAGACCGAGTGCCAAGAAACAAGTTCCACATCAACCGGCAGCAAGATTCAATACAACATGGCCGAGCTTCTACTCCTCCGGTCATCGCCGCTGGTTAGACGGCCAACGTCTCAACTACCTGAAGAAATGAAGGTTAGGAAAAGGGGAAAGAAAGGAGGTGTCAAGGCTAGAAATAAAAGGAGAGGGGACAAACCCATCCTCCCTAAAATAGCGATGAGCAATGTGCAATCTTTGAATAAGAAAATAGATGAACTACACGCTAAGGTAAAATATGACAATGTGTTGAAAACATGTAGTCTGATGTGTTTCACAGAAACATGACTACAAGGCAAGATGGATGTTGATATTGATGGATTCTCTATATTAAGAGGGGACAGAAGCAAGAAAATAACTGGTAAAAAGAGGGGGGGAGGCGTGTGTCTGTATTTTAATGAAAAATGGTGTCACAAGAAAAATGCAACTGTGAAAATTGAAATGTGTACCCCTGACATAGAAATTCTTACGGTCAGCTTTCGACCGTACTACTTGCCGAGGGAATTCACCCACGTGATCGTAACAGTGGTCTACATCCCACCAAGCGCAAGCGCACGTGAAGCAGTGAACACATTGGCGTGTCATACCGCTGACATTGACTCGAAATCGCCTGACGCACTAAAAATCATCACCGGTGATTTCAACCACTGCACCCTCAAGAAAAAAGATCTACCTGGGTATTACCAACAAGTCACTTGTGCAACTAGGGGCAAGAATACATTAGACTTGTTATGCAAATGTCCAAGATGCTTATCAGTCAGTCGCTACGGCGCCGCTTGGACGCTCTGACCACTATATCGTCCAGCTACTCCCCCGCTACAGACCTGTCGTCCGGAGGGAACCACCCAAGCGGCGCACCGTCAAGGTGTGGTCAACAGAAGCCTGCGAGGCCCTGCGAGGGGCATTGGACTGTACTGATTGGGACATGTTTGTGCATAGTAGTGACAACCTTGATGAACTCGTAGATGTCACCACTGAATATATTAACTTTTGTGTTGACACTGCCATTCCAGAAAAGAAAGTGAAAGTGTATGCAAATTCAAAGCCGTGGATAACAGGGGATATAGTTAAAGCATTAAAACATAAAAAAGAAGTCTTTGTGGAGGGGGACAAGGCAAAAAGCAGGGAAGCGCAAAAACAGCTTGATGGGGAAATTAAGAGAGGGAAGGAAGAGTACAAGAAAAAGGTGGAGAAGGACTTTGCTGGTAACAACATGAAGAAAGTTTGGAACAACATTAAACTGATGAGTGGGTATGCAAAGAAGGGACAAAGTGAGGCACAGCCAGACCCTGCCAACAACAAAGACAGAGCCAATGAACTCAACAAGTTTTATTGTAGATTTGACAGTAAAGATTTTTCTTCTCATCATGAAAACATCCGTGAGAGATTTTCAACAGGCAAGAAAGACAATGACAGTAGCTTAGAGACAGACGAGAATGAGGTGCGTCGTCTGTTAAAAGGTTGCAACCCTAGAAAGGCCCCTGGCCCGGACGGGGTTTCCTCCAAAGTTTTAAAACAGTGTGCCAATCAGCTGGCATATATCTTTACAGTAATCTTTAACCTTAGTTTCAGACTAGAAAAGGTCCCTGAATGCTGGAAGGCTTCTGCCATCATTCTTCTGCCATCATTCCAGTACCAAAGAAGCCTAGGGTCACGCAGATGAACGACTTGCGGCCCGTAGCCTTAATATCTGCTGTTATGAAGCTCTGTGAGAGAATAGTATTGAATAGGCTGTCTGTTCTTGTCTCTGATTTTGTTGACCCCTTACAATTTGATTATAGAAGGAATAGAAGTGTTGAAGATGCTGTTTTGTATGTTTTAAATACTGTGTATAGTCACCTGGACAAACCTGGCAACTCTATTAGGCTGATGTTTTATGATTTTAGTAGTGCTTTTAATACCATCCAGCCACATCTCCTCGTTGATAAAATGTCTAAAATGAACATCCCTCGAAATTTTATATCTTGGATTTTTGATTATTTGACTTTTAGACCTCAATTTGTCAGACTGCCTATTGCATCTGCTTCATCTCATGTTCCCTTTGTTCTATCTGATGTGCTGTACACCAACACTGGTGCCCCCCAGGGAACTGTTCTTTCACCATTTTTGTTTACTTTGTATACTGCAAATGGAAGACAGAAGGATGAGTCATGCCCTTTAGGTAAATTTGCGGATGACACCAGTCAGGTTGGAATGATTTGTAAGAAAAATGATTTATTGTACAGAGAAGAGGTGAGACACTTTGTGAACTGGTGTGAAGAAAACTATCTGGAACTGAATGCATCTAAAACTAAGGAAATTGTTATTGACTTTACCAGAGCCAAGACTGATGCCCCGGGGCCTGTGAAGGGTGAGGAAGTGGAGAGAGTGGATGCGCACAGGTACCTGGGCATCGTCTTTGACAACAAGCTCTCCTTTTCACAAAACACAGATTCTATCATTAAGAAGGTACAACCAAGACTCTATTGCCTTAGAAAAATTAGATCTTTTAGAGTAAACTCTGAAATTCTTTCTTCATTTTACAGATCTGCCATCAGCAGCTTGCTATTCTTTGGGGTTGTGTGCTGGGGTGGGAATGTGTCAGAGAGAGACAGGGAAAGGCTGGAGAAGATCATCAAAAAAGCTGGAAATGTGACAGGACAAAGACATGAGACGCTGGACATGGCCTACCACAAACGACTGACTGATAAGACAGTTAACATACTGAATGACAAAACTCACCCACTTGTGGGCGAGTTTGACAAAAGACGAATTGACAGGAGTGGTAGGCTACGACAACCGACGACACGGACAAAGAGATACAAAGATAGTTTCATACCCAAAGCCATATTATCTTTTAACAACGCTTATACTCGTAATTTTATTTGAAATCTTTATGCTTAACCTGCACTCTATTTTTACTATTTTAATGTTTATTGTGATAATTGGCACTTGGTCTATGTGAGAGCAGCGCGCTGTGATATGCGAGAGTATGTGATATTATAATGTATGTGATAATATTAATTGTTTGTTTTTAATGCCTTTATAATTTATAATGTATAATTTTATGTCTAATTTGTAATGTGATTGGCAACGTAATTTCCTTCGGGACAAATAAACTATCTTGTATCTTGTATCAAACAAACAAAAGCTGTATCCAAGGCGTCAGCACAAAATAATAAACATTTCACAGCCATGTTTGAAAAACAAAACAACCATGATGACTAACCTGGCTGTGGTGAAACGAGGGGAGAGACAGTCTTGCGATAGCCCATGCCAAACTGTCCGCCATGATTACGGTTCTGCATCATGCCCACCCCTCCTCCAGCAGCTCCGACGGAACCAGGACTGCGCTGGCTAGGATATCCCATACCTCCCCTCTGTGGGGGCATGCTAAAGCCCCCTGCCGGTCCACGAGGAGCGCTTAGCCCAGGGCTGGGGGGGAAGCGGGGTGACTTCTGCCCATCAAAACTGAGCGAGTTGCGTTGCACCATGGCCGCAGGCAGAGATGCAGGGTGGGGCTTCCCGTTGGTGTTCACCATGACATTATTGTTGGTGAGGTTGCCTAGCGGCTGGTTGCCTAGCAATGCTGACTGAAGTGAAGACTGGGCACTAGTGGTTGAGGTCTTCATACCTGGAAGAGTGCCCCATGGTCCGGCACCACCAGCACCAGCAGACTGTGGAAAACCCTGCTGCCCCACATTCACACCACTAAGGTCCCCGTTGAAGCCGGCCATGCCATCTCCTCCCACACCCACACTAGGGTTC
This sequence comes from Monoplex corrugatus, assembly GCA_030674185.1. Classification (NCBI taxonomy): domain Eukaryota; kingdom Metazoa; phylum Mollusca; class Gastropoda; order Littorinimorpha; family Ranellidae; genus Monoplex; species Monoplex corrugatus. The sequence goes on along the minus strand of JAPXFY010000027.1, from coordinate 40,622,713 downwards.
AAGCAGTCCAGCTCACTGGTGAGAAAGTCAAACTCTGACAAATTGTCCATGCTGCCACCTCCCATTCCCATGATGGACGAGGAGGGAGAGGAGATGGGCAGGGCCCCCATGTTGATGGGCATGTTGGTGTTGGGCATGGATAGCATATTGAAGTTAAAGTTGGCTTGTGGAGAGGTCAGACTGGCCAGAGCCAGGTGGTGCTGGCTGTTGTTCCCTGTCTGCCCAATGATCGACTTCATTAAGCTGGTGGAGGCCGACCCTTTGAGTTCCGACTCCGAGTCACATTCCCTGTACACCACACAAACAAGCATTCATATATGAATGCACAATGATCACAACCATCATTATAAGATTGACAACAGTTCTTACCTTTTGAGAAGACAAGAAAAGCAGGATACTGCCACCTTTGAAGAATAAACAGAACATGCCTTGCCTTGTACTCTCTCCCTCACACATACACATGCACACTCTCCCACAAAGCCAATTAATGGCTTTTAAAGGTGCCACATCACACTCTATTATTTTAGAATCCAATTTAAAAATAATAAAAACTTTATAACAGGTGCAACACAGTAATTAAAGACAGTGTCTAACAGTACAGTAGAACCAAAGCACAGAATCCTGTCATTATTACCTCTGTGTTTGAATTATCTCACACAAATTGTCTATGCTGCCACCTCCCATTCCCATGATGGATCAGCACTATATCATACCTATGTTGCTAGCTTTGACTGGTTACTAACTGTATACAATCAAGCAGCACTAAAAATTACTCCGAATAAAAACACAAGAGGGTTAAAGAGTCAGACTGAAAAAGCAGAAAACAGCAGGTTCAGTTGAACAAAAGTAAGCCATGCTCACTTCGTATCTTAGAGAGAGATGTAACATTTTTTTTTTGCCAGACAACCTCTACAAAGGAAAGACTACACAGTAAATCTATCTACAAATTATGAAACATGCTTTTCTTCCTCCAAGTCTCCCAGCTGGTCATCCATCCATCCATCCTACTGATTGTAACTCTTCCACCTCTGCTAGCTAGCCATGACTTCTACGACTATTCTTTTCCTAGTGTTCAGAATGTAAAAACTGTATTCCTTGAGATTATTATTTCTGTTCTTTACTTCAGATTTAGGATTTATATTCATAATTGAATTAGGATTCCTACTTATGTTTTGTTGATTATACAAAGGCCTTTGATCAGGTAAGACACGAAGAATTGATCAACGAACTCAATGTTGATGGAAAAGATCTAAGAATAATAAGGAATATATATCTGGAACAAACAGCAGCAATGAGAACAGAAAATGATATAAGCTCTTTCCAAGATATTAACCCTTTCTGTGCCTAAGTGTAAATAAAAAGGTGAATCGCCTGTGCCACAGTTTTAAACGTCTTGACTTAAAATAAAAAATTCTTATCTCTTCATCCAGCCCAGAAAACCCCACTACACTATATATTTTCTTGTTCAGTATACTTTACAACACACCAGGAGCAGCAGTACTTTCATTTTTAAGATCGCCAGTGCTAGTAATGTCACCCCGACTCTTATCTGGGCCAAGTCCGACTTCAGACATCAACACCGGAATATTGCCTGCATGCATCAAATTATCGTGATTTTCATTCTTATCGACAGATTGCGAATCAGAATCAGCTCCACAAGTAATGATTTCTGCGACTTCTTTTGCTGCATAAATTGTTTTTCGGGTCCGATCGACGCTCGGTGTTGAAGCGAGTCCATCCTCCATTGTTTGCAGTCGCTGAATAGTTATCAGCTGTAGGGGGTCACCTTTTCAACTGCACGGGCAGAAAAGACCGTTAAACGTCACACATACATAATTACCATCTATTTATAGAGCGAATCCTGAAGTTTCCATTGATATCTCATACGTCACTGAAAGTGTTGGGGTTTTCTAGCTAAAAATAGGAAAAGTCGCCGACCGAATATTCGATCGGTGGCAGATGATACCATTCTAAATGCATAAAACGAAAAAGACTTACAAAATCTTGTGAACACAACTGAACTAGAAAGCAGAAATAAAGGGCTGAAGCCAAACAGCAAGAAGACTGAAGTCATGGTAATCAGTCAAAAACAAGAAATCTCCTCATGCAAAATAACAGCAAATGGCACAACAATGAGAAAAGTTGTAAGTTCAAATCTCTGGGAAAATCATCTCACCAGGTGGCAGATGCACATTAGAAATAGCCAACAGAAGTGGCCAAGCTAAAACAGCATTCAAGAAAATGAAAAGCGTTCTTACCAACAAATGCCTTTTGATTAACATTGGGAATGGAGTTCTTCAGTGCTATACAGAACCAATACTACTGTATGAATGCAAAGCATGAAAAGACAACATGCAAAGTCAGAACGAGATTGAGACAGCTGAAATGTGTTTTCTAAGAAGAATGTTAAGAGATCCAAAGGTAACAAAGTAAACAAACAAGCCAGTCTTGAGTTCAGTTCAGTTCAGTTCATACTGCTTACAGCCCAGCCGACTACTACAGCCATATCAGGGCTAACATCACGTAAAAAAAAAAAGAAAAACCCATTAAGATAAAAGACAACAGTTACAAACCATGCTCACCGTCAATCTTACAAATCTAAAATGCGATTAAAGAAAAAACACGTAAAATCACATCAGGTGAAATAGACAGTCTTGAAAGAGGCAAACACAAAAAGAACATTAATGAAGAAGATTAGGAAAAAGGCAAGCAACATTTATGACATTTTATGAGGCAAGAGAAATTTGAGCACCTTGTAACAACAGGAAAGCTGAAGGGAAAAAGAGCACCAGATAGATCCAGAGAGAAAATATTGGACGTATTTACAGAGTGGATGAAGACAGAAAATGTGGGAGATGTACTTATATTGGGCAAGTTTGCAAAGTGGATGAAGACAGAAAAGGGTGGGAGATACACTTGCAGCAACAAAAGATAAGACTCGTATGGTGGGCCATGATTGGCAATGCCATGTGGTGGGGCGCATGACGTTGATGATGATAAATTCAGATCAGGCAACAGTTTCCTGCTTCTCAGGACTATTCCTCAAATCTGCCTACAGCCTGTAAGTTATGTCATCAACTGATCAAGACCCCACCAATGTATAGGGTTTACATGTAAGTTTGCACAGCCTGCCTTGTTTACTAAATAATATTCATCATACCACATATATAATGTTGTGCATACAATATCAATCATAATATGTTTAATTCAACATCACTCTGAACAAACTGATACTGAAAATCAAGTGTGCAAAAGGAAATACCTTGTTTTCAATTTGTAAAATGAACAGTTTTTCTGACTTAGTTCTAGAATAAATTTCTGGTAAATGGGACAAAAAGCTATTTCATGCTTTTACAGGACAAACAGCAGCTTCTAGGTTTAAAGGAAGCACAGTTGCTGTCTCGTCTTAAGCACTCATCAGGGCATAAAATGGTAACCAATCGAAAGAACACAAATCCATTAAACCATACACATGTCTGAGTGTGACTGGGACTGTGTGTATGAACTGGGGGGAAAGGAGGAGTTAAACTGATGGCATGCTAAAGCTGTATCATGAATATACAAGCACCGCCTTCTGAAAAAAACACAAAAAAACACAATAACCAGCCCAAAGTACAGCTGTACTAATCAATACTCACCTGATGATAGAATGGGTGGATAAGATATGTTCAGCAGCCTGGCTTGCACTGTTGTAGAACATTTTGCTCTTGGTCTGTACAAACACGAAGCGATTCTCCTGAAGTCTGAAGCGATAAACGCCACTCGTGTTGCTTCCATTTTTCACCACTGAAGAGCACATGGTAAATATTTTTAATGATACAAAGCAACATGAGAAGATTTTGGATTCTTTACAAATACTAATGAGAAACTAGTAGTAATAATCAAGTTATACAATTAATAGTAAAGTTATATTTTAATACTTATGCTGTTGTAAGTTTAGATTTTGCATTAGCATGTAATACAGAAGCAGAGACACATTCATATGTTGGGCTCAGTATACACAGTCCAATTAGAATAGAAAATGTCCAGTTATGCTACACCCCGCCAGGACAAATGTCCTACTGAAAAGATATGTTGGCAGACAATAAACCTAGTGATCTCCAAACATGCACACACAATATTCAGCAGATATTATTATTTCTGTTTAAAGCCCAGGAGACTGTATAGAGCCAAGTCGGGGCTTTAAGCATTTCAAAATATACACAATATTCCCAACACGAAAAAAAGGACCAAAAAAAAAAGTACACATCTCAACGCATGTGCGCACATAATTTAAGGAGATGCCCCTGGTACCGACGACTCCATCTTATTCATCACACAGGGGATTTAAGAAACATACCTGAATACAAATTTAAACACAACTAAGGACAACATATACAAAAACGGGCTATATTACCTAAAACTGCTTCCACATATCACATTTCTCTAGAGCCAAAAATGCACTTAAAACTGCTTCCACATATCACATTTCTCTAGAGCCAAAAATGCACTTAAAACTGCTTCCACATATCACATTTCCCTAGAGCTAAAAATGCACTTAATACATATACCAAATTATCACTCCAAAGAGATCTGACAACTGTCTATACTTCTTCAGTTTTATCTGCACGAGTATCAACAATGTTTATTTAGTCTGTCTTGCCAAATCATCAAAAACATTAAATCTCCATACACAGTCCCTTCCCATGACCAAACATATATGTTCAAACCAACTTACCTTCTCCCAAATGTTTGCGTAGTTGACTTAGATCGTTTTGGTGACAATAGTCAGAGATTTGGCCAGACAATGATATTTCTCCATACGGAGTTTTGGACAGGCTTCTGAAAAACACAGACATCCAGTTACTGATGCACCTTCTCAAAGTCTGCAAAACAAGAAAATAATACTGTAACTTAATTTATTGGTGCAGTGCAAAATTAAAAAAAGAAAACAAAATCAACAGATGCAACACCGATTCCTGGAAAACTACTGAGGATATAACTCCTCTGTCCATCATAGCACTGGTCTGGTAGCTGATCTGTTGGTATATACTTGCCTCCTGTGAGTAACACTCTTCTAACATGGCCAATATGAGAGCCTGGCATGCTGTGTTACTTTGTACTTCTGAGATGACACGGGGGCAGGAATGCACATTTCAATGCCTCACTGTCAGGTGTCCATGGTTCCGGTGGCTGCAAAGAAGGTGAAAATGTCTTTTGACAGGACTTCCTAATCCTGTTGCAATAGCCTCTCACTCTTGAGGAAAACACTTCTCTGTTTAGGTGATTTTTGGTGAATCATCCATTTTCTGCTTCATGGAACTTCTGTCTATTCATGGCTTGGATTCTTTTATAAATATCTGCCAATTAATTCCCTATTTTCTCTCCGTCTTGAAAGGAATTCTGAGATAAGAGTATAATGACCACACGATTGTGCCTATACTGTAGTTGTACAACATCAAGTAGTCATATCTTCTAACACTTTAAACAGCAACTATCCTGTAACTATACAGTTTAGAAGCACGGACCAAAAAGGAAGTAATCATTCAAGCCGACAGATGAACTACAATTTCTACTACTGAAGAGACTGCCTGCAGCATAACAGCTCCTTGAAGGTCAGTAAATTTGTAATGTGTGTTCTCCTACTGGTGGCATGGAACATTTCTTTGCTCCAAGTTGCTGCAGCACAGTTCAGCGAGTCAGGCTATCAAACCACTCTCCAGGAAAGTTAGGAAAGAGCACAAGCGTTTGGACTTTGCTGCAGTCATTCTTTCTCAGCTAGCTGAACATCCATCTGCCTACTGCGGTTCACTTATGCATCTGTCTGTTGCGAGGACAAGTAGGAAGGAGAATAGGGTTGATAACTGGCCAACCCACTGCGGAAGGGGTGGACTGAATCTATGGATTCTTTGTTGCAGTAAGACACCCATGTTTTTCACTTGTGGTTGTAAAAGGATTACAACCTTTGCACCTGGAAGTGGAGGTGGCCCATAGGGATTTAATTTGTTTTAGGAGTCCAGCTTTCAGGAGGGTCAAACTGATGAATGCATCGTGATCTGACCTTAATGTATGAGGGGTTTCTGATAACAGGTTTCACTGAGAAGAGTGGCAGAATGGTTCAGACGTTCACCTGCCAATAACTAAACTTGAGGTTACAGGGTTCGCTCCACGTACAGGCCTCAACTTTTCTCCTCAGTTTGACTGGAAAATGAAACTGAAGTCCAGTCCTTCGGAAGGGGACGAAAAATGAGTCGGACCCATGTGCCTTCTGGCTGCGCACGCTAAACATCCCACGGCAGTTAAAAATTGTGAAGAGCAAGGAATTGCTCAGCTGTCTTGGTTTAAAACATTGGAGAGATACGTTGATTTCCCAGGTGCCAGCCCTTCAAAACCAGTTCGCCTTCTTGCCTTTCTGAAGTCTTGGTAAAAAAAAAAAAAAAGTGAATATGAATTTGAAGCGTGGGAGAGAGTGCTGGCCCCGGGAAAAATTGAGGTCTCTGCCACCTCATCCACCAACGACCCCAGGTTTATGGAACTATCTGGTAGGACCTCAGGGCCTGGCCAGTCATGGGTTTATGTGCAGGCTTAAGGCTTGTGCCGTGATCATTCTGGATCTTCTCCATCACATAGCAACGTGACGTTAGCGCATATAGAATTCATTCTGAGCGTGGAGATATCTTGAGAAACTGGAACTGAAGCTGAGTAGCACTGAAACAGCCATTTGTGGAGGTGCAGTAGCTGATGACTCCTGACCAAGGTTGTCTGATGAAATCCTGAAAAAGACACAGACTTTAATCTTCTCAAGTGGTAGAGATTAGAGATGTGGTACTGGGATCATCCTTATGATCTGAAGTTCTGATTCCTGATCACTTTTGAAAGGATGGGAAAAGAAGGAAAGGCGTTATTCAGGACAGGTCTCCAGTCTATCGACAGGATGTTGTTTGTACAGGTTTCTGTGTTGCAGACTGGAGATGCAAACAGGGGGGAATACTCATTGAATTTTGATGTAACAGTTCTATTATGGGTTGGAACCAGAGGCTCCAGAACTATTTGCAGGGTTGCCTTGTTTACGGTGTGCTTTGAGTGAAGGATGCTGTGTGACATGCTGATGAAGTCCATCAGGATGTTCAGTTTCCTTGTTATGTATCGTGTATACAGGGAGGTTCACTTCATGCCACACTGTCAGATTGGAACCTTAACTTGTAAAGAGCGTTCACCGAGTGTGGCCCCCCACCCCCCCCCCCCCACCCCCCTTCCCACTTTTTTTAATGTAGAATGTTACAGTGGTGTAGTCTGTGAAGAGATGAATCACTTTCTGTTGGATTTCTGGTGTGAAAGTTACTTGGGCTCTGAGAGCTGTTTCAATTTTAGAATACTGGTAATTTAAACCAGTTTGATACTTCTTTGGCCCACTGATCTGCCATCTTATAATTTTTCTAAATGTGTTTGAAAGTTCTATCAAGAGGTGTCCTCAAAGGACACATCCACCTGCATGGATCAATGGATACAGCCGACAAGGACCAGGGACGTTATTGCCTGAAATTCTGGCCAAGACAGAGAACTGAGCTAGCTATTAGAAACCATACTTATGTATGAAGCTAGAATGCAAATTCAGTATTGATTCTTGTTTTCAAAAATGGATGGTAAAAATAGATTTGTGAATAACCATCACTTCCCAAAGTATGTGAACCTAAAGGAAATATGTTACTTTCTGCTTGAAAACTGTGATGTGCACTAAATATGACAAGTTCAAAGTAACAACATTTTCTACTGCACAAGATGAAACAATGATCAAGTCAATTTCACAAATGAACTGAATGAAAACTACTCCATTATTTCATGGGGAGGAAAGCCCAGATGTACAGGACAGAAATCTATCAACAGATAAAATATATCAATTCCCAACCCCAAAACATTACCAAAAAGGGCTGACCTTGCATATAAGACTCTTTTCTGACAAGTGCACTTGTCTCTTGACGTCTCTTTTAAACACTAAACTTTCATTTAAATTTCTGGACATCTTTATGCCATCAATCTTTAACACACTCTTATCTCCAAAATTAATAACCCCTATCAAAACAGCTGTCTTAAAAATACTCTGAAAATTGAACAGCTATACACATTGTTTTACTTCTCAAAAGGAAGAGAGATGTAGGGGGAGGATGGGAGAAAGAAAGAGAGGGAAAGGGGGGAGGATGGGAGAAAGAGAGGGAAAGGGGGGAGGTGGAGAGAGAGAGAGAGAGAGAGAGAGAGAGAGAGAGAGAGAGAGAGAGAGAGAGAGAGAGAGAGAGAGAGAGAGAGAGTACCAGTTACAAATACACCATTACTACAAGCAAGAAGAAAACCAAGACATAGAGGGACTGACCGGACATCCACAGAAATGATATTGCCCTTCAAGTCCTGCTTGGTAGTGAACTGGTCGACCCCAACCATAGCATTCACCTTCTCCGTCATTGGTACACGTCGGGCAATACACACCAGACAGGTAGGATTTTCTGAAACCACAGAAACACCACCTTCATGGTTCTCTAAAAATACTGACAAATATATTGACACCACTGAACTTTCTGAAACCCTAGCGACACCACCTAAACAAAAAGCAAAACTGAACAAGGATATTTCTTGGCACCATGGCAACCTTGTGACATCATCTGACAAATTATGTCACTCACTGGGGTACTAAGTTTTACGAAAAGATTTTAAACACAGCTGCCGACTCTAAATCACACTTTAATATGTTGAACTACTCTAAAGCAACATAACAAAATAAGAAAAATTTTTAAAAAGTGTAATAATCACTCTAAAATGTAATGCTAAAAACATTAAAAAGTAAGAAATCTATACAAACTGTACTCAATCTCGCAAACAAACAATTAAATCATGTAAACATAACAGCAATTTTTCCAAAGTGACGCACTCTAAAGAAAATAATCAAAAAGTGCAATAAACTGACTGAGATATCATTCATTATGAAGAATAGATAACCGGATGACACAACACTGGACACACAGTGGTAAAACTTGATTGTTGTGATTTTGTCACACATCTGAAAATAGACACAGATGATCATGCTTCCTTAATGCTCACTATGCCCACTATGTAGGGCAGCAATTAATAGTCTCCAATCCTGTCTGTTCTGGGCCAGTCTTGGTATGGAACCCCAGGGCCTTGAGGCCTCCTTCCATCATTTGTCCCCAGGTGTTCTTGTGTCTTCCTCTTGTGCCTTCCTTTCCGAGTCCAGTGACAGGCAGTCCTGTTCTCTATGGATGATGTGCCCAATCCCACTGTTTTTCATGATGATACAGTCTGTATTTTCTTGACTTTTTCACTAGCAGATGAACTGTTGCTTGGAAATGGTGATGGATCAAAGGATTCATGAGATTCTTTGGAGAATCTTTACAAGGTTGATAGTTCTACTGTTGCTTTCTGTCATCCTGAAGCATTCTAAGCCATAAGGTAGGGTGGAGAGGATGCTGTACTTGGGGGATCTCCACAGGTTGTTTGGTATTCTGAAAGTATTTCTGGCTTTGTTGAGATGGCTCTTGATGTCACTGCTTGCACCTTTATTGTGTCGGACAATACTATCTTGGAAGGTGGGTAGGTCTGTTGCATCTGCTTGCATTAGTGAAGGGTGTGGGATGTTCAGAGGTCTGTTACATCTGCTTGCATTGGTGAGGGGTGTGGGATGTTCAGAGGTCTGTTACATCTGCTTGCATTAGTGAAGGGTGTGGGATGTTCAGAGGTCTGTTACATCTGCTTGCATTAGTGAAGGGTGTGGGATGTTCAGAGGTCTGTTACATCTGCTTGCATTGGTGAAGGGTGTGGGATGTTCAGAGGTCTGTTACATCTGCTTGCATTAGTGAAGGGTGTGGGATGTTCAGAGGTCTGTTACATCTGCTTGCATTAGTGAAGGGTGTGGGATGTTCAGAGGTCTGTTACATCTGCTTGCATTGGTGAAGGGTGTGGGATGTTCAGAGGTCTGTTACATCTGCTTGCATTGGTGAGGGGTGTGGGATGTTCAGAGGTCTGTTACATCTGCTTGCATTGGTGAAGGGTGTGGGATGTTCAGAGGTCTGTTACATCTGCTTGCATTGGTGAGGGGTGTGGGATGTTCAGAGGTCTGTTACATCTGCTTGCATTAGTGAAGGGTGTGGGATGTTCAGAGGTCTGTTACATCTGCTTGCATTAGTGAAGGGTGTGGGATGTTCAGAGGTCTGTTACATCTGCTTGCATTGGTGAAGGGTGTGGGATGTTCAGAGGTCTGTTACATCTGCTTGCATTGGTGAGGGGTGTGGGATGTTCAGAGGTCTGTTACATCTGCTTGCATTGGTGAAGGGTGTGGGATGTTCAGAGGTCTGTTACATCTGCTTGCATTGGTGAGGGGTGTGGGATGTTCAGAGGTCTGATTACATCTGCTTGCATTAGTGAGGGGTGTGGGATGTTCAGAGGTCTGTTACATCTGCTTGCATTGGTGAAGGGTGTGGGATGTTCAGAGGTCTGTTACATCTGCTTGCATTGGTGAGGGGTGTGGGATGTTCAGAGGTCTGTTACATCTGCTTGCATTAGTGAAGGGTGTGGGATGTTCAGAGGTCTGTTACATCTGCTTGCATTAGTGAAGGGTGTGGGATGTTCAGAGGTCTGTTACATCTGCTTGCATTGGTGAAGGGTGTGGGATGTTCAGAGGTCTGTTACATCTGCTTGCATTGGTGAAGGGTGTGGGATGTTCAGAGGTCTGTTACATCTGCTTGCATTAGTGAAGGGTGTGGGATGTTCAGAGGTCTGTTACATCTGCTTGCATTGGTGAAGGGTGTGGGATGTTCAGAGGTCTGTTACATCTGCTTGCATTGGTGAAGGGTGTGGGATGTTCAGAGGTCTGTTACATCTGCTTGCATTGGTGAAGGGTGTGGGATGTTCAGAGGTCTGTTACATCTGCTTGCATTGGTGAAGGGTGTGGGATGTTCAGAGGTCTGTTACATCTGCTTGCATTGGTGAAGGGTGTGGGATGTTCAGAGGTCTGTTACATCTGCTTGCATTGGTGAAGGGTGTGGGATGTTCAGAGGTCTGTTACATCTGCTTGCATTGGTGAAGGGTGTGGGATGTTCAGAGGTCTGTTACATCTGCTTGCATTGGTGAAGGGTGTGGGATGTTCAGAGGTCTGTTACATCTGCTTGCATTGGTGAGGGGTGTGGGATGTTCAGAGGTCTGTTACATCTGCTTGCATTGGTGAGGGGTGTGGGATGTTCAGTTATCTTGGTTTTCTTCTGGCTGATCTTTACACCTCCTTGTACATTGATACTTTGATGGGATGTTTTCTCCTGCGTGGACAAAATGTTAAATATTGTTCCAACATATCTGCCATGCTTTTGCTTTTGAGCTTACTAAAGAGCCACAGAAGTGGATATTAACCATCAGCCTTTCATGCACACACACACACATCCCATCATCGTGATCAAACTAATACAAATGCCCCTCCTTCCCAGCAGTAATGACTTAAGATGTATGAGATACCAAACCAGTTTTCTTTTTTTTCATCAGTCCAATTCTTGTTCTGAAGGCTTTGTCTTTCGAAAATGAGTCATACATTCACAACACGTTCATTAAAACTAACCCCATGTACTCAACAGACATGCCATCTGAATACAGGGGGGTGGGGTGCAAGTGCATGTGTGTGTAATTTGTTTTCATATATTACTGTAATACAGGATTGATTAATGCTGTATGGTGTTTCGCTATTTCTTACCAGAATCAGAATGCACCTCAGGGAATTTGTAGGGTTGAAGGAGGGCAGTAATGTGCATGCTTTCATACTGAGAGACATAGGTTTGCTTCACTTCCACATCGTCGTCTTCCTCACCTGCAAGAGTGGGCAATACAAACAACACAATAAAAAAATGAACTCTTAATACAATACTACACTTTCTTATTAATGTAAGTCAAAAATTACAAGAGCGCATACATCCATTTCTCAGGTGTCCCAATATGCTTCATTTTTGTCAACAATTACAAGAATCTATCACAACAGCTAAAAGTTCAAAACAAAGCCTTATAGAATAACACAAACCACACCATGAGAATAATTTAATTCCTTCACTGTCCCAGATATCTACATACTATGTGCTCAGTAAAAAAAAACTGATATACCATCTCTGTTTTTCATTTCAAATCACACCAACAATGAGAATAGCTGTGATATTGTGCAATTGTTATTCACTAGATGTGTTTTTGTTCTAGTATGTATCAAAGCATTTTATTTTGTATTATGATTCAAAAGTCAATACTGTGTGAAAAAAAAGTTATCTCTGTGAAGTACATAACTCACTTTCCTCTTGATCATACTAGTCACTGTCATCACTATCTGCATTGTTCATAATTTCTTTAGTGTTTCCAGAGCATAAACGTTCATAGACATGAATGATAAGGCATGCTGGCCAGTCGAGACAGTACTGTCCACACCAAAACCAAAATCTGTCTTTAAAAAATCTCACTAGACCACTTTCATCAAGCGGGTACTTTTTATGACCAAAGGAATCTAATCTTGTTTGTTTTTAAGCCAGTTATATCTCTCTAACTATATTGATCCTACGGAAGCGAACAACGAACATGGCCATTCTCCAGACCAGAAAGAGTATCCAGCAGGTGCAGTTCAGCCTTAAATAAGCTATGCGCCGGGGCAGTAAATGGGTTAAAATATGACCTCATTAAACTTTCACAACACAAAATTCAAGTTTCACATACAATTTTTTAAGCAAGCCATGACTACAGCACTAATCTGAAGGACAAAGAGGTTTAAAAAAAACAAAAACAAACAAACATACCTAATTCACACACACACTTTCTCTCATATGCACATGCCTGCTATGTTATGGTACTCACATGGAGGCTTTACAAGCATTCTACAAATGAAGTTGCGTCCCTTTTGGCTTTGTGGTGAGTCATTGGGCCAGGCTAGACTGGTGGCTGAAAAAATCAAATAAGGTAAGATGCTTCAAACAGCTATTGTTAATTGTCACAGGGACGCAAAGTGTAAAAAGTATTACACACACGCATGTGCACGCATGCACACGCACGCGTGCACACACACATATGAGTGCTGTTAGAATTTTACTGTGCTCATACCAACACAACGATTCTTCGTTACAATAGTATTGACAAAAACACGGGAATTGAGGAGTGGGGAGAAACTGAGACAAGTTACTGTTAGTTCTGCTTAAAGCTCTACCCACTGCATGGAGCCATATCAGGGCAATAACCATTTTAAAATATACTCAATACTTCAACAGGAAAGAAAAAGAAAAAGAAAAAGACAAGTACTCATATCAAGGCATTCGCACACATAATCTAAGGAGATGCCTCTGGCACTAACCATTCCGCTGAATACATCACACAGGGGATTTAAAAAACATCTGAATACAAATTTAAACAAACTAAGGACACTAATTTGACTAAAACATATATATAAAAACAGGACGAACTTATCTAAAAGTGTTTCTGCGTATTTCATTTCCCTACAGCCAAACATGCAGTCAATACATGTACCTAATTATCAACCCTAAGAGAAAGTATGCAAGACTTTATCGAACACACACAAGTGCAAGGGTGCAACTTAGAAAAAGTAAAAAAACTGAAAGGGGTCCAGTGGCCGGCAGTGCCCCGTTTGGGGGGCTGGGGGGGGTATGTCCCCCACACGCTGAAGATTTTTCAATAAACGGATTTTCCGTTTCTGACTCTTTGAAAAAACGGATTCCATTGTCAAACGGAAAAAGTTGCACCCATGCAAGTGAATGGACCAGCAAGGCAGAAAATGATGGAAGAAACGAGAGAAAGCAAAGAAAGAAGAAAAAAGAGAGTGACAGAAAAGAGCAAATTTGCTCCTGAGACCCGAGTACAACCAAGCTAGACAGGAATTACCTTTGATACAGAAAATGCATTTTACTGTCTCTCCTTCATTTCCATTTCTCTCCCCTGCCCACACCCAACTACTTAAATGAAGATTCATGTTTTGTATTTTTTTCTTACAATTATTATCATCATTATTGTTTGAAGCCCAGCCAACAGAGTAGAGCTGTACAAGGGCTGTAACAATCTCAACACCTCTTTAAAGCTAGGGAAAAAATCTGGAAAGAAAAACATTACACTTATCAATGCAATTGCATGCATAATCTAAGGATACACCCCTGCTGTTGACCACTCCAATTTTATTGCCTGTCCACTTTTTCATGATTACACCGAAATGTTAATGCTGAAGGCCAGCCACCAACCTCATTTTAAAATAAACTGATTACACAAGTGCCCTTGCCCTATCTACAATACTGTTTACAAGACAAAATGTATACAACTCGTTTCCTATGATAATGTTTCAGCTCCAATACAATTTTTTTTCTTTCTGCCCCCATTTCTTTGCTTTCCACGCCTTTGTTCTTTTATTTTTTTGATAATGATTAATGTGTAAGGGTCACCAACCCAAAAATTTATTGGTCTCACTTTCTTCACCTACCCACCCCCACTCCTGAAACACAACTGATATGGAACATTCCCCAGTCGCCTTGTTTGATCAAGAAAGATAGTGCAACACACACACACATATACATATATACCTTGCACAATTAAAATTGCGAAAATGAGATGGGGATAGAAGACAATACTAGCATAAGTGGAATGCCATCAATGTGTCCCTCAGTGTAACCTAAGTGGATCTATCAAAGACACTGCCAGGACACCTGTGCGCAGACACACACAGCCCATCCATCCCCCTTCCTCTCTTCCTACCCTTTTTCTTTTGTCCTTCGAGTTGACTACAGATCTGCCTACCAGGAGCTTGCTTTGCTTTTCATGGACTCTTCTCTTCTCCCACAGATCATGTTTCCCCTCAACACTTTATCTTGACCTTTTCATGTACATATTTATAACATTCACAGAAGCGGAGAAACCCCCAACCCAGAAAAAATACTAAGGGGAAAAAATGAAAAGGAGCAGAGTGGGATTAGAAAATAAAACTGCATAAACTGCACAACCTAATACATGAATTGTAAACATATATTTATGCATGCTTTCACAAAACCAAAATGTCATACATTTCTGTGAGAGAGAGAGAGAGAGAGAGAGAGAGAGAGAGAGAGAAAGAGAGAGAGAGAGAGAGAGAGAGACAGAGAGATGAAATCTGTATCTCTGCATCTGAAAAAATGCAGCTCAAAAAAGTAAAATTATTAGTCTGAAATTCATTCAGAGTTTGTTCAAGAGGACTTCATCACACTCAGACAATTCCCCGTGTGCCCCCACCCTCATCCTTCACAAAATCCTTAAAGGTCTTGAAATGGAGCAAGGGGGAAGAGTAGTACCTATGAAACACTGACACCACTGGAATGAGATGGGCAGTGAACATGCGCCCCCCCTCCCCCCCCAGGTTGGGACTGAACTCGAAATATCAGATCTGGAGTCCAAGGCTCCATTACAAAAACCAATCAGCCTCTATAACAACTAGACAAACAAAAACAAAAAGTGGCCCACCAGAGTCAAGTCCACAACTCTTGTGTTGTCCATATGGCACTCCAAGTAACAGAGCTAACAAGACTACCACCACCGAAGATGAGCGTGGTGCACTTAAAAAATGAGTTAAACAATGAAACTGTTTTAAAGGACAGTTTACAATACTGGTAATCATTTATTATTCATTTATTTCAAACTTACTCCAAATGCCCTAGCCAAGCTACCTTCTTGCAGCATATATCCCCATCTATTTGGAGAGGGAAGAACCATATTCTCAGTATTACACGCACTCAACTTACCCAGTGACATGGGCACCAGACTGTTGCTGAACTGAGCATGGTCCCCCACATGGATAATGTTGTAGATACTCTTTCCATACAGGTCATCCTGCATACAAAAATAAGGATACTTCCTCACATCCCTGTTTAGCTATAGCACTAACATTTCTAACATGTGCTATCCTTCAGCTCAATTCTCCGTCTTGGCCAGAATTTTGGTCAAATGACATTCCTGGGCCCTTGTTCTGGGCAGCCAATCAATGCCCTTCCTCCTTGACAAGCCTGTATTCAACTAACTTTGTTTCATTCACTGACCCCTAAAGATGTCCCTCACAAGAACCAGTGATAAAAACAGGGATGGTAAGATGGGGATTTCTGTTGGAAACAGTGCATGGTCACTTTTGGTCTTCGTATAATGCTGCTATAAGTGACACCAAGTGTTTGGGGAAGCCCATCTTTGCCACTGTGTAAAACAGTTGATGGTGTATGACACTGTCAAAGGCCTTGTTGTGATCCATAAAGGAAATGAAAGCTGTATGTTCGCTGTTCCTTACTTTCTCTATCAAAATTTGTATGACAAATAGCATATCTGTTGTTCCTCTGTTGGATCTGTAACCAGACTGACAGTCAGAGTTTTACTTTTTGTTTCATCCTGTTCAGTATGATTAGCAGTACTTTACTGGTGTAACTGATTAGGGCGATGGTTCTATAGTTACTGCAGTCCTTGTCATTCCTATTTTTGTATAGCATGACAATATTCTTGTAGCTTCCAGTCATCCAGCCATTGACATGATTCCCATATTCTTGTACACAGATGACATAAGGCAGTTACACCTACTTCTTCAGTGTGGTTTAACAGTTCGCCTGACACGTTGTACAATCCAGGCGATTTTCCTAGTTTTAGCTATCTATTGCTGCTCTTTGTTCCAATTCTTGAAAGTCAAGGCAGGGAATCTCTTTTGGGAGTTACGGTGTGTTATCAGTAAAACGTTCTTTGCCTTACTCATGCCATCTTGAAAGAATGTCTTCCATCCCTGTTAAGATTTTGCCCTCTTTACTGTCTATGCTTTGATTTTTTCCTTGAAAATTTGTGGATTTCATCTTTCTTATTTGTTGAAACATTTCTATTGTTTTCCTCTGAACATTTGCCTCTGTGATTTTTAGCATTCTTCTTCTATCCATGCCTTATCATCTCTTCTGATTTTGGTTCTCCTTTTTTCAGCCTTTTGTAATTTTCTATCTTGTTGCTCCTTTGTGTTTGGCTCTTCTCACTGGCTAGTTGGAAAACTTCATCACCTATGTATGGCTTTGGTTGTTTGTCTGCCTTCCTAGTTTTGGCTCTGCAGTTTCGGTGTATACTTTTTTCATATCCTCCCATGTATTGTTTGACAAAGTTTCACTTGCTGTCCTTTCTTCTAAGTGAGCACAGAAGTGGTTGTTTGTTTCAATTTGGTACTCAGCGTTGTTGTCTAGATCTGTTAATTTGTCTAGACCATATCTGATTTGTTTCTCTGCTTTGTGTTGTTTGCATGCTTTCGTTCTTAGAGTTGCAGTTAAAAAATACATGGTCTGTCTCATAATCCTCTCCTGGTCTAAATTTTGCATTCATTACTGACGTTCTCCGTTTCTGGTCTATCATGATGTAATCTGTTTGATGTTTGCTTCTGTCAGCTGGTGATGTCCATGTATATTTCCTTCTATTTGGATGTTTGAAGGTGTTTGTGACTGCAAGATTATTGGCTTGACAGAAGTTGCTGGCACACTACCCTGTTCATTTCTACTTCCCAGTCCCTGAGGTCCTATATCACTTTCCCTGTCTTCACTTTCACATACTTTAGCATTTAGACCCCCCCATTATTATGCAGATTTCCCTGCTGGGTATCTCGTCTTCTGTTGTTTGTACGTCATTGTCGACCTTTTCAATTTCTTCTTCCATGCTTTTGAATGTGGTGGCATAGACTTGGATATTTACTGGAGCTGGCTTGATATTTAGTTTTGCCATGACTATTAGGTCACTGATAGCATTGTGGTTTTTAAGCATGCTGCATTATGTTTGTCTAAAATGATAACTACTCCATTTGAGCCTCCTTTTTCATTTCCACTGAAGACTATTGTATGATCTCCTTTCGTTGAGGATGTCTTCCTTGTTCCATCTGGTCTCACTCAAGATTTGGTGCTGTATAATTAGTCATTATTATTAATTATTACAGGAGGATGGAGACTACAACTGATTTCTACAACTCAAGCCTATCTAACTGGTGTTGAAGCTAATGGTGCTTCTTTTCAAATCTGGTTCAATCTGACAATAGCTACCACTGCTACTGCAATCCTGATGCACATTTCTACTGTCATCTTTAGTTGGGGTTCCTCACAGGTACTTGACTGAAACTGTCGACCTCTTTCAGTGTCTGATCATTCATGTCCATAGCTGTACTGCTGTCATAATGATTTTGTTTTTCTCATTGCCGACTTCCATTCCACACATTATACAATAAGAACTATTAGTTATTCCTGCCATTAATAACTATCAGTACTGCTACTGTGTCAACCTGGCAAGTTGTGTGGAAAACAACAGCTACCACACAAATTACTACATATAGATTTCTACACAAATACTAATTACTACTGACACTAGAATTATATCTAGTTTGTAAGTAACTGTTAATAGTACTTGCTGCTACCACACAAATTACTACTTACAGAATTTTTACACCACCACTACTACTTATACTACTATTTCTAATTCTTAAGAAACAATGTTACCATGATAACTATTTCAAACTGGCAAGCTGTCTAAAAACAACTGCAACCATACAACAATACAGCTAGTTCATGCCATTCCCAATGACAACAATAACAGGATAGTAAATAGCAAAAAAAAGGCTCTTCCTCTGCTGTTCTCTAAAATGAACCTTTAGCTCTTCACCTCATTAATTTCAACCCTTGTCCCACGCATGAAAAATGTGTGTGTGTGTTGTGTTGTGTTGTGTTGTGTTGTGTTGTGTTGTGTTGTGTTGTGTGTTGTGTTGTGTTGTGTTGTGTTGTGTTGTGTTGTGTTGTGTTGTGTTGTGTGTGTGTGTGTGTGCCTGCGTGTGCGTACGCGCATGCATATATGTGTGGTGTGTATGTCACTATGTGTGTGCCTAGACTGGGTTAAGACAGGTGGAAGGTATGAAGAGAGATTCTGGGCAAAAAGGGAATAGTAGTGGCAAGTGGGGAGATCGAGAGGAAAGGGAAGGGAGAGAGGGCACTGACTTCTCATTAACGCAGGACGACAGTGCGTACCTGAGTGTACTGTAGATATTGTTTGACGCTGTCGGAGACAAACTCAACTTTGCCTTGGCTGTTGACTACAAAAATGAATCCTTCAAGCGTCTGCAACATATGTAGAAATGAAATGTAAACACAAAATGTAACAATTGAATAAGTATACTACAATACTAATACTGCTGCTAGTACCAACAGTAATGCAGCATCTTAAACACAATCATGTGCACTCACAAATTCTCACACAGAGACATGTAATGATGTATACACGCACACATTGAGATGATACCAGTACTTGTCAATGAAACAAGTTTGTCTCTCTATGACTGTATGTGCTGAAGAACACACACACACACACACACACACACACACACACACACATGCACGCACACCACACACATAGGACAGACAAGGTATATACATGCCAATGAAGACAATGCCAAGCATTTCTGTAGACATACACAGATCTAAAGTAAAAATTATAAACAAAAACACACCCATTTTCACTAAAAAAAAAAGCAAGACAGACACATGAACTTTAATGAATTACACAAACATGAGCTCTGTTGAAGTATATATATACATACAAATACTCTTCAAAGAACACAAACACACCTAAAAGATACAGGTCAGATGTAAGCCAATGCCAGTCCCTATATATTGAGAGAGAGAGAGAGAGGAGAGAGAGAGAGAGAGAGAGAGAGAGAGAGAGAGAGAGAGAGAGAGAGAGAGAGAGAGATTTCCCCAGTTAACAACCACTTGCAAGTGAATCATCAAACAAAATCCTCCAGTCCTCACATATGTTATCACTGCTATCACATTAAAAAAAATTCTCTGCACAAAGGGTTGCAGTCACAGATGTTTAATAGCAAAATAACATGGGTTTCTAAACTGATCTCATAAGTCTCAGTAAATACACACAAACCTGTCACCAGCCCAACACAGAAACAAATATCTAGATCTAAAACTCACTTGTGATGTCTGATAGCCTGTACACTATTCTTCCTTGTGGGCAGGGAGGGAGGAAGCATGGGGGGGAAGAGACAGAGTGAGCGAGAAAGAGAGGAGAAAGAGAGTGAGAGAGTGAGAATTTCAAAGCTTTCAAACATACAACATAATTTAACATTGCCAATTTTCCAGAATGATCTGGATTGTTGCATTTTAGGGTCATACTCCAAGAGGTGTCGGAACGATTTCCAATGATTCCTCATAGACGCTTATTTCTGACATCTTTATAAACAAACGATTTCCAATGATTCCTCGTAGACATTTATTTCTGACACCTTTATAAACTGTACAAACAAACAAAATGGGATTTCATAAACTGTACAAACAAACAGAAAATGGGATTTATCTCCAAAAATAAAGGGACAAAAGGGGCAATCTTTTTCAGCATAATTTTCTCATAAAAATAATTTGTTTAAACGAATTCATTCACGCCAAAATCTAAATTTGATCAAGTACCCACAAAACTTCTTGATAGTTATGTCATTCACATACTTTTCTGGTTTGTGGATTGATTTAAATTGGCAATAGGAAGAAAATCTATCACTGTTGTACTGTTCCATCTCTTCTTTAAATCTTCCTATTATTTTCTACTTTTAAAGAAAGACAAAAAGTTTGACTGGTCAGTCATGCCACTTATCCATACTTCTTGAAATCCGTATTTCCCTAGACATTCTTTAACATCTCTCAAACCATTTCCTTTAAGTTACTCCTTTAATTCCCTTCCAAGCTGTTTAAATGCACAGTGTAAGCCTGCTTTGGTTATACTGAAAGAGGCAGTTTAGTAAGTTTTAACCAGTATATCTCAGTGCTGCAATGGTACTGTAAAAATTCTCTCGCTACGAGCGTCGGGATTTCCCGATCATGTCTCAACAAAGCTTGCGTACAAGCACTGGAGAAATCCGACTTGGGTTTTGAAAATTTGCGGGACTTTCAGTTTTTCCATTAACCAAAACTAATGGCCAGAAATAGATTCTTCGGTCATTCTTAGCCTGTTTCAGGCCATGAGGTCACAGTACTCTGCAGCTGGTGTGTAGACAGTGCAAGGCTCACGACCCACGTATCTCTGCTACGAAGCAAACTGCTCAACAAGACTCAACATCTCAGCGAAGTGGGGAAACGTTTTTTGTATGTTTGTTTCAAGTTTATTTCCTAAAGGAGAGGGACAGTGTTGAAAAAGGAGAGGGATGGTGTTGAACAGGAGATGGATGCCCCCCCCCCCCACCCCCCCATTTATACTGTGCATATATATATACAAATTCAAAAACTTTATGTGTACAGAGACTGACACAGGAAGCTCTCACATCACAGAAAAGATTACATAGAAATGTAAATATATCAGTAAAGTCAGCAACACAAATGCAGAAAAGTCATCAGAACCTGCAGGGATCACAACATTTAGCACTCTCCTATTTTTCACTTTCGGGAATGTGGGGTCCAGGAGATTAAAAAAAACTTTCAGGAATGTGGCGTCCAGGAGCTTAAAAAAAAATCAATGTCTGTATAGAAAGCAGCAGTGAAGTGAAGGAAGATGATCAAGGAACTCAAGTCAGCCAGCCTGTCTGCAATGAAAAAGCATCAAAGCAGTGCTGAGGGCAGGTCTGCTGCTGTTGTAATACCTGGCACAATAAAGCACTTCATCAGTATAAATTACCTGTAAGCTGGGGTTAATCCATCTACAATACATCCTCCTCATGGGGATGCTGGGGGCTCTTTCAGTATAAATAGTATCCCTACCTTCTGGAAATTCTGTGCTAGAAATTTCCTCTTTTCTGTCACTCTCCTTGTTTCCATCTTGTTCCTTTGCTTTCTGTCAAGTCTTCCTATCATTTTTGTGCCTTGCTGGCCACTCACTGTACGTGTTCGATAAAGTCTTACATAAGTTTTCTTAGGATTCATAATTGGGTACATGTAATGTATTACATCAAGTGCATTTTCAGCTCTAGGGAGGTGAGGTATGTGGAAGCAATTTCAGATAACTTATACCCGTTTTTATTTGTATTTTGGAGTCCTTATGTATGCTTAAGTTTGTATTCAGGTGTGTTTTTCAAATCCCCTGTGCAATAACTTGGATGGAGCGGTCAACGCCGGAGGCATGTCCTTAGATTATGTGCACAAATTCTATGTATACTTTAATTTTCTTTTCTTTTTCTTTTTTTGTTGCAGAAGTTTTGTATGTTTTGAACCGGTTATAGCCCTGATACAACTCTACACAGTTGGCTGGGCTTTAAACAATAATAACAATAACTTACAATACAGCACCCTGCCTGCCCCTAATCTAGCTGACTGTCGTTGAAAATATACTCCCCATATCCTAGGTGTAACAGCAGTAATGCTGTCATTTTTATGTGGTATCTGTGAGCGACTGCAATAACAAGATAACCTTTCCCTAGTAAGGAGATAGCCTTCATGATCTATGACAGCCTTCCCCCACAGTCTTTCCCAAATAATGATAGTCTTCCCAGTCTAAGATAGCCTTCATGATCTATGACAGCCTTCCCCCACAGCCTTTCCCAAATAATGATAGTCTTCCCAGTCTAAGATAGCCTTCCCTCACTGCAAGATAGCCTTCTATCAAGCTTCTAATCTGAAAGATGGATAGTGAGACTAGAAAGAAAAGTTGACCTTAATTTAAGCAGTCTTTTTTTTTCTTTGTTTAAATGACACTCCACCATCCCAGCATGACTCTGCTGGGATAGCTTTCCTACTGCAAGATATTCTGACAATGAGATAGCCTTTCTATACTGCAAGATACCCCCGGCTGTGTGATACCTTTCTACCACAAGACACTATGAGATCAAACACTTTCTACTGCAAGCCATCTTGATTATGAGATAGCTGTTCTACTGAAAAACAGCCTTTCCAATTTCCAACTGGCTTACTGGATGCTGATGGATGAATGAGCTTTCAACGGGCTTACTCAACCCTGATGCACAAGTGCATGAGTGAAACTGTAAAATCTGTCATTATTTTGGAAATGTTTTAGGAAAAGAACATGAGCACTGCAAGCTGTATGTTTGCACTGTGGTCGGTTCTTTGATCTCAAGCCCAGGAGACAAAACTAGTAAAGACTGAATATCAACTCGTTCCCAAGCAAGTTCATGTACATAGAACTTGTACTAGAAAAAACACCATCTTAATCAAGTTAATGATAGGGAAATGCTTCATAATCAGCATAATACTGAATCATGAGACTAAATTTCTACTGCAATTTCCATGTAATTGGAAACACAGCCTTTATTACCATAAAGTAAAAACAATGCTGATAGCGATAATACTTTTCATTTTACAATGGTGACAGCGGAGGGGCATCCATGAGTCATGACATGAATGTGACCAAGCCCCCTTTGAGTGTCACAGTTAACAGCCCATACATTTACTTGACGGTTTTCTCCTCTGAAGACCCTCTGCTGCCAGGCTTTCTCCAGAGTTACCACTACCCAGTTCTTTGTGTAAGTCACTTTTTGGTTTTTCAAAGAAACTATTAACTGAGGTTAGTTCACAATGCCTGTAAACAATAACCACTTAAGGAAAAAAGATCTGTTTGCAAGATTAAACTTCTTGGTTCAATATATGCTAAAATATAACATATGTTCAACTACCCCAAACCTTCCCCTTCTTTGCTTCTAGACAATTTTTCATTTTAACGTAGTCCAACTTTATTTTGGTCCACACAGACAGAAACAAATGCTTTTTTGTTTCTTACTGTGACATCAATTGTAATTTCATCTTCCACAATAAAAAGTATTCAAAAATACCTGTACTATGGTGGCCTTGGTGATGCTCTAGTTTAATATGAATCTAATCAGCAACTAAGTACACCCATTTTGTAGCTATTTTACTACTTCATTTTATGACATTCAAAAGGTCTTTGAAAACTGATATCGACAGCTGACTTTGATCCATAATATGTACAAAGTTAGGCTAAGCAAAACTTCACAATGCTGTCATTAGCGATATCAATAAAAAAAAAAAGTTCATTTCAGATAGAAGGGGACACAGAAAACCCGTTATGCTTAGATGATAAGGTTATTTCATCTAGAATTTTTCATTAGGCTGAGATTATCACTCTAAAACGAGTCGTTTATGAAAATGTTGAAAAATATCATCACTATGGTTCAAGAAGGAATGTAACCTACATCCAAAACGAGTTCTCTTCCACAACAAAAAATGTTTTAAAAAATCCTTCAACTGGGGATAGATTCTAGGAGTAGAAAGTTCTTGTAAAGCACAACATGGATATATGCACATAACAACAGACCTCAAATACTAACAGAAATGAATATAATTTGAAAAAAATTGTGTCCACAAGTTTACACAAGCTTCATTACTAAGATTATGTCAATAATATGGGACTGTTCAAAAGAACAAGAACTTGTGTTTGCATGAAATGTTACATATGTTCTTCAACACCTTTATTCCAACATTTTCACTGTTTATCACTTATTAGACAAGGAAAAAATGTATACATATGATGTCTCTGCATGTTTCTTGTGTTTATCAAATGATTCTGTTTCCATACATTTTTTTTTTTAGTCATTTTATACTGGAGGTACTTTAATCACTTAAAAGTAATGGCAAAAACAGAAGGGCATCCAAAAGCCATGACATGGATGCGTCCTGGCCCACTGACCGTGTACTGAGTTTAAGGGCTGAAATGCTTGCTTGCGAACAGCTTCTCCTCTGAGGTCCTTCTGCTGTCCTGTTGTCCCTGGAGTTTCTTGCTACTGATACATGGCCAGACTACTGACTTCCATGAATTAAGTGTCCAGGATAGAACGGATGACACCATATTTATGGGATCTGCCGATTGGCTCCCTACCTTGCCTTTCTCCAACCTGCTCTAATTTCATAAATGAAAGATGCTCCCGGATTCACTGAAAAGGGGAGAGAATCCACTGGCGCTAACCTCATTACATTCCACAAACCACAATGGAATGTGGTTACAGCACAACTAGTGTGTCTGTGAAAATCCATGGAACGAAAGAGAACTGAATGAAGACTCTGCTGATATAGTAGCAAAAAAATGCACCAACACATAAAACATCAGAAAACCAAAACTAAGAATCAAGCCACAGTGCCAAGGACATCCAAGCTGATGACTCGGAAGGGGGGAAAAAAGGAAAAAACAAAGACAGACATGGATTAATAATACAAGAGATTAAAATAGGTGAGGATGCCAAAAGAATATAGAAAACAGTCCAGCAAGGTCAACAGGGACAATGGACAACATGGCAAAAGGCACTCCAGAGGAGTCTCACCAGGAATGACATATGGACTATGACCCCCTTTCAGGATTAGTTTCATCTTCAGATCTGTATATGACCTCCTGCTCTCAAATAAAAATCTGCAGGAATGGGTGAAATCAGATAAGCCTGTATGCCTGCTTGCCAAGGTAAACAAACTGTGGAGCATGTCATGAGCTTATGCAAAATAGTGCTAACCCAAGAAGGTGCACATGGAGGCACAATGAAGTGCTTAAAGAAATCACACAAGCAATCATAATGGTAAGGTAAATACCACACGGCAGTGTTCTACATTGCAGGAAGCAGCAAACTGTGAATGAAAAAGCTGCGACATCCAAAGCATGGAAACAGGGTCTACTGGATGGAGCAGATGACACGAAGAGCACAGATCTTCCAGAAGAAGAAAAAATCATCAGCAAAAGTGGCATGAGACCAGATACAGTTCTCCACCCCCCATTTCTGATCAAACTCACTGAGCCATATGTAAAATGGAGGAAGCCCATTTCTACTAAATCAAAAAGTATGCCAGTTTAGCCAGTAACCTGGAGCAAATCTGGGTTTCAAGTCAAAGTCCTCACCATAGACTGACAGAGGTTGGAGCAACGGGATTGGTGGGCACATCTGCCTATGACCTCATGAAACAGCTTTTGATTTCTGGTAAGGAGACAACCACAACCCTAAAGGCAATGTCAGAAGCAACTGAAAAGAGTTCCAGTTGGATCTGGTTGAGCAGAAACATAACTGCACTTCTTAAGGTTAAAAAATGTTCCTGTGTACAAGAGGTGTCCGACAGCTAAGTGGTTAAAACATTCGTCATATAATTGACTTGGCTTTGAGGTGCCTGACCACCTTGGAAACACGGGTTTGAACCAAGGTGGTGGGGAAAATGATAACATTGTAAAGACATCCAGAAGTTATGCCTGGCCCCATTAGAATCTGAGAAGGTAAGAGCTGAAACACCTGCTTAGGAGCGAGGGGGAGGGAATGGGGGCGGATTTTTCTAAGGGTCCTCTGCTGACCAGCTCTCCCAAAGTTCCTTGCTACCGTTTCTGATTACATGCCCACATCCATTGTTGTTCTTGATGAACTATTCATGCTGCAGTACTGTCTGGGTTTGAGCTGTATGGACCCAGACACCCCCTCCCACATCTCCCTCCAAATATATGGATGTATGTGTTTACATGCATCCTAAAAATGCTAGTCACACTTCAAAAACAAAAAACAACATCGCTTCATTGACAACACTCATGGACTGTCATCCATACCAAAAATGACAATTCCTATAATAAGAAAGCGACAGTCTGATTTTCATCTCTGCCATGTGACATGTACACCCCCCCCCCCCCCCCCACACACAAGTACATACGTGCATGCGTATGCGTGCAAACACACACATACACTTACCTAACCTAGTTGTAAATAAGTGCCACACTGGCCATATTGGTTCAGTTAAAAATAAAGTTTCTCTCACATACACGTACTTGCCTATTTGTACATTAGTATCACATGAGCCAAGTTGGCTCAGTTAACAGTACAGTTTCACACACACACACACACACACACACACACACACACACACACACACACACACACACACACACACACAGAGCCTTGCTGCCTACCTGTCAAACCTGTGTTACTCTACTTGTCATCTTTCCCTGTACCCTCCTATGTTCTTAAGGTCATCTTTCCCTGTACCCTCCTAATACTCCTATATTCTCAATCCGTATCCCTAGTTTCTCTTTTTCTTCATTGAAGAACAACTAGAGCCTGTCGCCCTGAATGGTATGGGGAGAGGCCTATCAGCAAGCTGTGGTCATGTATCTTGTTCCATTTGTTCCAAAAATTTTACAAGTTTTTTTTCTCTCGGATCACATTTCTGTTTTTTCTAGCCTTTCATGAAGAAGGCACATGACACACAAAATGCTACAGGCACATTCATCCAATTTTTTTTTTTATCATTAAGAGTATGTTTTTACTGGGGGAGGGGGGGGGGGTTGCTTGTTTGTTTTTTCTGCATGTCTCCTCCCTTCACCTACAACCAGCCAGGTATTCATTTTGACCAGAGTTCTTTATAACCAGTTGAGTAAACATATATGTGAGGATACAGATGAGACTAGATGGATACAAAGAAAAAGGGGACAAATGACACATTAATTCATTACTTAAAACAGAACAAAACAAACAACGAAACATCAATTCATTAAAAATTATACAAAGTACAGGATCACAGCGAGAATGAATTCAGACAGACACCACATGACAGCAAACATAAACCAATAAATCCCCACAACATTAACACAACTGTCAAATGCATATTTGGCTGTTCACATTTCTGCCCAGAAACACTTTGGGGTTGGAAGCGGATATCCACTGCTGCCCCAACCCAGCGCATATTCACACAGACACACTGTCTGACACAGTGGCAATGCATAGCAGCTCGCTGTATTACAGAATTACTAATCATCATCATCATGTACCCTGCCACATGGCACTGGCGATCATGGCCCTCCACACTAATCCATCCCTTGTTGCTGCAAATACATCTCCCACCCTCTCTGTCCTCAGCCACCCTGCAAGTCCGTCTGATATTTCTCCCTGGTGTTCTCTTTTCCTCCAGCTATCCTGTTGTGACCAGGTGCTCTCATTCCCCTTTCCTCATAAAATGGCCTATAAATGTTGCTCATCTTTTCCTAATCTTCTTTATAAATAATCTTGTGTCTGCCTCTTTCAAGACCATCTTGTTTGAGCTCAACATTCTTTTTGGAAACCACATTTCAGTTGCTTCAATTTTGTTCTGATTTTGCAGGTTGCCTGTCCACGCCCTACAACCGTTCAACAGTATGAGTTCTATATAACATTCAAAAACTCTCTTTCTGATGTTAACTGATAAATTTTGTCAGTAAGTACGCTTTTCATCTTCTTGTATGCTGTTTTGGCATGGCCGATTCTGCTGGCTATTTCTGATGTTCATCTGCTGTCTGGTGAGATGACCGTTCCCAAATATTTAAACTTATCAACATGTCTCAAAGTTGTGCTGTTTGCTGTTATTTTGCATGAGGGATAACATGTTTTCTTTACTGATTACCATGACGTAGGTCTTCTTGCTATTTAGCTCCAGCCCTTTATTTTAGCTTTCTATTTCTATCATATTCATGAGGTTTTGCAGATCGTTTTTCTGCAATCAGCACAGTATCATCTGCGTAATGAATGTCATTTTTCCTCCAACCTTTATCCAAGGTTTATTATGATGGTTTTGTTGTAAAATGAAAACAAATCTGGTGACAGAACACAACCCTGCCTGACCCCTCTTTTGTTATTTTGGAAAGAGCTTATATTGTTTTCTGTTCTTATTGCCGCTGTTTGTTCCTAATACATATTTCTGATTATTCTTAGATCTTTTCCATCACTATTGAGCCTTTCTAGTTGGTTGATGTTTGTTCCCAATACATATTTCTGATTATTCTTAGAGCTTTTCCATCACTATTGAGCCTTTCTAGTTGGTTGATCAATTCTTCGTGTCTTACCCAACGATGTTTCGTCTTGGTATAATCAACAAAGCATAAATATAAATCCTTATTCAACTCAACCGACCTCTCTATGATAGTTCTTAGGATGTATATAGCATTAATAGTTCCTTTCCCTTCGACAAATCCACACAGTTCTTCTGCTGTAAAGGCTGAGGGAGTAAACCCTGACAGAAAATCACCCCTATTGCCTTGTGGGTTGTCGTGGAAATGACAAAGGCTAGTGGAGAGTCTGTACAAAAGCCAACTGAAGGCAAACGGAAACCACCATTACAGAATTACTAACGGAAACCGCCATTACAGAATTACTAAAGACAGGAAAATTTGCTGGCTGTATCACAGAATTACTAAGGACAGGAAAATTTGCTGGCTGTACTACAGAATTACTAAGGGAAAATTTGCTGGCTGTACTACAGAATTACTAAGGAAGGAAAATTTGCTGGCTGTAAAACAGAATTACTAGGGAAAATTTGCAGGTTGTAATACAGAATTACTAAGAGAAAAATTGCTGGCTGTACTACAAAATTACTAAGGAAGGGAAATTTTGCTGGCTGTATTACAGAATTACTAAGGAAGGGAAATTTTGCTGGCTGTATTACAGAATTACTAAGGAAGGGAAAATTTTGCTGGCTGTATTACAGAATTACTAAGGAAGGGAAATTTTGCTGGCTGTATTACAGAATTACTAAGGAAGGGAAAATTTTGCTGGCTGTATTACAGAATTACTAAGGAAGGGAAAATTTTGCTGGCTGTATTACAGAATTACTAAGGAAGGGAAAAGTTGCTAGTTGTACTACAAATTACAAAGGGAAAGGAAAGGAAGAATTCTAAGTCAAACAGAAAAAACATAAAGCATGCTACCCATCTACTTCTTCTTGTGTTCGGCTATACTTTCTAGTTCCTGCCAGTCTCATACTATGTCAACTTTTCTGACTTCAAAATTTAAGACTTTTATCCAAGCCCCCCTCCCCAACACGGACAAACTCAATTTCATTACAAAGACATATTCTGACTGGATCAGTGGATGACTTCATTATCTGAAACAGTGGCTACTATGTATCTTGCCACCAACAATCTGTCTAGTCTTGTATCACTTCCTATACAAACTGTACTAAACCTTACCACTAAACACCGCTTCCTCAATGAAAGCTGCACATTTCAGTGATTTCTGTGACTACTAAACATAAAAGTCGACTGATGTTGCTTGTAAATATACGTTCTACAATCAGAAAACAACAGCAAGCGTCGTTTTCTTCTAATTGGTTACTTTAACCCTTACATTCCCTCAACCTATCCACTGGTGGACAACTTGTAGAGTCAAAGGGTTAAATTCAATTACACAAAGCTCTGTTCAACTGCACACAAAACCATGACAATACAAAAACAAAAAAATACACACACATCCCAAATCTTCTGCAACAGCAACTTTCCCCCTACTTTCCAGTGAATTTTGTGATTTTTAGATTCAATCTCATTATACTAATAATGGTGACACAGGCTTAAACTAAGTTGCCTGAACTTGTATGGTTTCTTCAATGTTTAATAATGAATCACAGTACACTAGTTAAAACTGTTGTGATAATGTTGAACAGTTAGCAAATAATAGTGGCACACAAGCTAGTGTAGTGCCCCTACCTCCAAAAGCAGAGAGCCCAGAAAATCAGCACCAACAATGGAGGGTTTGCTGGAAGACACCTGGCTTTGTTGTACCGCTTCACTGGAGGAGCCGCTCTCTGCAGAAATCAATCACACAGGTATAAATAATCATTTTGTGTCACACTCACAGGGCAAAGTAATAAACTTCTCACATCACATTTGATCATGATGAGACCCTTGCCACTGCCCTCAACCCTTATTCTACTATATGAGAACAAGTTGTTTACAAAGTGTTGACAATCATGTAATTATCATACCTATACTATATTCATACACACCCAAACCCACAACAGTGCACCCACATCCTGAGGGCTGACAAAGAAGGGTGGCAATGAGTGATGAGGAGAAAAACAAGCCTGTAAAAAGAATGTTGGGGGAAAAAAAGCAATTTCACACTGGGTTTGAACTTGAAAAGCTGTGGGGGTATGGCAGATATTATTGAGAGGCATATCATTCCACACGCCTGGTACAATCTTGGTATAAAAGTATCTTTTTAATTTTAAATTTTATCCGTAAACTGGTTTGAATGTTCCCAGCCTTTTCCCCCCCTCCAATGAGTTGTTGCTATACAAAGACTACTGACTTTTCTACAAACATTATACCTTATCATACGGCACTCAATGTGACTCACAATCACTTCTCACAGCATGTACATTTTCCTACACTAATATGATTATCAAACTTCTTGCTTGACAGTTCACCATTTTGACATGAAAGCGGAATCACATCTTCATGTGGACCATTGTCAACATTAGGGTCAGACTGGTTGATGACCTTGAAAAGCTTACAGCGCCATGAGCCTGCTTTTTAAATCAAGTTTCAGTTTTGAAATAGGAGTACAGAACTAACTGAAGCAAGGGTGTGTGAACAAGCTGATCACCTTGAAAGGATTAGAACGCACAAACAAAACAAACAGCACTCACTTTTTTCTTTTTTTTTTTAAGTCCAGTTTCAGTTTTTGAAACAGGAGAAATACCTACAGTAGCATATAAATGTACACTTCCACTGTGTGTAAACTGAAAGTAAACTGACACATGTAACATCTTGAGTTTGCATTTGCAATATAAAATATTTCATTGATTAAAGATGTATTCTGAACAACTTTTGTTACATGTATTGATATCAACTTCGTGCAAGACCTCACAGATCTATGTCAAGATAAAATGACACATGAACTGCAGTAGCTAGTCTTGACTATAGGGCCCAGGAACTCTAACATTTGACAGCTACTGTATAATAACATTTGTTTGTATACTCTGGAGAGGTAGAGATGTGGATTTATTTCGCCTTTTTTCAGTAGCAATCATGTCAAACCTTCATGAATATGTGAATTTCAGAGCTATTTTACACATTTACATACACTGGAAACAATGTTGTATGCCTTTCATCCCGTTCCTTTTCATTTAGGGATTACATGTTGAGTTGAAAGTCACAAGCTCATTCCTATAGTCGCCATTATCTTTAAAACAAATTAACAACAGAAAAATAAACAAATCAACATGTCTGAGTATGCAAACAAATCAATATTTGAAAGATGTTTGACAAATTTAGGTGTGTACATTCTGCTTTGTCATGACAAGCACTTCCACCAGTTCAAGGGGGACTGTCACAAAGTGACATTCAGATATGAAGACAAAGCCCTGCTTCCCAAGCCAACAAGACAATTTCATTTTGATCTGAGAAAGGCCTCAAAAGAAGATGGAAATTTTACCCTGGGAAAACTGGTGACCCACCTTTCTTCATTAGCATTACAAGTCATGTGTTGAGATGAAAATCTGGGGTGGAGACACTCAAAGTTGAACCTTCTAGACTTGTCAGGCAAGAATCTTTCTTAAACTGATCGTTGTTTAGTTGCATCATTATTGTTACCTGTGTGGGGGGCAGGCTTGCTGGATATTTGCTGCTGCAGCTGTGAGACTGTGTCCTGCAGAGTGATGTCACTTTTTTCCGGCTTGAAGGGCGAAGAGTTCATGTCCGCGATACTGGCAGAGATGAACTCGGCTAGCTCCTCATAGAGGTGCTGGTCAGCTGCACGCTGCTTCCCGACCCCTGATACCTCACTCTTACTGCTTCTGAAATGCAGATAAAGAAAACACTTAATGACCTGTCTTATTCTTCTAATTTCTGCAAGATGCACACTTAAACCTTGTAAGACCATTATGTTGTAAAACTTATAAAACGGCAGCAACCCCTTTACTGCTGAGCAATGACGCCACAATTCCATAATTTTTAGATTCTGTAATGTCTTCTTTCCTGATGTTGGACAGTCAAAACTCTCTCTCTCTCTCTCTTTCTCTCTCTGTGTGTGTGTGTGTGTGTGTGTGTGTGTGTGTGTGTGTGTGTGTGGTGTGAAAAGGGGTCCAGGAGAGGGCAGAGCATGGAGTGTGGCCAGAGGGATGGTTTGTAGGGGGACTACATATAATCAGCAGAAGTTAAAATCACTGTTGCTTAAAATTTATGGTCAGTAAGCATAGTATAAATCACAGTGTTGTTTAAAATTTATAAATCATTCAGCACAGTGTAAATCGCTGTTTCAAAATTAAGATCAATAAATATCTGAAACAGCCACTAAGCCAGTTCATCCATTAATTTCCCACATGTGTATTCATCTCACACACTGTGACACAATATTCATTCAATAAAACATCAATTCATTGAACCACAATTAATGATCTTTGTTGTAACAGCTGAGGTTCCATTTAACTATGACCATTTGCAATCATTTGAGCCACTCGGCAGATCTTTTTGTTGTGTTCATGAAACCACAGGCTGCTAAATCACCAGCAAAACAGACAACCCACTGTCCATGTCCAGAAGATCAAAATACACCAGTATTACTACTAATGTAATGGCTGATCTGCTGATCTAATAAGTCTAGTTATTAGGCTGCAATTTCTGAACAGTTCACAGTAATTACTTTTAACAAGTAACAGCATGGAATCAAGTAACAGCATGGAATAAAGTAAAGTGTCTTGGCTATTAATATGCACAAAAGTATAATGCTGCCTTATATAGTTCAATTGTTATGACATCCCTGAAAATAAGATGTGACTATTGGAAAATTGATCCTAGCATACAGCACCTCAGATGCCGTGTCTTCACAAGACTCAAACTTGGAGACAGTCCAGTCAAACTTTACTCCCATCTGACAACTGTATAAAATGGAGACAAGGACAGTTTGCTGCTGGATTGATAGTTTCAAAAGGAGGAAAACAGATTTGAAAGCCAAGCGGACGTCCAAGTGAGGCCCAGATCGCAGAGTGAGTAAACTGTTCAACTTGTACAGAAAGCAGCTGAAGATGATCCACATATTTTAGTTTGTGAAACAAGAGGAACTTATGGCCTCTTATATGCCAAAGCTGAACGGATCCTGTGGTGTGATCTTGAGATGATGAAAGGAACTGCCAGATCTTGTGAAAGAAGAGCACAACAAAACATCTCCTCTCCTAACAGAGGAGCAGAAAATAATGAGGGTCAGAGTTCTAAGCAATAGTGATCACCCACCAATGGCACAGGCCGAGTTGTGCTGCAGGCCCAGAAAAATGACCTGTGGTCTGACGGTAAAAACAGGGATTTTTGCAATCTACTGTGTACAGACTCTTCTAACATTTCCCATTCTCATGTATTGAAAAAAATAAAAATTTAATGTTACAAAAGATGACTTCAGTGCTGACTTCTGTTTTTGATACTTACAGAAGACACCAAAGTTGAATGAATGCATGCAAATTGCATCATTGTATTTAATCTAACTATAAAATTGTAGTAAATTTTATGGAGATTTAGACCTGTTGCCAAGAACATCCATCAGTTGTGTGATCAAAATCGTTGAAGCTTGTTTTCTCAAAATAGGCAATTCTGCATTTACTGTCTTTAAAATATCCCATCTCTGTTACTTGTCACAGTACAGAATTACAACAGGTTATCATTAAAAACAGTGGAGACTGTACATTATTTTTCAAGTATGCAAAATTAAACATTTATGCAATTTAAAACTTGTAAATGATTTTGTGATAACAGGTCTCAACTGCCTAAAATCTTGGGAGTCAGAGGACCCAAACTACTATGTGAC
Source organism: Monoplex corrugatus (assembly GCA_030674185.1). Classification (NCBI taxonomy): domain Eukaryota; kingdom Metazoa; phylum Mollusca; class Gastropoda; order Littorinimorpha; family Ranellidae; genus Monoplex; species Monoplex corrugatus. The sequence continues at coordinate 40,588,203 of JAPXFY010000027.1, read as the reverse complement.
GTGATCGTGTAGGTCTGTAACGGAGATATACCGAACACAGTAATAACAGATACTGACACACCACAGGGCTCCTCAACACACCCTCCTCTTCTTCCTTCCTTAGAAGACACACACACACACACACCACACGGTCACCCCGCCTTCCCCCCCCCCCCCCCCTTCATCTTTTTCTCTCCTTAACACATTCGTACACCAAACCTCATCACGCACAGTCCGTCTGCACCCTCAACCTCCTCTCCCCCCCCCTTTTTTTTTTTTATCAGACGAGAACTAGCACAGCCCCTCTCCCACCCCACTTCCCACCACCACCGTCATTAGGACTTCCTGATCACAGTACTGCAATACTGCAGCTCTCACAATCCAGACCTGGGGGTCGGAGAAAGAGGGGGGCGGCGGAGGGGGGGGGGGGGCGGCGCAGTACTGACTGAAAAGAATGAGATGAAGGCCTTGAAACTGATCGATAATGTCCAAGACGGAAGAAGATGGTGCTGGTTGCCGTGCATGAGATGCGTCCGTGAGCAGAGGGAGGGAAAGGGAGAGAGGGTAAGGGAATGGAGAGAGACAGACAGACACAGACAGAGAGACAGAGAGTGAGTGTGGGCGCGCAATGTCACTGTGCGTTATGTGCGTGAGCACGTGCGCTCATCTGCGTGGTGGTGAGATTGAGTGAGACTCAGAAAAGACGTGTTGTAGGGGATCCGAAAGGGGAGGGGGGCAGTTGTCGTACTTGTTAACTGAGAACTGTATCAGTGTATGAGCAAAGCAACTTTGTCATGCTGAAATAAGGAACATAAACCACTCCCTGACTCCGAAAGTGTTTGGTTTAACAAAGAGGAAGGACAGAGATTTTACCCTGGGAAAAAGATGGAGGAGAGGGATTGGAGACAGGGAGCTCTGAGAGAGCTAGCTAACAAAGACAGAAAGACTAGTATCAAGACAGAATCTAATGATTGTAATTATTAATTCCATACATCCCACTGAAAAATTCATTTCTGCACACGCGCGCACGCACACACGTGCGTGCACACACATGCACATGCAAGCGCATGTGCACACACACACTATATTCTCTTCTTCATGGCTATGATACGTTAACACTGTATGGAATCACAAACTCACATAAGGTGGATAGAACTTCAACAAAGATTCCATTTCACACATGGCAACACAAACAGAACCAGCAGGGAGTAAATGATGGCAAAAACTTGCTCTACACAGCTACACAATATGGAAAATATGCAATTCATTCAATTCATAAAATCACTACTGTAAAAGTAAGACACTGAAATTAAAGGAAAAAAAAAGAAAGGGGGAGAGGGAAGGCAAGGAATAAAAGTAAATCCCTGCCACAGGTCCACTCCAACCCAGTTGAATAATCCTCACTAGCAAAAGCATAAACTTAACAACATCACATCATACACTCCATGCCATACAGCTATAAATACTAACACACAACAGTGAGAAAATATGAGAACAGGAAAAAAAAAATCCTGCACTATAAAACAGCACTGTAAGACATACATACTATCAATATGATATTGATTACAAAACAAGTATCTTATCTGTACTTCATACAATAAATAAAGTTATGAACTTAGATTTTTTTTCTTCAAATTTTTATTTCTAATTTCAACTTCAAAATAATAAAATACACACACACACACAAAAAGGAGAAATGAATTCCTTGTGGATTGCCTAGTTATGCGCTAGGAAAGTGTATGAACCACTGAGTCATGAAGCTGATGGCTAATGGCAGGCGTCACAAGTCGCAAGGCAATGATACCCATGCAATAATGTAAGAGCATCCAGCATCGATACTTCACCTAATGTAATGTACAATATAAATGTCACAAACTGAACAACACTACTTGCTCTGCCCAAGACTCAGTCGTCATCACTGTGAAGATAAACACAGAAGTTCAGATTTCCTACTCCATCTCTCTTTTACATGCACACACAACAAAACAAATCAAATAAACAAATTCATGTGAAACACACAAATACATGATACACAAAACGAAATACGCTCATGAACAGCATGGGCACACATTCACATCCATACAAATACACAAACACAAGCAGATGGTCAAGTCATACGATCTTTTGACTAGGTCACACAATCTCTTGACTTGCATGCACGTGTACACGCACACGTACGCGCACACACAGACACACAATCTAATCTCTTGACTTGGTCACACAATCTCTTGACTTGCATGCATGCGTACACGCACACGTACGCACACAGACACACAATCTCTTGACAGAATATCACAAGCTGTACAAAAACTGCACTTTCCTTTTTTGATTGTTTTGTTTTGTTCATCTGCTTATTTACAAAACATTATCATGGTGACATAAATCACATGCAACAAATCAGGCACAACATATCAAATCCCAGGCTAATTATATAAAATCAAATAAAATCCAATTCCTTTTAACAAATTCTGAGACAAAGAAAAAACACCTTAATCCTATAAGCAAACTCAGGAAGCAGCTTTTGATATTCTAGTTCAATGTGATTTTGATATTCTAGTTCAATGTGAGACTCAATCACAATAATAGTTAAATATGACTAATGCAAGTAAAATAATACTAATTCTGTCAACAGCTAGATTTTTAAATATGACTAATTATAACACAAGTAAAATATTAAAGCTTCCTTCTGCCAACAGCTAGTCAACTTGCGTTGTCAACCATACAAGCAAATCAAAAATTTACCCTTTGACTCCCTCACCCTATCCACCAATTTCCTGCAGTTGGTGGATAGGGCACAGAGTCAAAGGATTGAACATAACTGATGCAAGTTTAAAAATTTATACTAATTCTTTTGTCAACAACTAGCTGAAATGTGATTGTGAATCAGCTGATTCTTTGGTCAATATGTAAACCGATCTGTTACTAATCAGTAGGAAGAACTTTGCAATTTCAGTTATATTTCAACTACTGACTGTCACAATGTTACTGACACCAAAGCTGAAACTCAATCTCACAGCTGCTACCATAAACTACTGTACGTCAGGTCCGAAATGCTGTATTTTTGTAATAACAATTAACATCCAAAAGAATACAATCCCTGAACTTATGAAAATTCGAACCTTCTCAAAAACAGTGCCTGTTAAAGATTTTAATTTATTTTGTGTATTGTACATTCATATGCCCTCTACACACACACACACACACACACACACACACACACACACACACACACACACACACTTTCCCACCTCCCCTTTTCTTAAAAGCAATTTTCTTCATATCAAAATAATATGGGCAAGCTGTATGACCTGACAGGTATGTAAGTAAGAAACACTGTGAACACAGATTTTCACAACACTGTGAACACAGATATCACATGTATTACAACCCTTAAGCTGACAGGCACAAAATCCTACAAAAATGATACTGTCATCATACCCTTAACATATGCCCCTATCATATAAACACATATGGTTACAGCGAATGTGGAGCACAACATCACAGGTTTCTAATTACTAAATCAGTGACCCCAGATGGTTTTGTCCCCACAGTCATGTTAATTATGATACTATGCACAGACTCAGTCTACCTATTACTGCTAACAGTCTCAGTGTAGACTATTACAATGTTAAGAGGTAGATTTCATTACCGATGACTGATCAAAAATGGCATACAAGAAAGAGGGGAAAGAAGGGGAGTGGGGGAGAGAGAGCACAAGAGAACAAAATCAAATGTTTACCTTCGAAAGTAGTGGCATAAGGACATCAAAATGCTTTTAAAGTTTTACATCCAACCTTGGGCGATCTAGGCTAGTAGTAGTACAACGTGCAAGTATGCTATAATGCCCATGGAGAGCCTACACTGAAACAAATGAACTGTCCATTGTAAAAAAAAACATAAAACCATTGAAGTTATGCAAAACAAAATATCAGTAGTATTGAGACACAAAAGAGACAAAGATGAGACAGAAAAAGAGACAAGAGACCATGTAGAGACGGGGGTGGGAAAAAGACAAAAGACTGAAAGCAAGTGAGCAAGCAGAATGTAACCTGTAGGAACCATTACCACTGGTTCCATCAGAATTTCCATAAAGAGACAATGAAAGAGAAACAGAAAACTACCTCATTACTAGTTCCATTAACATCTGCCACGTGAATCTACTGGCTGGGTTTCTGTCTAAGTACTCTAACTGTGGACTGCAAACTTCACAATGCCAACCTCAACTCTCACACCTCAATGCACTAGCGATGAAAAAAGTAATAGTTTTTCACAACAGACTCATTCAACCCTGATCATTCTATTTGCTCAGTACACAGAAGTTAATGCACTTTCAAGGATTGTTTATGTATGCACTGAAAGTTGGGAATTCTGGTACATCACATACACATGACACTAAAGCTGCAAAGGACAAAATGCCTAAAGTATTGGGGGGGGGGGGGGGGACAGAGAGAGGTGTCAGGAGATTAATATAATAATAGTGAGAAGTAGATGGTCGTGTGTGACAAGAGTGACCAAATCAAAGCCGAGCGAAAGGGAGAGAGGGTGTGCGAGGGAGAGAACCCAGAGAGACACGCAGACAGAGAAAGCCAGAGACAGACTTGTTTGAAGAAGGATGGCAGCAAAGGGCGGTTGAAGAGAGTTCGAGAATGTGTGTGATGTGTGAACGCATACACAAGAGTGAGACAGACAGACAGAGAGAACACACACACACACACACACACACACACACACACACACACACACAAAATTTCAGAAATAGACTAGTTATGCCACAGCTATTTCTCTTAGCTGAAAAGCTTCATATCTACTATGCTAACTTAGGTAAAATGGTTTTTTTTCCATCAATGCCATCAATAACCATATCGAAAACAAACATGACTGTCGAAAATATTGCACTGGGGCAAATCTTGTACCAAGATACAGGACAATTTAATTTTAAAACAAAATGGAATTTCATACTTTGATTCAGTCAGAGAAATAATTCAGTGCTGTCTACAGGTTTATATCAAAAAGAGTGAATAAAATCAAAATGTGAGTTTGAGAGAGAGAGAGAGAGAGAGAGAGAGAGGTGGGAGAGGGGTGGGGGAAGGGCAGGCAGAGAGACTGAGAGTCGAGCCATAAATTGTCTACAGCTACTGACGGCAGGTCGGTTGCATCCAGCCATAACAGCAACGGGCAGTGACCTGACTCTCCTCACCGTATCTAGGTCACTAGCCAATTTTTTTTACACAGCCTTCTAAACCAGCATGATTATCTCTTAGCCTAGCAATCACACGCGCGCGCGCGCCCCCCTTCGTACACAGGTAAGTAAGTTTTTTCCATATTTAATAATTCAATATTAGTACAGGTTTCTGTGTATAACTAATTGTGACGATCCCCTTGAAAACGGTGAGAGAACACTGCTGCACACTATCTATCCGCTACCCATTTTGAGTTACACGCACATGTACACTCTCAAGCATATTACACGTGACACTCTAAAGCATATTACACACACACACACACACACACACACACACACACACACACACACACACACACACACACACACACACAGAGCGTTATTCCCGTCTGATTAAGTCAAAGCGACTGCCGGTATCTTCAAGCAAACAGGAACCAGAAAAACTAAAAGTACAATCAGAACACACGTGTGTATTTATTGTAACAAAACAAGACCGGTGCAAAGTTTCGGCCAACTGGCCCTTGTCATGTTGACCAAAAATTTGTGCCTTTGTTTCGCGATACTGAGTATCTGACAAAGACCAGTAAGTAAAAATTTGCACTTGGCCTTGTAGTTGTACCCTTTTCAGCATACAGCATGCAATACATGTAATGTGGTATGACCACTTTTACATTGCAGAATTCATTTTCTCCGAGACTTGATCTGCCTCCCCTCTTCACAGTTACCACTACTCACAAATACTGTACAATTTAACCCTTTAACTCCCACACCCTGTCCACCAGGATCCTACATTGTCAACTATGTTTACCAAAGCAAAAACTTAACCTTTCGTCTCCCTCACCTTATCCACCAACTTCCTGCAGGAAGCTGGTGGAAAGGGTGAGGGAGTTAAAGAGTTAAGTTTTTGCAGTTGGAGCATAGGCTGTGGAAGTCAAAGGGTTAGTATCATTTTCTCCTGTTGGACCAGACAACAGGGAAGTTTGGTTGTTCTTCCATTCCTTTTTGTGTTTGTTGTTATTTGTTGTCTTATGTTTACATCTGACAAAGGCCAGTTGGCTGAAAATAAGCACCTGCCGTGTTTTTCTGGTTCCTATTTGTTTGAACAGACAGTTGCACTTGTTTTGAATGTCTTGTTTTGTTATAGTTCCTATGTTTAGCAAAGGCTGAAATTTTGTATCTTTTTTTGTGATTTTAAATATGCATTCTAATTCTCTTCATTTTTCTTGAAAAATAGACAAGTGCCGGTGTGGCCGAAACGTGCGTTTTAAAGTGAGTGGTTTTGTCCTATTTGTGTGTGGTGCATAATTTTTGTAGATATATTTTTCAAGAAAAATGAAGAGTATTTCCAACACCACAATGGCAAAGATATTCCATATTGTGAATTCTAAAAGTCATTCTAATTCTATTTTTATGTTTTTCTATATATTATCAAAATGAACCATCCCCTTGTGTTGGTATCAAGATGAACCAAACAGCAAAACATCAACAGTTGTCAAGTAGAGCATGTATGACAGATAATGCTACATCTGACAATTTTCAGTCAGTGCAAGAAAACACACACTAAAACTAAAGCTGAAAATGTTATTTATCAGGTACACACACGCATGCATGCACACACATGCAAGCACATACACACTTTTTCCCTTCCATTTTTCAACACCACATTCAGACATACTATTTTATTATTCCTGCTGAGTTCTATTTCAAACTCTTAAAATCAAACACACCTTTGCCACATACATTTTAAACCCCTATAATCAAACACCCTTGCCTAAGCATACCAAGTGCGCACAGGCACGCACACAGTCATTCTATGTCTAAACATACATTAATCTTGAGCTCAATCTCAACAAAACACAAAAACATCTGCCGATTCTCAATTTTTCTTTCAACCAGACACCACTTCTCTTCAGTCTCTCCTTCTCTGAGAAGAGGGCTTGCAAATCAAGTTAGCTGCTATTAACATGCAATCAATCATCACAGCAACGCAGAGAGTATACAGAAAAGGAGGTGCACTTCCTTCCTTCAGTTCACTTTCCCCCCAAAAAAAATTGGAGGGGGGGGGGGGGGGGGCAATATCCAGGCAAAAAATACACTAGTCAGAGAGGAGAAGAGCAACAGAGAATGTATATTTATGCATGTATGTGCATGTTTTTATCATGTATGTGTGTGTATGTAAAGGTGTGGGCACTGAAAATATGTGGAAGAGACAATAGACAAAGAGAGTGACAGCTAGACATCAAATGATGGACGCCATAAATTATACCAACTACTACTACCATAAATATCAGAAACATACATGTTTCACTGAGGGTAAGCCAATGTATAAACTATACACCATATTTAAAATAATTACAGGGAGATAGTAATCAGTAAGGATATCAAATTCCATAATAATTAATATACATGCAACACAATGACAAAAGTGAAACTATAACTGCAGAGAATTGTCAACTTAAGAGTGCACATGTTATCATTAATCATAAATGATTAATGTGAATGGCCAGCCTTGTGTGTGTGTGTGTGTGTGTGTGTGTGTGTGTGTGTGTGTGTGTGTGTGTGTTGTGTGTGTGTGTGTGTGTGTGTGAAAAAGAAGGAAATGGAGAAAGACAAAAATGTGTGTGCATATTCTGGTCAATACACTTAGTTGCTTGTAGTTCTATAGCACAACCAACTACACAAAAGGAATATTACTGTCTTTTCAAATCAAATTTAAAAAACAAAACAAACAGATCTGTACCACAGAATTTTGTATCAAAGCACCACCTTTCCCAAAAAAAACACATCATCGCAACATGGCCAAACTCACGCTAAAACTCACTACCCAACATCCTCTCCTGCAGGAGAAAATAGGAATGATGTGTCAGTTTCCTTTAAATAATAAAGTATGATGAACTGTCACTAGTAACAGTACATTAATAACATTAAGGAAGCAATACTTTTCATTATAAAGAAGTATGTGTATTTATTTATTGCAATAGATTTTGTACTTTCCAATGCAAACCAACACTACCGTAAAAAGTGCAACACAATATCAAGAAAGCTCAATTATTCCAATGTGTAATGTATTAATCCAGTCCTAACTACACTAGCACTTTACATCAGTGTAAGAATCTTAACTCTAAAAGTTAAGAAACCTGATTTTTCTGTTGCCCTATTGCCGTGAATCTGTAGGATTCAACCACTGAGCAGAAGAATTTATATAATCAATCAAAAATTCTGAACCAATTCATTAATTAGTAGAAAACATGATGCTCAGGTTATAAAACAGGGTCCTTTGACCTCCAACAGTCCACTGTTCCACATGATCAATACAAGTTACTCCTCATGAAACCTGCATCAGAATACCAGTACAAAACTGACATGTAATAATTGAGAGAGAGAGAGAGAGAGAATGTGTGTGTGTTGTTGGTTGTGTGTGTGTGTGTGTGTGTGTTTGTGTGTTGTTGTTGTTGGTGTGTGTGTGTGTGTGTGTGTGTGTGTGTGTGTGTGTGTGTGTGTGTGTGTGTGTGTGTGTGTGTGTCTGTGTGTGTGCGCGCACACATGTCCAACTGTATGCTACTGGATTAATATTATCAATATATATGTTTTTTGAAGACTGTATCCATGCACATCACTCATAACCATAATGATCTACATAGGCTGAGGGAATCAAAGGTTAAGCTTTTGCAGTTGGTGGATAGGGTGCGCGAGTTAAGGGTTAAGCATGAATAAAAGCAGCTTCAAGCAAAATAAGTACTTCACAAATTTCATATATAACAACTCTGTTAAAATTATTCGCTTAATCTGTTACTTTTCATGTATGACAACTTTGTTAAAATTGTTCACTTTATCCGTTACCGTTTTCATCATTTTTGCTTGTGCCTGTTGTCTATGCTCCACTCTACCTGAGCACTGTATGCATATTAATAACGACCAATTTACTACATTTATATGTGCAAAGACCCACACATTACTGATGACCTATTTACTACATTTATATATTTACAAAGACCAATTTACATTTTACTACATTTAATTCTGTACAAAGTGAGACAACAGTTTGCATTTGGTTCAACAGCTTTGTGAACAAATGTCATAAAGTATCAGTATACTTAAAGTCAAGTGTCTGTGTACTAATTTTTCACAAAGACAGATTTAGAGATAGAGTCTACATATGTATTCTAAATTCTATGCGCCCCTTCTGTTTTGTGAGGGTGATGAACGCAGCAATAACCAAAACACAATGATACAGAAGGCAGCCTATAATTGACTATGCCTCAATGAAGATGGATTGAAAATGAACGTGATAATGATATACAGATAACATGACAGAAATGGCAGAAATGCTAAATGTGAGCAACAGCGATAGCAATAGAAGTGGCAGATTATGGAGACTGGAAGGTGTCGAGCAATATAAGTGGCAGATTATGGGGATTGGGTGCTGCTGGTGGTTTCCAGAGCATCCTGAACTTCCCCTGCACTGACCAAAAGTTGATCTGCTGTTGACATGACAGGAAAAGACTATAACAAATACTTTATAAGTTTATGCAAATAACATGAATTCATCAACAGGGTGTACCAAATAGCTTGTATTTTAATCCTCTGGACACAAATTTTTCTCAAGGGGATAGATCTATACTTCTGGAATTCTAGAGAGAGAGGGGGAAGGGGAGAGGAAGAGAAGATGAGAGAGGAGCACTGAGTTTGAGAGGGATTGGATAGGTGTGCAAGAGTGATCATCCTTTTTCGACAGAGAATGATTGCATTATGTCACAGAGGGCAAGTGTAAATGAGGGGGAGATGGGAGGTGAGACTGTAGACAGAGACGGCACGTGTAGAGATGTGTAGGGCCATGGGGGAAAGTGGCGGGTGTGTGTGTGTGTGTGTGTGTGTGTGTGTGTGTGTGTGTGTGTGTGTGTGTGTGTGTGTGTGTGTGTGTGTGTGTGTGTGTGTGTGTGTGTGTGTGCGCGCGCGCGCGCGCGCCGCAATGTGATCGTTTTTCGAAATTGAAGGATAGCATGATATCACAGACAGCAGCAGTGGCAGAGAATTCGAGACAAATGGGACAGAGTTAAGTAAATTACAGAAGCATCCACCTCAGACACGAACACTGAACTCCGTACCTACCACAGACATCAAGCGCGTGTGAGAAACGCCACTCGTATCGTTAGGCCTAGCGACTGCCTGCCAGCCCATCCCAGTATGATCTTGAAAATACTACGTACGTTTCTTTGTGGCTGACCGTGTTCTCTTGGCTATTGCGGCGTGGTGTCATACGGTAGTAACATGGGAAAGTGACCAAACTCGTTCACTGGTCAGGAATACTAACAGTCCAACAATACTCAAAACCAATATACAATTCCTGCATTTGTATATTACATGCACAGGCCTCTGTCTGTGTGTGTGTGCGCGCGCGCCTGTTCCTGAGTAAGTAGTTGGATGTGTGGTGTGGTGTGGTGTGGTGTGGTGTGTGTGTGTGTGTGTGTGTGTGTGTGTGTGTGTGTGTGTGTGTGTGTGTGTGTGTGTGCGTGTGTAAAGGCACGTTTGCATGTAAGCATTATTTGATAGAGACAGAGAGAAAGAGAGAGGGGGGGGGGGAGGGAGAGCGGGAGGGGAAGAGAGAGAGAGAGAGAGAGAGAGAGAGAGAGAGAAAGCGTGCGTACGTGAGTGTGCTTGCACTCCCCCACCTATGAGCACGCACTGTCAAAGCGATGCGTGCAGGAGGACGGGACACTGAAATGATTAACCGACAACAACATCAAATCCCAAGACTTGAGGAAGGAAGTAGGTAGGTGGCAGCGGTGCCATAGGCAAGAGATGGCCTTTTGATTAGAAGCGAGGAAACACTACCCCGTACCCTGTTGTGGTGGATAATGGAAGGTAGATTATTATGATCCAAGGATCAATCCATCCTCTTTAGACATACATTGGCTAGTTACTTGCCACCCAGTGTGTTTGGCAAAAAAATTCAAAGAGGAGAGGAGTGGAAAGAGATGGAGCGAGGAGGGGGGGGGGGAAAGAAACTTAAGAGAGAAGGGTGGCGGGGAGGCGGGAACAACGAGGGATTTCATTTCACCCGTTGAGTGTCCACAATCATCACGTGAACACCGCCAGGAGACGCGGCTCCAACCACTTCTTCGGACAATGAATCGTTCCACTTCAGGATGGTTCGCGGGAGGAACGAATTATTTCTGTACTGTAGTCCCGAGAACACTTATGTCTAGCAAGCTGCCTTGAGTGTGCTCTTCTATCCCTCTCCTTTGGTGCTCTCAACTTTGGTTCCTGGGATTTGTGTAGTCTGCAAAAATCCACCTGGACCATGTTATTAGTGATTTTGTACATCATGGTGAGCCTTGCGATCTTACGTCGGCTTTGTAGCGATGTCCATCCGAGGTGGTGTAACATGTTGGTGACGCTGGTGGTTCTTTTGTAGCGATTTAAAACGATACGTGCTGATCTTCGTTGCACGGCCTCAATTTTTGTGATCTGTCCTTCTTTGTACGGGTCTCACACAGTACTTGCATATTCGAGAACAGGCCGCACCATAGCCTTATAGGCTGTCTCTTTGAGTCTGATTTTACTGACTCTTGAGGTTTCTTCACAAGAATCCTAACGTTTCGTTGGCTTTGTTCGTGATGTTTTGAACATGGAGATCCCAATCTAGGTCTTGTGCGATCGTGACCCCCAGATACTTCGCCAAGGTGACATTGGCGAGAGTCTGGTTGTGCAGCTGGTACGATGGTGTCAGCAGCTTCTTCTTTCTCTTGGGACTGATAACCAGGAGGGTGATGCATTTCCCAGGGTGGAAAGACATGTCCCAACTTTCCTCCCATTTCTCTAGTTGCTGGAGATCCATTCGCAGTTGTGCCTGGTCTTGGCCTGTTGTTATTGGCCTGTAGACGGCCGTGTCATCTGCAAAAAGTTGCATGGATGAGAGGACAGTTCCAGGCAAGTCATTTATGTAGACCAAGAACAAGCTTGGGCCAAGAACAGTGCCCTGGGGTACTCCAGATTTCACAGCGACTGAGTCTGACTTCGCACTGTCAACCACCACAGCCAGCTTCCGGTCTCATAAAAAACCTCTGATCCATCTGTTACCATGGCCTCGAACTCCATAATGGTGCAGTTTATGCAGGAGGAGGGAATGATTAACCTTGTTGAAGGCTTTCGTGAAGTCCATTACCACGATGTCAGTTGTGTTTGCAGGCTTCCATATTCTCGGTCAGCTCCTCCATGAACTCCAGCAGTTGGGTTTCGCAGGATCTTTTACGACGAAAGCCATGCTGTCTTGGAGAAAGGATGTTGTTCTTCTCTAGGTGGTCCATGAGTGAACTAACAATGACATGTTCTATATCTTACATGGGATGCTGGTCAATGATACGGGGTGATAATTTGCTGGATCGTAATGTTCACCGTTTTAGAAGACTGGCGCGATGTTGGCCGATCTCCAGTCTTCTGGTAGGATGCCTGTGTCCATGGAGGTTCTGAACAGTAGTGTCAGGATGGGAGGGACTTTGTGTGCAAGCTCTTTAAGCACTATCGGCGAGATCCCGTCAGGGCCGCAGGCCTTGTGAGGATTCAATCCTTTTAACAGGTTCCTGATGCCCTCCTCTGAGATGTGGATCTTGCCGAGTTCGGAGGGAGGGTGACAGAGAGAAAGAGAGAGAGAGGAGGGGGGGGGGGGTAAGACATAGTAACAGATGATCTAATTTCTGTTTTCCTTCGTATGTGATTTCCTTTTTCCATAAATAGGTCCATGTTCTGTCAATATTAATTTTAATCAATTTGCTTTCAAGAGATAAACCACATACCAATTATCCATTTTCCTAGCTTTCTTCCATATTAAACTGGTTATGTTAGTACTATACATGACATGACTAGGTCTTGCAATGAACAAAACAATAAGTGCATGACTGACTGAAGATGTTCAAACGTTAAACAAAATCTGTATCAGAAGTAGCAGACTGTGACAAATTCATGTCACTGTTTAGTATTGCACACACTACTTATCCATTTAGTCAGATTGGAGGCCAATATCTTGGTGTGCCTTTTGAACAGATTATACAGTTAAGAAATTATAAACATATTGGGGAAAGACTAAACAGAATGGATCAGGTGCTTATAACTGCACAGTGAGTCAAGATGGGTTTTGAGAAAAATATATTTTCTCAAAACCCATCTCGACTCATTGCACAGTCTGCATTTATGGTGGGTGTGCATGGTCTCAATGTTTCATAATTTTTTTTTTTTATATAAGCCAGCATGACTTACAAGGATCTTTCGCATGATATATTTCATATGACCAGCAAGTGTAGCATGTGATCTAGTTATCCACAAAATTCATTAAAATAAGAGAGAGAGAGACAGACAGAGATAGCGACACACAGACAGAGAGAGAGAAAGACAGACATAGAGACAGACAGACAGAGACAGTGGACTATCAGATTATTTTTCTACAGTAAAGACAATGACACAATACTTTCCAGCAGTAAAGACTATGACACAATACTTTCCAGCAGTAAAGACAATGACACAATACTTTCCAGCAGTAAAGACAATGACACACTTTCCAGCAGTAAAGACAATGACACAATACTTTCCAGCAGTAAAGACAATGACACACTTTCCAGCAGTAAAGACAATGACACAACACTTTCCAGCAGTAAAGACAATGACACACTTTCCAGCAGTAAAGACAATGACACAATACTTTCCAGCAGTAAAGACAATGACACAACACTTTCCAGCAGTAAAGACAATGACACAACACTTTCCAGCAGTAAAGACAATGACACAATACTTTCCAGCAGTAAAGACAATGACACAATACTTTCCAGCAGTAAAGACAATGACACAATACTTTCCAGCAGTAAAGACAATGACACACTTTCCAGCAGTAAAGACAATGACACAACACTTTCCAGCAGTAAAGACAATGACACACTTTCCAGCAGTAAAGACAATGACACAATACTTTCCAGCAGTAAAGACAATGACACACTTTCCAGCAGTAAAGACAATGACACAATACTTTCCAGCAGTAAAGACTATGACACAATACTTTCCAGCAGTAAAGACAATGACACAATACTTTCCAGCAGTAAAGACAATGACACAACACTTTCCAGCAGCAAAGACAATGACACAACACTTTCCAGCAGTAAAGACAATGACACAATACTTTCCAGCAGTAAAGACAATGACACAATACTTTCCAGCAGTAAAGACAATGACACAATACTTTCCAGCAGTAAAGACTATGACACAATACTTTCCAGCAGTAAAGACAATGACACAATACTTTCCAGCAGTAAAGACAATGACACAATACTTTCCAGCAGTAAAGACAATGACAAAACACTTTCCAGCAGTAAAGACAATGACACAATACAAATGTCTGGTGATTTTCCACATCTGCTGTTGGGACAGACAATGAGACTGACTAATCTTTATTTTTCCCCAACGGCAAAGATCTTGACACAGTACAACGGTGTTTGATTAAATTTCCATATATACCATGTCTGAAAAATTCTCCCCAGATGAGGTTGGGGGAAGGGAAGGAGGGAGGAAAGAGAGAGGTTGCATAAAATAGAAAAACAACACAAGAGCTTGTTTTGATGGCTGAACTGAAGTATGCTAAACAGACTACATGCCCAAGGGGGGCAGAATACATAATCTGTAACCATATGAGCTCAACACAACAGTGACACAAAATGGTCTGTCACAGTACATACACACAATACAGCACATACAGGATCTGTTTTTGTGTAAAAATTCAGTTATGGACTCCATTCACTTCACTTCTGAGACAGACAGACAGAGACAGACAGAGACAGAGACAGAGAGAGAGAGAGAGAGAGAGAGAGAGAGAGAGAGAGAGAGAGAGAGAGTGGACATTCTGATTTTACTTGAGAAAGACATTAAAGTCGAAAATTTGACCCCTCTACAACAAGGTGTTCGGCTGTTGTGCACAGTAAGAGAGAGAGAGAGAGAGAGCAAACAATATACTGCCATGTTTTCCTCCTACTGACTTAACTATATAAACACAACAAATCAATCAATCAATCAATCAATCAATCAATGTCAAGTTTTCTTTCACCTTTCATCTTCTAAAACAGCTCTACTTTTCCTTGGTCTTCCACACACTCAGATCGAATAAAAATGCAACCTCGAATCAAACAATGTTAAAATGATAAAGGTTTTCTCATAAATTAAGGGGTTGCAAAAAAAGCAGGTGTTAGGACTCAAATTCTCTATGAACCAGTATTAAGAAAACAGCACTGTCTTCTTTCCCTCAATGCTCTAGCATGACACAAGATACATATATATCCATTTACTGCTGGCAAGAACCTGCCTAAGCATTCATTTGGCAACCATGCTAGATAGTAACTTCGGCTTTTGGGAGTGACTACTCTAACCAGATACACTTCACACACCATGCACCATAACTGTCATTTGAAAAAAAAAAAAAAAAGGGGGGAGGGGGGGAAGGCATTTTTACTTGCAAGCATAAAATAAAAAGCTGCCATCCACATCTCCTGCTGAAACACAAGCAAAACTGCAGAGACATTCCGAAAACAGCAGCATTTCTTCTGCAGCAGCTAAGGCAAAGGAAAAGATCACCACTCCTTTCTCTTCTCAGCACTTACATACATAAATTTAATCATTTTTCATTCCTCTTCCTTCCCCACAATCAGAGGAAAAACAGAGGTTAATGCCCACAAAAGAGTTTAAGACACTACACATTTCCCCTTTTCTGATTTTAAATACCTGTTCTCTCCTCTTTTTTCTTATCCTTAGTGTATCTTATTCCTACTCTAAATCTTTTAATTTGCTTATGTATAATGTTAATGAAGATGTGTCTTGTGAGATCACACATACACCCAGCAGCTATAGCAAGCAATTATTCTGAACATCTAGACAGGAGGATTCGATCCCACCCACACACAAATTTCACAGAAGTTTCAGTGACATCAGTGACATCATTTTTATCACCTTATCATTATGCACTGCCTTTGCATTACTGCCCTCGTCACACTCATTTCAGCTCTCCAACACAATTCTATTCTTATTGAAACTAAGATCACCATGACAGCTGAGCAAGAAGGGCACAGCTACTGTTATTGCTTAAATCCCAGCTTACTGCGCACAGCCATTATCAGGGCTATAACCACCTCAAAATGTAAACCATACCCTATCGGAGAAAAGGTTTTCTTTTCCATGTGTACATATTATATATATATGTCTACATCAATGCATTTGCACACATACTTGAAGGATATGCTGCTGGCACTGACCACTCCATCCAATGTATCAGCATGGGATTTAAAAATCAAACATGAATGCAAATATAAATGTAACTAAGGACACTAATATATATATAAACGGGCCTAAATTACCTAAAACTGCCCCACACATCACATTTCCTTAGAGCCAAAAATGCACTAAATACATGTACCCAATTATCAATCCTATGAGAAGTACACTAAAAGTAAAACCAACCACCAACCAAAGTGTACAGCAAAATTGCTGAATTTGTTGTGCAAGTTCTTGTAAACAGCATAATGAATTAAAGTACATGATATGGTCACATGAGCAGACTTTCTAACAGGCTGTAAATGTAAGCCTTACGAAACCTATGAAAAAAAAAATCACCTTTTGTTGAGTAAATAACACCACCTCTCAGTGTGAGAAATCCAACTCACACATTAAGCAAAGGCATCTTGCAATTTGCAGTGGTTCTCCCAGATGCCCACTGTAAGTGTAAGTGTGTGTGTGTGTGTGTGTGTGTGTGTGTGTGTGTGTGTGTGTGTGTGTGTGTGTGTGTGTGTGTGTGTGTTGTGTGTGTGTGTGTGAGAGAGGGGGTTAACGTGGATGTGAGCTTGCATGAGCATCTAAAACAGTATCATGTATGGGTACATGCATTTGTCAGGTCTGAATTTGTACTGTTAAACTGCAATCCAAAAACACTTGAGCAGGCAATAGAAATCAGTAGCTCTAGACGAGTGGGCTGGAACAAATCAAACCGACTAGCAGGCACAATTTGAACATTTACTCATGAACACAAGCCTGCTGCTTCTCATGACTACCTATAAAACAATTAGCCTAATGGGGACCATAAAAAATCCACACAATCAATAGCAGCAGATGTTTGAGAAGGGCTGACACAAACTGCAATTTACTCGTAATGCTAGATACTATTCTGCTTGAACTCAACAACTTGAACAAGATCTCAGATCTGACAACTGGTGGCTAAATACCATAGGCAGAAAATCCCTCTATCCCATACCTCCCCATTCCTCATCAGCAGCATTGAGTCACAGTAACAGCTGGTTGAACAATGTACACATCGCTTACTGGATCGAACCAGAAATATCTAAAATCCAAATAAGAAAAGTAACCCTGGTGACGGCTTTGAACATGTCTAAGCGTTGGGGGAAAAATTATCTTACACAAAGAGAACTGTTTCCAAACAGCAAAAATGAATCTCGAACTAATCAAGTAAACCAATGAAATATTTCAGTATGTTGCAGAAAAGAAGTGTCTGACACAGCTAGAAGCAGAACTGTTTAAAAAAAAAAAATTAAAAAAAAGAATTAAAAAAAACAACAACAAATTTTGTAAATTTAAAAAATGTTACCTCACAAAGAGAAGATAATCATGTAAAACAGAGGAAAAGCAGAATAATGAATTAATAGTAATAAAGACGGGTAAATTGTGGAATACAACAAAAGTGACCTCACAAATCTAGATGTGTGTGTGTGTGTGTGTGTGTGTGTGTGTGTGTGTGTGTGTGTGTGTGTGTGTGTGTGTGTGTGTGTGTGTGTGTGTGTGTGTGTGTGTACATGCAGGAGCATGTGCAGTCCTATCTCATATGTATCTGTGTGTACATCCTGACACAATGTGCATATAAGCGCACACATAATCATGCATACACTGAAAAAAATGTGTTCCTGTGTCTGCATTGGATGCTGATGACAGCTAGCAAGCAGAATGGGCAGAAGATGCAAAATTTCATACTGATTGTTGATTTCATGTGGGCACATGCACATGCGTGTGTGTATGTGCTCTTGAGTCTGTGTTTGATGTTGATGGCAGCGCAGCATGCAAGCAGTATGAGCAGAATATGAATACCTATTTCAAAAATATGTGTGTGTGTGTGTGTGTGTGTGTGTGTGTGTGTGTGTGTGTACACTGACTCTACTGCAGCCAAAGCCTAGTGTCAGTTTTCTGAAGGCAGCCAATGAAGGAGGATGGTGTTGCACCCAATCAATGCAGTGGCTCAGCCTGCAGCCGCCTCTCAGACTCTTGTCTTAAGACACACACCACGAGACTGTATAAGTGTATCACTGTATTATGTATATATCGACATTATCACTGCTGACAACACAGGCTAGGTTACCCTATGAAATACCAACCATCACATGAGCTCCTTAGCTGTACTAGGCACTAAGACATGATGCAAAGAACCCGACAAAGCACTCAACTTTCAAGCTCTGCAGGACCCAATTTTGATACAAATGATGGTAGTTTTATTTCAGTGGATCACTAGATGACAATGCTAAAGACTAGACTAACTGATCAATGACTTCATTTGTCAGACTGATAATCACCATCAACGAGCAGGCCTACACAGGCTACAGTCTCATCTTCATTGTATTAAATCGTACAAGACTATTTTTTAGGGGACCAAGCACTGTACAACTATGTTTCTAACTGTAGATAACTTTCTTTTCATCATTTTTCAAATGACATGCAAGGAGAGTGCTCACATCAAATGTTATCAACACTGCCTAGGTAGGTAAGTGATCAGTAAGTCAACATGGACTAATCAAAGATTGCCACAGTCTGCAACAGAGGCATTTCACTTTCCTAGTTTGAAAGTGCACAGCTCCTTGCTGTTTTTCAACAGGTGACAAGCACTGGATGACATTTTTGATGATGATTTTACATTTCTGGTTAAAGACCTCAATAAAATTTAACTGTCAGGCTATTTCCATTTGCAGAAATTGCAAGAAAACGGTGACCAACTGTTAATCTACTTGTTTATGTTTTTTTTAAACATGTATGAATCAGATTCATTAAAAAGCATGGCTGTATCCTATTTGTAGTTCGACACCTGGTGTAAAGTTGATTTAAGTTCTTCCCTGTTTCATTATTTAAATTAAATCATAGACCTTAACAAGTATACTCAGCTGACAGTAGAGACTCTCATGAATAATTCTAAGTCCACTGCTTCTTAAGTTACATGACTGGTATTAATTACTCTGTTAGACCAAACAGCAGTTTGACACTGAAGAGATGATTGACAAAACAGAACTGACACCACTCCAATCTTCCCTGTCTGCAACAATAAATTTTGTCAGACTGACTGCCACCACAGCTGTCAAACAAAGGGCTAGCTAACCTGTGGCCAGAGTTGACAGTTGCCAACTCACTACCTACTTACCCATGGTTGTCATCAAAACTATCAATTGCTCTGTCCCCCTCATCTGTGTTTCCCCCTAAGGCCCTCC
>JAPXFY010000027.1:40491044-40566044 GCA_030674185.1 Monoplex corrugatus | reverse complement strand
CTGAGATGGGGCATGTTAAAACTGAGGGCCCAGGGACGAAGATGGTAAAGTGTAGAAGTCAGAGGTCTGGTATTTGGATCATCTTGGTGATCTCAGGTCCCAACTGATCACTTTAAGCAGGATGTGGAAAGGGGGAAAGGCTTTAACAGTTAACTCAAGACGGGTCTCCAATCAATCGTCAATGCATCTGTCGCACAGACGTCCAGATCAGTTCCATCCTCAGATCTGTATGACCTCCTCCATCCCTCAAAAGCCAATCTGGACAAATAGGAGAAATCAGATGACCCTGATGCCTGCTCTGCCTAGACAAACAAAAAGTGGAATAATGTTCCCGAGTCCATGTATAGTTTAAATCCACAGAAACTGAGAAAGTGCACATGGAGGAACAATCAAACACTTCATGAGATTACAAATGCAATCAGTAATGCTTGGGAAAAACCATACCAACAGAAGCTCTGACAACCTTCTACACAGCAGGTGGCAGCAACCTGTGGCCTGAAAAAGCTATGTCTGGAAAATGGAAGCATGGTTTGCTGGATGAAGCAGATGACTGGGAGTGCACACATCTTCCACAATGGAAAAGCCACCTAGAAATCATCAGCAAGAGTGGTGTGAGACTCCCATTCATCAAAGCAAATGATAATAACTGAACCCAATATGCTGTTTGCAAGCAGAATGGAGGAAGCCCATACCTATGAGATTGAGAAGAAACATGAGGATGTTTTTCTAAAATCCCTGCCTAATTAGTGCCATGGCTGTTGGTGATTATAAGAAACATGATGCCATGATTGTCAGTGATCTATTTGAAACATCATGTAATGACTGTCAGTGAGCTATTTGAAACATCATGCCATGATTGTCAGTGATCTGTAAGAAACATCATGCCATGATTGTCAGTTATCTGTAAGAAACATCTTGCCTTAATTGTCATGACACTTGCCCTGAGAATGCATTTGTCATAAAATCCAAGGCAAACGGGTGCATGAATGCAAGTGGTGAATTTGAAGTACATTTCAAAGTCAACTGAAGTCATTTGAAGCACTGCTGAAGGTAAAAAGAATAAGAATAATAATGGGAGACGGACCGTACTAAATGCGACTTGTTATTCTTAACTGCGGAACAGAAAAGTAAAAGGACTATCTCAAGAGATTTTATCACATAATTTCAGTTCTAAAAGTATCGGTTGCAAAATGTATTTTATTATATGACAACAAATTTTATTTGTAGGTTTCAGCAAGAACTATGTGAAACAATGACAGCATCATAATTGCAATGGTGTCAGCAACACAATTTTAAAATTTGCATGTAAAGTGTTGCATGTATACACACACACATACTTCGGAGAGAGAGGGGAAGTGAGAGAGAGAGGGGGAAGTGAGAGAGAGACAGAGAGAGAGAGAGAGAGACAGAGAGAGAGACAGAGAGGGAGAGAGTGACTCATGAGTGTGCATGCATGTGTATACATATGTGATCATGATTGTGAATGTCAGGCACCCCTTTCTCTGTGTCACCAGAAAGTCATCCAACAAAAGCCCCTTAAAGACAGAAATGAGTGATCCTCAACCTGCTTTGGTGGAGGCCACACCTGAGGAAGCCTGAATCCCTACTGGCAATGATGCAGGATCACACCACTCATATTGTTTGTTAAGTCTACAGAAATGAAATAGACGGCTCAATGACTTTAGACACATTTGAAGATTGTCAACTGAAGCTAGAACACGCACACACAAAAACACTCACACAAAAAAACAACCCAAAAGATCAGGAAAAAAGCTATTTTGTTGGCCAGCGTTGTTGAACTTCAGACAAAAAGCATGTTTCAGACTCATGTGCTGAAATTTTTAGAATCAGTGTTTTCAGGGGGTACCTCTTCACTCAATGAAGAGATTGCTGATAGTAAAAACAAACAAAACAAAGCAAAATTTACACCTGCATGGAACTAATTTGAAGACATCTGTGTTTACATTACAGTTGTATTCCATAAAAACTTATGTAAGAAAAACTTTCACGTTTCAGGCTCGGTTTGCCACACAAGAGCAGCATTTTGCGCTCCTGAAGTGGTACAATAAATAGCATTGGTGGGAAAAGCAGGGTTCAGTTAAAAAATTGTTTGTATGCTTTAGATAAAAAAAAAAAAAAGTGATATGTTCATTTTAATGATGGATGAAATAGCTATCAGAAAGCATATGCTAGGGGATGGGGAGCAATGCTAGGATAAATAAATGTTGGGACCAATAATGCAGTGTGGTTTCAGGCTATGGAGTTAAACTTGATTGGCTCACTGGCTGGCACAGGGTGTTATCTCACACTTGTTCTGGCTCTCTTACCCATTTTGTAAACAAAGGGAGTAGGCCCCTTTTACATGAATGAATGCTTTCCTTTGCACGTATACATGAAAATAATTTGTGGACCACAACAGGAGTAAAATCTCAATGGGAGTAATTCTGGCTTGTGTGCAAGGATTATTTTCCTCGTGAGGGAAGTAAACTCCTCGTACGTGGTTTTTACTCTGGAGTAAATATGGCTTAGGGAGTACTTTCCACCTGTTAAATTAACCTGTGCAATTCTTTTTTCTTTAATTTCTTTTTCCCTTCTGGTTCATGCTCTTTCTCCCTTGGCCAGCTCATTGCATAGGCCAATGAGGCGAGGTGGAAGGGCCAAGGGCTGACCACGTCCAGTGGAAGGTAGGCTTCGGCAAGTATCGGCAAGTATCACTAAACTTCAGGCGTTGGCATGGCACTGTCCAGAAGATTGGGGGAGGGGGGGGAGGGGGAGGAAGGAGGTGGTTGTTATAAAGAAATAAACACACTCCTCTCAGGTGACGAGTCTGTGCGACATGCACCACTTTTATTTCCTGACACAACTTACACCAACTATGCATCAAGGACAAGCAGAGGTACTATGACGGATTCCCACGTTTTGGAAATGTTTGAGACACTGACAGATTCCTACAACACGTTTTGGGAAAGCTTGATCAAGTCGGTGTGTGTAACAACTGACCATAAAAAAGTGAAAATGAGAGTTCTGCAGCAAGCTTTGATTACTACTATTATTCTTGTTTAATTAAAGCCCAGCCGACTGCGAAAAGCCATGTCAGGGCTATAACCATTTCAGAACGTATGTATAACACCTTATGAGGAAAAAACAAAAAACTCAACACAACCAGACATACTGACACCATATCAAATTCACTGCCCCTCTTAACAGCAGTGTAATTGGTGTTGTATCTGGTAACTGTGATCAGAACACACTCTCTGCTGGGAGAAGAAAAAGGAAGAAAGAAGACAGACAGCTGATGAGACACAGAACCCAAACATCTATTTTAACAGTTTAAAAGTGTAAGAGCTGCTTCATGGTTTAGTCCTATCGGGATTACATCGTTTGAGGTGTGTCTGCTGAAATGACGTTGCTGAAGCAATTTCCATTCCACTGACATCAATCATTCGTATAATTGTTAAGATCTCTCTCTCTCTCCCTCTCTCTCATTTGCTCGCTCCCTCAGTTGCTCAAGACCAGGCCCATTCAATGCTATTAAAACGAAAACAAAACCAAAACAAAACAGAAAGGAAAACAAAATAAATCAAAGCATTGCTAAATCAGTATCATCTCCAAAGACCATCAGCTATCAACTAATATCGCCTTTGAGAAGGCACTTGCTACAGTTAATGGTGCTAAATCGACATAGAAAAAAATTAATGATACAGATTCAACTGCTGTATCAACCACTTATTACATAATGTGTTTCTATGTCCCTAGGAATCCTGTCTTCACCAATTCAAACTACGACGTAGCACACGTGCACGTTCACTTTTGAAGAGCACAGTCTAAATCAGTGTGGCGGGATGGGGAAAGAAAAAAGAAAAGGAACGGCAGACCGTACGAGTGTGTCTGTGTTTACGGAGAAACGACCCAGTTTTTAATTTCTGGCAGTGACAAGCAGCGCGGCAAAGCGAGGCAGCCGGAGTCCGCGATGACTTGGGGGGTACTAGGGCCGAACACTGACCAACTTCCCGCCGGCCGACGAAGTCAAATGAGCTGCCCACGTTTCCTTACATAAACGGTCACTCGCACTGCCGACGCAAGAACGAAAATGAGCGACCTCTGACCCAATGTATTCTGTGATGACCGTCAAGTTAGTCCAGCGTTTTGAACCCCCGCTCCCGTGCCCCTGGTTGACGACGAGCTCCTGCCTTATAAAACTGCATAGGTGCGAGTCTGGCTCCAGAACTTCAATGCATGCAGCTATTGTCCACCCTGCTTCTAATAAGTAGTCTGTCCACCCTGTTTCTAATAAGTAGGCCTACCTGACTATGTTAGAGCTGTGGAAAGCACAACAACGAGGAAGCAGAGGTGAGCACTGCCTTTAAGTTTAACGCTAATCTCAAGAAAAATTGAGATATCCCTCTCGTTTTGCTTCTGGTGCGTGTGTGTGTGTGTGTGTGTGTGTGTGTGTGTGTGTGTGTGTGTGTGTGTGTGTGTGTTTGTGTGTGTTTGTTTGTGTGTGTGTTGTTTGTGTGTGTGCGTGTGTGTACGTGTCTCTGAGTGCGTGTGTGTGTGCATGTGCGTTTTATCTCCGTGTTGGGTGTTACAACGTTCAATCACATAAAATGCTGGCCTACCAATGTAGTTAATGATTATCTCACAAATATGATTCCAGCCCGATCCACCCACCCGTTTTTGTTTGTTTGTTTGTTTGTTTTTTTCTAAGTTCATGTTGTTTTGATCCCAGCCGACCACTGGGGACAATATGAAGGGTGTCACCTCGTCGTCACCAGACAAGGATTAAAGCTCCCACCACTTGTTGAAATCTTATGATTAGTTAACGTTTAAAAACATGCCAAAACCGCTCAGATACAACCAGTAAAGGTCCAACTCAAATCAATCTTTCCTATGTTGAAACCCAAACAAATAAAAGAAAGACCCATTAATTTCTCTTTAAAAAAAAAGTACGGCTGATGACGACAAACCCAGAAACGTCCGTTTCCAACTGAGACGAGGGTAATGTCAGTGACCAACATAACTCTAGCAAACTTAATACGTCTTTTAATCGTGGCGTCTTGCGTGACAAAGCCCTACAAAAGCGTCGCCGATCTGCCCCTCCATCTCCCCCCCCCCCCCCCCCCAAAATCTTTCACTTTTCATCACTCCAAAAAGCCCACTTGATCGTCGGTCCGTCTTACTTCATGTGTGATCAACGATGGTCGGCACTATTTCTCTAAGACACAGTTCGGCGTCTAGAATGTCGCGTGCTGACCGCATTTCCACGGGTTTTGGCGGTACAATCAACAGCTTTGCTTGCCTTCCTCCCCCCCCCCCCCCCCATCTTTTTCTTTTCGTCCCTGTCCTTCTGAGTTCACACTTGCAGATGGACGCCCCTTCATTTCTAGTTTGCATTACGTGTTCGGCGGTCTTGTTTATTTTACTCAGCTCACAACGAACATTTCTCCTAATTAACACTGGCTGTTTCAGTGCATGGAAACTTTTCCTGACTACTAGTACTAGTACAAAATAAATGAATGAGATTAGATTTATCATTAAGAAGGAACACGTCAAAATGCATTTTACATTTCGATTCCCACCTACCCAATCACCCCCACCCTTTCATTTACAATACTGATTCTTATGGGCTGGCAAGTTCTTTTTAATGGTACAGGACCTTCCCGCCCCGTGTTCCTTCGAATGCAATACACGTGTAGGGCATAATGATCGCGAGACATCATCGTCATGTATGCGCGGTAGTGCCTATAGCTGTACACGCAAACATCTCTCTCTCTCTCTCTCGCACTAACACAAACACACACGCACACTAAGTACATTATCATCTCGAACTTTGAAATTGCTTCACAAAAGAAGTGTTGATTAATAGAACAGAATGTAAAAAAGAAAACCGCATGTGAAGAGAATGGGGGGGGAGTACGAGTACAGAAGACTCGAAGACACAGAGAGAGAGAAAGAAAAATGCGCCATACACTTTTTTTTTTTTTAAATTAACCCTTCTTCGAAATCAATACGCACGCAGCCCGTTCAACAAGCCCCGGCACCAGCTGTGCACCCCCCCCCCCCCTCACTCCTCCATACGTCTCTTTCGTTTCCACGGGTACAAAGATGTTAAATCCACGCGCGTCCGCGCGCTCGCGCACACACACAGAATGACGGCGAAAATTTTCATCATTGGAAGTAGCAACAAGCAGCATTCACACTGTATTCAACAAGAACACTGGTTGGAAGACCTGCATTGTGTCGTGTGTGCGTGCGTTTCCGCGTGGCAACTTGATGACCTTGACGCTTAGCTACTGCTTAATTCAAATAACACAGACGAGATTATTACCATGTGAAGCGGCGGCCTAGTGGTTAAAGCATTCGCCTAAGGCACGAGAAACCCGGTTTCGAATCACGGATCACATGGGCAGACTTTATGTGGTGGTTAAGGATGCTACCTCTTCGGATGAGACAATAAACCAAGAACTCGTGTGCAGCACTTAACCCTTTGACACCCCCACCCTGTCCACCAGCATCATGCACTGTCAGCCATATTAGCAAAGCAAAAATTTCACCCTTTGACTTATTCACCATATCGGGTGAGGGAGTCAAAGGGTTAGTTTTTACAGCTGGTGAATGGGATGCGGGTATCAAAGGGTTACAGGAAACCCACGACAACAAAGGATTTTCCCTGGCAAAATTTCAGAGATAAAATCCACATTCATTGATGTGAAGAATTTCAAATGATAAATCGATTGTGACAAAAACTAAAACGTGTGTGTGCGCGCGCGTACACACACACATGCACGCACGCACGTACACACACACACACACACGGTAAATACATTGTGATAAAAACAAAGTAAAAACCGCCCCCTCCCCACCTCTTTAATTATCATGGAACCACCACTCTAAACAAGCACGGTGCTGTTCAAGCCATGGAAATATACACCAACAACACGGCATCATTATAATTATTGACTATTTCCGAGTCTGGTGTGTGTGTGTGTGTGTGTGTGTGGTGTGTTGTGTGTGTGTGTGTGTGTGTGTGTGTGTGTGTGTGTGTGTGTGTGTGTGTGTGTGTGTGTGTGTGTGTGTGTGTGTGTGTGGTTGGGGGGGAGGTTTACCTGGCTAACTTCGAAGCCTCACGTAATACTACACAACGCTGACGGGATTATGCAGAAATTAACCAGGAACCTTCCGTCTAAACACGAGTAGGTTGGCCTAAGCAACTCATGGCGAGGATACACTACACAAAGGACCAGCATCATTATTTTGCTCTGCATCCATCTCTGAAACTTTTTCTGTCTCCCTCTCTCCTGCCACAATTTTAACCACTGGAAATAAAGGTAATTTAAGTCATTCTCTCCCTTTGTACCCGTGCGTGCGTGCGTGCGTGCCAGCTTGCGCACACGTGTGTGTGTGGGGTGTGGTTGGAGCCGCTTGAGTGACCTTGAAGCTTGCCTAACTACACAACATCGAACGGGAGAAAGGGAACAAAGCACCGTTCTTCTCACTATTCTCTGAATCTCCCGTCAAAACAATGTACGGCTAAGCCCTCAACTCGTAGATCTTTAACACCCGAACAACGCAGAATTATTTTATTACTGATGGAGCGAGCTGCGTTTTTTTTTTTAAACATCTCTTTCTCTGTTTCCTTCTCTTCCATTCGTGAGTGCGTCTGCAGCCTGGGCGACCTTGAAGCCTACTACACACACATACACAGAGATAGATTATATGATAGGAGAGCACTATTATATTATATTTATTACAACTGTTACTCAACCGTCTGTCTAAATTTATATAGTACGGCGTGGCCCTAGAACCCCATGGACGCACCATCAAACAGCACAACTCTAACAATACCATAATGCTGTCACTTTATACTCTCTCTCTGTGTGTGTGTGTGTGTGTGTGTGTGTGTGTGTGTGTGTGTGTGTCTGTGTGTGTGTGTGTGTGTGTGTGTGTGTGTGTGTGTGTGTGTGTGTGTGTGTGTGTGTGTAATGAGTAACCCTGCCTACAAGAAGTACAATCAATAACAACAATAGATCATGGTATTATGTGTGGGTAGGCAAGGAGCCATAAGTATAAACACCATGTACACAGGCCTGATAATGGATACACACTAACAGTGTGTGTGTGTGGTATGTGTGTGTGTGTGTGTGTGTGTGTGTGTGTGTGTGTGTGTGTGTGTGTGTGTGTGTGTGTGTGTGTGTGTGTGTGTACACTGTGCATATACGTGAAAGCATGTAAAGGGCTGGAGAAGACAGGTTGAAGAGCACAGATACTTTTCGACACCTTGACATTTTTATTGACAATAGACTGTTAAAGATTTTTATGCCAAGGAGTACAACCCATTTTACAACAGGAACATATCAAGGGGTAAAAATCAACCCAATGCAACACAAACATGTACAATGTAACTGTGCACCTTTGTTGATACCCAATACATTGTACTTGTATAGTTTCATTAATGTTGAGAATACTTTGAAGGTAAACATTTTCTTTTAGTTTAAAATGATAGTACAATCACAATTAATTACATATTACTATATTAGAATACCATCCAAAGACTAAATCAAATGACACAACACATGCTGAATTTTCATTGTCTTTCTTCTACATTTACTAGATGTATGATATAATCACAAAGAAAATCTTAAGGAGGAAGGGGCAGGAGATAGCATGAGAGCAAGCAAGCGAGAGAGAGAGAGAGAGAGAGAGAGAGAGAGAGAGAGAGAGAGAGAGAGTCAGGTTATTTGCATGTGTGTATAATTAAAAAAAAAGAGAACAAAAACTAATGGCAATGTTTGATAAACAACTGTTACGCCTTGGTTCTTCGATCTTTCTCCATGTAACAAAGCCAGCACCTATACTCCACTCCTCTCTCGTCACAGATGTTACCACGGTCGCACATGACAGTAACAAACAAAAAAACCCGTCATGCAATACGCACAAATGATCCCAGGTAATTTTCCCCACTGCACTGCTGCTGTTGCCCCCCCACCCCCACTCACACTCTCTCTGCTTTTAGTGTTACCTGAAAGGGGTACAACATATTTGCACATACAATGCTCTCATCGTTGTAAGCTTCAGTGTTGTAACTGCACATTGCACACTGAACAATATTTGCACACTGAACAATATTCTCTCTCCTCTCCCCCCCCCCCCCTCCCCCTGGCAAACTCTCTCTCCCGACCTCACTTTCACCCCATCTCCGCTTTCAATCTTGGGAAAAGACAAGCTGGTGATCACTTCAACAACAACAGCAGCAACAAAACCTCTGAAACTAAAAGCAATGAGGGGTCAAGGGCTTTAGCCCTGATGGGTAGAGAATGAGAATGAAGACAAATGAAAGCTGTGGTGGTTTCCTACCCCCAACCCATCCCGCACTTCCAAAAGAAAACACTTTTAATTAGACACATTCAGCGGGTCTCCCTAACAGCTTTGATGAAAATTGTTCTTTGCTCTTCCAAGTTCCAATATTTTGTCCTGCCCCAAATGATCACAACGTCTTATATATATGTATACATCTTCTAAACAGCAGCAGCATAAAATTGAAAAACTGAAAATTATCTGTTTTCGTCTCAAAATTATACACATAGGTCTGCATGTTAAGATGTACATATCCACTCCCACACCCCGACAGCCAAGTGTTACACAGTGTGCTTGAAAGTACATCTTTTGAATTCATACACATTTACCTTTGCTTTCTATTTCTAGTATATTCACAAAGTTTTGTAGGTCCCTTTCATTTTCTGCAATTAGCATGGTATCATCTGCGTATTGAATGTTATCATTTTTCCTCCAACCTTTAATCCAGGGTCTTCGTCTAGGTTTCTCATGATGTTTTCGTGGTAAAGTGAAAACAGATCTGGTGACAAAACACAACCCTGTCTGACTCCTCTTTTGATATTTTGGAAAGAGCTTATACTGTTTTCTGTTTTCATCTGTTTAGACTGTATTGGTATTGATAGTAATTTTACTATTTATACCAATACAGTCTAAACAGACTGCTGAGTCTGGTAACAGTGGCTGTAAACGGTTGAGTATAAATTGCTGTGACTAATTCTATTCCCTTGAGCAAATTTCACGCCTCTCTCTCTCTCTCTCTCGTGTGTGTGTGTGTGTGTGTGTGTGTGTGTGTGTGTGTGTGTGTGTGTGTGTGTGTGTGTGTGTGTGTGTGTGTGTGTGTGTGTGTGTGTGTGTGTGTGTCTGTGTGTGTGTCTGTCTGTGTGTGTGTGTGTGTGTGTGTGTGTGTGTAATGTGTACCATGTAAAGTTTCAATTTCAGTTTCAATTTCTCAAGATGACGTCTCCGCGCTTGGAATGAATTCCATATATATATATATATGCACTAATGTCACAGGTACCATGTGATGGCACAAGCCTTAAAAGCCTACACATAAACCCACGAGCTGGTCAGGTCCTGAGTACCATCTAAGGTCCTGAGTACCAGGTAAAAGAGAAAACAGTGAGAGGGAGCGATCATGCGAGAGAGAACGGAGAGAGAGGGGGTAGTGATCACGAGAGAGAGTGAGTTCAGGTAATGAAATGAAAATTTTCCTGCGGTAGGCCTAAAAATATTTGTACACAGGCCAATTAGTTATTTGCCGTTGCTATTTGTAAAACACAAACAAAAGCAATACAGAAAATGAGACTATGTGTGTGGGGGCAGGGAGGTAAGCGGTTGGGGGAGGGGGGGAGACAGAGAAGAGACCATGAGATGAGAATTAAAGTGTGAGCAAGAGAGGACCAGCCTGTCCTTTCATTTCCAATAACTGAAGATGACTGCTGTACCTCGATGCTTGGTTCACGAAGCCCCAGTATTCTTGTTAGACAACAGAACGAAGTTGACAACTCTTTTCTCCAACCCGCCAGAGGCAACCGTCCTATTGAACTTTCGTGCTCATTTGACGAGGAATCCTTTCAAGTTGAGGAAGGGGTGATTGTTTTTACTTAGACAATTTCTCATTCCCAGTGTTTCTGTTCTTACGTCCAGCTGCTTGTCGTATACATCTCCCCAACCGATGAGTTTTAAAAGTTGGAAATAAACACAGATTCACTCACACACACACACACACACACACACACACACACACACACACACACACACACACACACACTGTGACAAACGACTCATGACTTCTTTCTCTTGTGTCATGTTACTAACATTGTTAGTGTGTTAACATAATTTATACCGAGACAAGTATAAACTCTAGATCAGTAGATTGTCATACTGGGGACTTGTATGTACTTTGGTGTTTGTAATTTGTCTGGTGTTTGTAATACATAATAATTTTTTTTATCATTTATTTTATCTGTTCTTTGGAGGAAATCGCAAGGAACTTGCAAATCCACTCTTTCTCATTTCAGACTTGATTGTCGTTCATTCTTTTGGGGAAAACGCACAGACCAGTCATTAGGTAGGCCGACATGGGTATCACTGGAGTGTTGAGGCGCACACACTCATTCACAATTTCAATTTCAATTTCTCAAGATGACGTCTTCGCGCTTGGAATGAATTCCATGTGCACTAACGCCACAGGTGCCATGTTATGGAGAAGATCCAGAATGATCACAGCACAAGCTTTAAGCCTGCATGTAAACTCATGAGCTGGCCAAGTCCTGAGGTCCTACCTAGATACTGCCATCACCCCGGGGTTCATAGGAGAGTGAGGTGACAGACAATGAAAAACACACGTATTCAATTCCTCATCAATGACATTAGTAGGAGAGTGAGGTGACAGACAATGAAAAACACACGTATTCAATTCCTCATCAATGACATTAGTAGGAGAGTGAGGTGACAGACAATGAAAAACACACGTATTCAATTCCTCATCAATGACATTAGTAGGAGAGTGAGGTGACAGACAATGAAAAACACACGTATTCAATTCCTCATCAGTGACAAAATTGCCTGCTGGTTGAAGAAGAAAAACAAACAAACAAACAAAAAACGGGGGGGGGAGAGGAAGGGGTAGATGGGGAGAGGTGTGAAGGGTGTGTCGGCAGGCTAACAAGGTACTCGCCGTTGATTCTTGTTGCAAGCTGCTGTAGTGAAGACAGCTGACCGCCGTCTCCTCACCTGCCGACTTAGTTTGCTAATTGCTTCTTCCTCAGTGACGTCGAGAGGTGTTGTGTGTGTGTGTGTGTGTGTGTGTGTGTGTGTGTGTGTGTGTGTGTGTGTGTGTGTGTGTGTGTGTGTGTGTGTGTGTGTGTGTCTGTGTGTATGTGTCTGTGTGTGTGTGTGTGGGCGCGCGCGCATGATGTGAGTACGTGCATGCACACATCTGTGTAGTGTATGCCTCTCTGTGTGGATGTCAAATCTGAAAAAGAGACTTGTCCTAATGATGATCTCTGTTATTGTAAAAATCAGAACGTCAGTAACAGTTGTAGCGTGCTCCCCCTACCCCCATTCACTCCATAGTATGTCTGTAGGACGTCTGTAGGTAACACTAATAGTAATAAGTTTGGAATGTGCTCCAATGGGATTTATCCCACTCAGACAATTCCATATGCACTCCACCCAAATCTGCCAGCAATTATCTGGCAAATTCCCTAAACCTGTAAGAAAAAATCCCCTTTGTGCTGACAAGGCCTTTAAAACATGAAGGGGGATGGGACCCAATCACCTGACACATTGTGCCAACACAAGAATGATGGCAACATTAAGATGGGCAGCCAACAAGCCAGTTTATCATATTGCGGGCTGGGACTGTACTCAACTGATCTTGAGTCCACTGGGTACTGCGAGCTGGGACTAATCTTGACATAATAGATCTTGAGTCCATGGCTATATCAAAAGAACCAACCAGCTCGCTGAAAAATACAATACTAATAAACTAAGCTTCAATTGGACGACTGATGAAACTTGGTGCAGTGCTTACGGATCAATACTATTACTATTACTATGCTGTGTTACCATACTGTGTGTACGTAATCAAAGTTATCCATGCATGTATTTGTTTATACCAATGATGTTTACTGAGTGTATATTTGATAACTACTGAGGCACGGCATGATGATTACTTCACTGGCTCCTCAAGCACAAGCGTTTTCACTCTGCAGACTGGCGCACTCATATCAAAACTTCTCTTTTGAAATAGCAACACTCCAGTCATATCTTGCTGGCAAGTCCTCGACTTGAGCTAGCATACAATGTACATACCCTGATTCAATAATCAGTTCAAGGCTGATTCCCTCTCCTTCTCTCTATATGTATGTGTGTGTGTGTGTGTGTGTGTGTGTGTGTGTGTGTGTGTGTGTGTGTGCTTGTGTGTGTGTGTGTGTGTGTGTGTGTGTGTGTGTGTGTGTGCTTGTGTGTGTGTGTGTGTGAGTGAGAGAGAGAGAGAGAGAGAGAGACAGAGGTCATCATCATCATCATGTGCCCTGCCACATGGCACTGGTGACCATGGCCCTCCAGTCCATACGAATCTATCCCTTGTGGCTGTAAACTGTACATTCTCCCATCCTCTCTGTCCTCAGCCACCCTGCAAGTCCGTCTAATATTTTCTCCCTTGGTCTACCTGGTGTTCTCTTTCCCTCCAGCTTTCCTGTTGTGACCAGGTGCTCTAATTTCTCTTTTCGCATAAAATGGCCTATAAATGTTGCTCGTCTTTTTCTAATCTTCTTTATCAATATCTTCTTGTGCCTGCCTCCTTCAAGACTGTCTCGTTTGTTTTCTTTGCTGTCCATGGAACTCTCAACATTCTTCTTAAAAGCCACTTTTCCGCTGCCTCAATTTTGTTCTGACTTTGCGTGTTCACTGTCCATGCCTTACGACCATACACAGTATCAATTCTATATAACACTCAAGATCTTTCTTCCTGATGTTAACTGACAGACATTTGTAGGGAAGAACGCTTTTCATCTTCTTGAATGTTGTTTTGTTTTGGCTGATTTTGCTGCCAGATATTTAAACTTATCAACCTGTCTCAAAATTGTGCCATTTGCTGTTATTTGCATGAGAAGATTTCTTGTTTTTTACCGATTACCATGACTTCGGGCTCCAGCCCTTTAGTTTTTCTTTCTATTTCTATTACATTCACAAGTTTAGTTGGTCTTTTTGATTTTCTGCAATTAGCATGGTGTCACCTGAGTAACAAATGTTGTTTATCATTTTTCTTCCAACCTTTATCCCAGGGCATTCTTTCAGGTTTCTCAAGATGGTTTCGCTGTAAAGTGAAAACAAATCCGGTGACAGAATCCTGCCTGACCCCTCTTTTGACATTTTGGAAAGAGCTTATATCGTTTTCTATTCTCATTGTTGCGAGAGAGAGGTGAAATGATAAAAAGAAGGCACAGTGAAACATCTGAATTTCTCTTGCTCACGCATGTGCATTTGACTCTTTCCAAAATGAAAATGCCTCTCTCTGTCTCTGGACAGAGGAAAACAATGAACACTTAGGCACATAGTTGGCAAGTAAACAGGAACACTTAGGCACATAGTTGGCAAGTAAACAGGAACACTTAGGCACAGTCGGCAAGTAAACAGGAACACTTAGGCACACAGTCGGCAAGTAAACAGGAACACTTAGGCACACAGTTGGCAAGTAAACAGGAACACTTAGGCACACAGTTGGCAAGTAAACAGGAACACTTAGGCACACAGTTGGCAAGTAAGCAGGAACACTTGGGCACACAGTCAGCAGGTAAACAGGAACAGTTGGGCACACAGTAAGCAAGTAAACAGGAACACTTAGGCACACAGTCGGCAGGTAAACAGGAACAGTTGGGCACACAGTAAGCAAGTAAACAGGAACACTTAGGCACACAGTCAGCAGGTAAACAGGAACACTTAGGCACACAGTCGGCAAGTAAACAGGAACACTTAGGCACAAAGTCGGCAGGTAAACCGGAACAGTAGGCACACAGTTGGCAGGTAAACAGGAACAATTGGGCACACAGTCAGCAAGTAAACAGGAACAATTGGGCACACAGTCGGCAAGTAAACAGGAGCACTTAGGCACACAGTTGGCAAGTAAACAGGAACAGTTGGGCACACAATCAGCAAGTAAACAGGAACAGTTGGGCACACAGTCGGCAAGTAAACAGGAACAGTTAGGCCACAGTCGGCAAGTAAACAGGAACACTTAGGCACAGAGTCGGCAAGTAAACAGAAACAATTAGGCACACAGTCGGCAAGTAAACAGAAACAGTTAGGCACACAGTCGGCAGGTAAACCGGAACAGTATGCACACAGTTGGCAGGTAAGCAGGAACAGTTGGGCACACAGTCGGCAAGTAAACAGGAACAATTGGGCACACAGTCAGCAAGTAAACAGGAACACTTAGGCACACAGTTGGCAAGTAAACAGGAACACTTAGGCACACAGTCGGCAAGAAAACAGGAACACTTAGGCACACAGTCGGCAAGTAAACAGGAACACTTAGGCACACAGTCGGCAAGTAAACAGGAACACTTAGGCACACAGTCGGCAAGTAAACAGGAACACTTACGCACATAGTCGGCAAGTAAACAGGAACACTTAGGCACACAGTCGGCAAGTAAACAGGAACACTTAGGCACATAGTCAGCAAGTAAACAGGAACACTTAGGCACACAGTCGGCAAGTAAACAGGAAAACTTAGGCACACAGTTGACAAGTAAACAGAAACACTTAGGCACACAGTCGGCAAGTAAACAGGAACAGTTGGGCACACAGTTGGCAAGTAAACAGGAACACTTAGGCACACAGTTGGCAAGTAAACAGGAACACTTAGGCACACAGTCGGCAAGTAAACAGGAAAACTTAGGCACATAGTCGGCAAGTAAACAGGAAAACTTAGGCACACAGTTGACAAGTAAACAGAAACACTTAGGCACACAGTCGGCAAGTAAACAGGAACAGTTAGGCACACAGTTGGCAGGTAAACCGGAACAGTAGGCACGCAGTTGGCAGGTAAACAGGAACAGTTGGGCACAGTCAGCAAATAAACAGGAACAATTGGGCACACAGTCGGCAAGTAAACAGGAGCACTTAGGCACACAGTTGGCAAGTAAACAGGAACAGTTGGGCACACAGTCAGCAGGTAAACAGGAACAGTAGGCACACAGTCGGCAGGTAAACAGGAACAGTTGGGCACACAATCAGCAAGTAAACAGGAACAGTTGGGCACACAGTTGGCAAGTAAACGAACAGTTAGGCACACAGTCGGCAAGTAAACAGGAACACTTAGGCACACAGTCGGCAAGAAAACAGGAACAGTTAGGCACAGTCGGCTAGTAAACAGGAACAGTAAGGCACACAGTCGGCTAGTAAACAGGAACACTTAGGCACATAGTCGGCAAGTAAACAGGAACATTTAGGCACACAGTCGGCAAATAAACAGGAACACTTAGGCACACAGTCGGCAAGTAAACAGGAACACTTAGGCACACAGTCGGTAAGTAAACAGGAACACTTAGGCACACAGTCGGCAAGTAAACAGGAACACTTAGGCACACAGTCGGCAAGTAAATAGGAACACTTAAACATCAATCTGCACATATGAAATTCATGAACATTTCAACCATAAGCATTTGTATGGCTTGCTTTTCCACTTTTGTTTGTCTGTTAACTGTTGCGAATGTTTGTTTTTGTACTTAAGGTGTGTATCTTTTCAATTCTAAAACAAAATTTCCATCATGTATTAAGGTGTGTATCTTTTTAATTCTAAAATAAAACTTCCATCATGTATTCATATGTATGAGAATAATAAAAACTTCAACTCTGTATTTGCATGGGTTGCTTTTCCACTTTTGTCTGTTGTAAATTATTACTTCTTTGTTGTAGCTCTTGATTCATGGATACACTCTGCACCACAGATTTGCTGATTAATATTATAATCACTAGACACATGACAAAACAACTTCTGAATGAGATGATTCTTTATTTGATAGTTCTATATCTTGTAGAGTGTTTCTATCTTAGGTTTTGGGTGGCACGCTCTGCAAACGTATGGACACCCCACTCTTCTTGCTATCGCAGGCAGCAGCAATCTGACGAGTTCTACACAGAATGAAACCTTTCACCTCTTTTGGGAGCATAAAAGACCTTTCCACTGAAGGACCTGAACACTGACAGCACTCTGGGAAGATCGCCTGAGTTGCTCTCCAGCCCCCAACAGTCCTTTTTCCATTTGCTTATTTATTCATTTTAGCTATTTATCTTATTTTTATTTACCTAAATTTTTTTTTTTTTAATTATTCATCAGCATTTTTTCCCGTTGCCTTTGTTCTGTAATGTAAACTTAGAAGATCTATTTTGCCTGCTTGTTTTTGTCCATCTGTCAGTCCATCATACCACTGCAAGGAAGACAACTTTTGTTTTCCCTCTCACATTTAGTTTAATGGGCAATGCAGTACCTGGCAGCCATTCTCTTTTACAAATACTGCTCCCTTGATTAAAATATGTCTTCTTTAAACTGTTCTTCCTAATTCTTTCTTCCGTAAGTCTGTTTAGGTGATGTGCTTACACTTTGTGAAGTTGAGCTACCTTAGGTCTGAGTGGCTCATTCTGTGTATATTTTATGTGTGATGCTCCTCTCCACTTGTTACCTCAGGCAGCAAGTCTGTTGAGTTCTACACATAATGAAATTCATCACCTGTTTTGGGATCACACAGCCTTCCCACTCAAAGACCAAAATACTAACACAACACTTTGAGACAATCCCCTGGACTGCTTCCCAACTCCAAGCAGTCTTTCTTCTTCTGCCCTCCACCCACCCATTCCTATCTTTCTCCCCCCCCCCACCCCCAAACATATTTTGTATTTTAGGCCAAGTTAATCTGTCTAGTGAAAAGTCAGTTCTGTCCAACTGTTTTGTCTTCCTGTTTGTGCATACCATTACAAGGGAGAAAACTCTGTTTTTCCCCTCTTGAGGCTGAACCAATGTACTCACACTTACTTTTCAGTTTATAATTCATTTGATTAGAAACAGCTATGGACATATCATAGTTACACAGCAGTGAACAAAAAATAACACATGCCCTCCCAAAAGTATTTTTCCAACATACGATACTGTTTAATATTCACAATCTATTGAACTCTTTAATACCCCCAAAGCAAAAGTATTTAATTTAGATGATTTTCAATGAACTTAAGTAGTCATACTATGAATATTTTGCCTAAACTGTCATGTACACCATGCTAAAGTACACCAAGCTAAAAAAACAAAAGTATATATATTTTTTCATGTAATATTTTTATCATGTAATATTTTTAACTAAATAAACACAAGAAATCCATTTAAAATGGCTTCATCTGCCCTGTTTGATTTGTCAGAATTGTCATATAAGACACCCTAAACCATCAGTCATACCCATGTTGCCCTATACTATGGTAGGTATGTTCACTTTAACCCTTTGACTCCCACACCTTGTCCACCAACTCAGGATGCTGGTGGACAGGGTGCGGGAGTCGAAAGGTTAAATTAAAATAAAATTATGACACGCAACTGTTTAACTTATAAATCCAAATGGCAACAATGAGAAAGCTATGCACTTCATAACAATTATTTGCACTAGGCTAAACCTGCACTGACTGAATGGTCTCAATTCTGTCATTTCTAACACAATACTGGTGGTCAAACAGTTATACCCCAACATTACTGACGGCCTTCCAAAACTTCTCTACCTACTGACCACTGAGGCGATGACAAGCTTTTACTGGGGTTCCAGTATGGACTATGCAGCATCTACATTAGTACATAACAGCTCAGCCCAACTGAAAGCTGGCTAGCTCTGTTTTGTGTCGACGACCTCTGAGTATAGAACATGGACCCCAATTCTTGTCATGAACAGTGACCGTCACAGTTGAACGCATCCCTACTAACAGGTCTCCGAAGTCTCATCCTGCTGGCCATTACGTTTACGCTTGCTCAGTTGCTGACTTTATTTATCATCTGTATGACTTTCATTTTTTCTAATCGCCAGTGCTTCTTTTGCTTTATTTTGCCATAGCTAAATATGCAGGTTCTCCTCCAGATCTCTTCTTTGACTGCCAAACTTCTAAAGGGAACGAGGAGAAAAAAGCCGAGCTTACAAACTACATGAAAGCAAAGGTTGGTCCCCACAGTCTGATTCATACAGTGGTGATTGTGTGCCCACTGACTCTTTTCATTCATGGCTGAAAAGATGGTTGACTTAAAATAAATGCTGTTGCATGCTAATTTGCCTGAGCAACAGACAATACCACCACACTGACCCTTTTCATAAATAAGGTTGCAAAAAGACGATTTCCCCCCTGAAACAGTACTGAAATGAACACACACACACACACACACACACACACACACACACACACACACACACACAAATGTTCTTTGACTAAAAGTAAACCATAGAGAAAGTTCCTCATTCAGTGCTACAATAACTAGCAAAAACTGTCTCACCACAGTCGATGAGAAAAAACAATTTCACTACAATGGGTAAACATACAAGAATTATAATCAAAGGACACAACTCTTGAGAATTATCTCCCATGTTGTATAGAGGAGTGTTCTGAGCTTGCTGTTTTTGTACTTTGTGTCTGCTTCTATGCTAGCTGAATGGGTGGCGTAGGCTGTATTAGATTTGAGAAGTTCTATACAACATGGGAGATAATTCTCAAGAGTTGTGTCCTTTCATTATATTATAAAAATTCTCCCTGCTTCCCTCTTATTTCTTTGGTAATA
Organism: Monoplex corrugatus; assembly: GCA_030674185.1. Lineage (NCBI taxonomy): Eukaryota > Metazoa > Mollusca > Gastropoda > Littorinimorpha > Ranellidae > Monoplex > Monoplex corrugatus. Next base: position 40,546,405 of record JAPXFY010000027.1, on the reverse strand, counting down.
CAAGAATTAGTTTACCAAGCAATCTCTCTCTCTCTCTCCCCCTCTCCCAAATCTTTGCCTCATGCAAATTTTGTTGGTTTGCTATTCTCAGTCACCGCCCTCTCTGTGGAGCAATAGTTTAAGATGTATGCACTGTCATGCTGCCTCAACCCATAATTTATGTAGTCTGCTTTGTTTCTCTTTGGATCTTCTTCTCCCTTGTCATCTTGCCCTCTTTCAACAAATTTCTTGAGTATGGTACAACTTGCTATGTTCTGCATAATTCATGTAATTCACCCACCAATACAATAAAACATACACTATGATACAGAATCATTTATGAGCTTGACCTAGTTTGGAGATTGCAACAAAATGTGGAAATGGTTTGTTTTTTCCAGCAGTTTTGTGTTTAGGAAACTAAAAAAAAAAAAAAAAAGAAAAGAAAAAAAAAAGGTAACCAAACACAGTTTACGGGTGCATTTTAATACCTCAATTTTTATCTGCTAAACATTTGGCTCACCCAAGAACTCTGGAAACTGTTTAATTCTGAATTATACTTTTAACCGATTTCCAAGATTTTCAAGACAGTGAGGTACCAGTAAAACAGGGAATATAAGTCACAGTACTCATGTGATATATATGGCCATATGCGACACAGCCAGACTGTATGCAAAAAAATCACTAGTAGATCTGTCAGAAACTGTTTTAATTTACCAGAACTTTAAAGTCTGCTGAACAAAACTGTTATCGAGTCCCAAGTGTATCATATAATCTAAAATGAGAGAGAGAGAGAGATGGAGGGGGGATCCATGTTTAATTGGTCAAATCATATTAGCTACTATCCCTCAGACTCTATATGTTACAATACGTACATCTCACACTATTCATTTACTAAGTCAAGTTTTGTAGGATTTGGGTTTTTTTTAAGCTCTATCAATGCACTTTGTGCAGCTTAAAAATTTGCATGAATCTTAACACAGTGTAGCCACTGCAACTTAAAAATCTGCATGGATCCAAACACAATGTAGCCACTGTGCAGCTTAAAAATCTGCATGGATCCAAACACACTACATCCACACACACAAGAGAGAATTAGAGATACATGTAAGTTGTAACTTTCGTTAAGTTTCAACCTGTAGTAAATGGCAGCTCACATCTGACTGCTGCAACTAGTGAAAATGGTATATAGCTGGTTCTGACCCAAATTTATAACAAAAAACAAACAAACAAACAAAAAAAGAAGAAAAAAGAAACATACATCAATAAAACTAAGGGAAAGGGAAAAGGAAACTGAAACAAATGCTCAACACTATCTTTCCTTTTCAAGTGTTTTATCTGAAAATTGTGAAGTATACAATTTAATCTCAAACTGAATTGATGTAGGCCTAATTATAATACAAGCAATTTCTTTTTAATATATATACCTCTTTTAAAAGTGATACTTTTAGTTTTACTCTCTTCATTAACAAATTATGTCAAGATGATAGTTTTCTAACTTTGCACAGACAATACAAACAACACTTGGGATCTGATTAGACTGGTCAGGTATCAACAGATGGGGCACCCAAAGCTCCTCAGCAAGTAGCAGAGAGCACAGGATTATCAGAGTGCTGGTGGAATACACTTTCCAGGCCTGCCAGACTACTTGCCTGGGAAAAACGTACCTCTTCGAGACAGCTGGCAGGGACTGAGAATATTTCCCACAAGGTAAACAAGACTGTACACACAGGCTATGGGCTCTGTAATAAGGGCTGTTTTAGAAAGGGAGCTGGCACTGAGTATATAGACTACTGCAGTCAATGTTGTGGAATGATAGTCTCTACTGATGGTGAGTGGTGGGGTGCAGCCTGGAAGCTGGCAGCTGATTTCTAGACTGAACAATTAACGGATTTTCCACCCAAAAACTTCTCATTCCCTACACAATTCATTTACTGCTCTAATACAAAGCAGGTAGTGAGGTACCGGCAACCAAAGAATAAACTTTTGAAGAGTTTATGAACACTTGTATTTCTGAAAAGTACAAGAAAAAATAAGCACAATGCCAAATGCGAGTCCCACATTTACCTGCTGTACCTTAGGGGGGTGGGGGATAAAGAAAGATGGGGTGGGGGTGGGTAAGATTATGTTTAGACAATGTTCCATCGTCTAAACACTGTAGACTTGAAGTTGAACAGTTCACATGGGTCTTCATTACTGAGTAAGCTTACTGTTATTGTAGTTTAAAGACCAGCAACTGCATAGAGCCATATCAGGGCTATAACCATTTCAAAACATACACAATACTTCAACAGGAAAAAGGGGAAAAGTAAATCAAATACACACATAATGTGACATATCAATGTATTCATTCACACACAATAATCTAAGGAGATGCTTCTGGCTTTGAGCACTCTGACCAATATTTTGCTCAGGGGATTTACAATACATACCTGAATACAAATTTAGACATAACAAAGGACACTAAAGCATACATCATAAAAACAGGCCCAAATTACCAAAAGACTTTATCGAATACATACAGATGAATGGACCAGCAAGGCAGGAAATGATACGAAGAAGAAATGACCGCAAGAAAAGGAATAAGGGAGAAACAAAGACAGTGACAGATAACAGCAAATTTCTAGCAAAGAATTTCCAGAAAGTGGGGATACTATTTATACTGAAAGAGCCCCCCTGCCTCCCCAGGGGAGAGGCTGAGTAAGCTGTAGATTGATACTAGATATGCCAAGTTCTGCAAGTACTAGAACCTGTGATACTGGCAAACAAGCCTTAGTACCTCTCCCCCTACCCAATCCTGCCTTTTCTTGCTTCCTTGAGAACCTTGTTTCCTTATGTAACATAGGAAAAGAATCCCTACACCATATTTGCCCTGGGGACTGTACCAGTTGTGCCATTCCTCCCTTTCCCTCCCACTACTGTTTCACTATCATTTCCTTAACACTGAAAAACACCTGCCTGCCACAGGCCTCAAATGAAAACATTTCTTACAAACGTGTAATACTGTCTCCTGTACCTTCTAGTTCTGCTTCTGAACTGCTAGCTATTTTATACCTGATTCCAGTCCACTCAACCAGTACCCCTCTCTTCACATCCTCACCTAATCTAACACACACACACACACACACACGCACGCATGTATGCACGCACACACACACACAAACAGTGACACAAATGGCAAAAGATGCAACAATAAGGCTTCACTAGTTATTAAAAACAAATAACCAAGTAGTACAGCCAATTTTCCTAAATGAAAACAGTGTGTAAAATCCTTTATTTACATTTCAAAATCAGATAATGCACAATTATGAATAATAACTGGAAAGAAAACTGTACACATAAGTTTATACTGGTATCAGTGAAAAACCAAAATTTTCATTATGAATCTAAAGACAGTTTGTATGTTACCAAGAAGTCTTTAAAAAGAAGTGTTATGAGTAGTTTATTGTGTACTGAAGATTTTAATGGCCTGTTCAATTTAAGATCATAATTTGTTTGAATATTAGTATATTACACATACTGTATGATTTCAGAGTATTAGACCAGGCTCCTGAGCACTAATAGTAATATTTAGCAAAAATTCTAAAGCCAGTGCTTTGTGTAACAAAGACAAAAGACCAGCACACAAACTATAAAATCAAAAGTCTGCACAACTGGAGAAAATAAAATCTCAATATTTTTGTAGTATTTTGAGATAGGAATTGGAAGGATTCATCACACTCAGTATTTTGAGTTAGGAGTTTATTTTGACAGGATTCATCACACAAGAACAATTCCACATGAGCTCCACCCAAATCAGCCATCAATTATCTAGCCGAGTCCTCTAGCCTGCCAAAACCCTGACAAGGTCTTGAAAGCAGGGAAAGGCGGAAAGGGGGGCTGGGGAGGAGATGAAGGGAACCAAAGAAAACCCATGCTGACACAAGAATGATAGCAAGCATGTGATGATAGTGAACATTTGATGACCACATCCTTTTCAACAGCTTCCCATGTTATCACCCATGATAGATACTAACAAAGCAAAAATTCAAATCTTTCACTCCCTCACCGCCCACAAGCTTTCTGCAGGAAGCTGTAGTCTGATGTACCCGGTAAACGAATAAATAATAAATTTTTTCTCCCAGCTACTGAACGGAGCAGGGAGCGAAAGGCTTCACTAAGATGGAGCACCAATCTGGCCAGTTTTTTGTTGCTTGCTGGCTGTGAGCTTCAGATACATTATCAAAACTTAAGTCCACAGCTCTATCAAAACAGCTAACCAGCCTCCTTAATTATTTGTAGTTTTATACAAACTGCAGTTTCAAAAATGTGATCTATTATTTTTGTATGCGTTTTTTGTTTTGTTTTGGTCAACTAAGAATAAGTCCGCAAATTTCAAGTGGAAAATTCTGCATCATTGTCAGTGTGCGTGTGCGAATGTTTGTGCATGTGTGTGTGTGCATGCGTGCACATGTGCATAATAAGTATGTGCACATCAATATATCGTGTTGTGTGCTTGTGCACACAAAAACACAGATATACTGACAAAAATTGAGATAAAGAAAAGCAGAGAATGGGAGGGTAAAACGGGGGGGGGGGGGGGGGGGGGGACGTGACATACACTATTTATCTTGCAGTTATCCTGAGAGGCACAAAGCCATTGGTCAGAAAAAAAAATTCTGACTGACTGAGAGATCACAGATAAAATAAACCGAGATTAGACAGACGCACAGGCAAAGACGGTTTAGAAGGAAAGGAACGGACGGTAACAAGTTGAATAGCTCAGCAGTCCAAGTAAACAAGCTGAGAGATGACGTCACAAGGAACCCCCCTCTTCTTCCAACTGGCAGAGATAAGCGGTTAAAACTACCGTGTGTGTGTGTGTGTGTGTGTGTGTAAACCTGTGAGTCTGTGTATTATACATCTATGGAAGAGAAAGCGAAATTCGGATTGGCGTAGAGTCACACTCCTCTCCCCAACTCCTACTAGCGTACTATCACCAGCTGGGTTTTAGAGGGCACTCCGAACACAAGGATTTTGTGGCCTTGAAGTTTGAACAAAAGCACTGGATCCACTGGTCATTGTTTTTCTTTTTCCTGAACTTCTAGAAGCACTGTCACTCGCCAAGGATTCACACATACGTATACTAGCATGTTAACCACAACTAGGGCAGTCTTTGGTACTTTAAGTACAATAAATAATTAAAAACCAAACAATAAACACCACCACCCACATTTGTATGACAAAGTTATTTTGTCTTCATTTACAGAAACTGGCAAATCTGTCGTGCGTTATTAAAGTAACATGGATGTTATTAAAGTAACATGGACTGTTGACAGCCTGAAACTACAGAAGAAAGCGAACCTTTCTTTTGTTTTAAATAAAACAAAAACTCTCCGTGTACTATCAATACATCTGACTTCGGCTGCCTCCCTGGTGCTGTAGTAAGCAACACTATCTTAACCACAAAAACTATTTTGAAAACAAAATGGAATCTGAATAAAAACTCTGAAGTACTTGTAACCAAACATGACATCACAGAAATGAAAACAAAATGCAACAAAAAAAAGAAGAAAAAAAAGAATGCTAACTAGTAACATTGTAACAATCAAGGTCAACTCTAAATCATGCACTTTTGCTGAAAAACTTTCAATTAGTTCAATTTACCCAAACAGTAGGCCTAACCTAAATAAATATTTGTTAAATTTAAAATGTAGATTGCGACAGTCCCAAAACTACCTTTTATGTATACCTTGTTCACAGAAACAGACACCCAGACATATTCACACAATGGCATGAAGCAGACTAATTACTTAGACAACAACTAACAGAACCATCTAATTCAAGCTACCTTTGCAAGATGCCAAACAAACACAGGAAATTCTGGGGAAAACATTCTGACAGCTCTAAAAATCACAGTAAAATTCCACTTATCACACACACACACACACAGAGGAAACTTAGGCAACAAGAACATCAAAAAACTTACATCAAAAACGGAGAAACACCAACAGTGAACAGACTGCACAATATTAGGCCTAACAAATACTTTTGTCATGATACATGGGCCTGGTTTTAACTATGCTTTCTAGTAGGCCAAGTCTACTAAATTGGCTAATAACTAAGAACAAAGAGTCCGATTTGGAGTCGTGGGAGAGAGAGAGAGAGAGAGAGAGAGAGAGAGAGAGAGAGAGAGAGAGAGAGAGAGAGAGACGGATACCCACTTCATTGATTCAACTCCACAAGAGCGGCAGCTTTTTAGCCGCCCGACATTAGCCTGGTGTCAAACGAAGACGAAGGAACAACAAATCCTGAAAGGAAAGACGAAACCAGCGGAATCTATCCCGAAAAATTTAGGCACACACACACGCTCTAAAACGTCGACACAAGCTCACCACACCGAACTAATGACTACTGTTTCTTTTTCCTCCGAAGTCCTTGCTGACAACAACACATATTAGCACAGCGCGCACCTCTCGCTGGCAGGCAGACGACAGAAAAGCAGCTCTGCCGCCATGTTGAAGTGAAACTGGGTCAAGGCTGGCGCTGGCGCGCACAGTCCACGCGAGTGCACGCCTCTTGCATGTGAACCGTCTGCCAGCTGATCGTTACACACATCGTGTCCTCGTTTTGCAGTGGTCTGTGTTGGAAGGGAGGAGGGTGCCGTTATGTTTCACTGCCTTGTTCAGTTGTGCTAGTTGCCAATGTGTATGTAATGTGCTCGGGAGGGAGAGGTGAGGGAAAGGAAAGGAAATGACGACATCATGCAGCTCAGACATTCGATCCATGCAGCTGAGACCGACTCTCTCTCTCTCTTTCTCATTTCAGTCCAAATTTACAAAAAACTTCTTACCCAACCTTCTTCATCACTGTTCTCAAAATAAGTAAATAAATAAAGTAATTATAATAACAATGATGCAGTTTATCAATAATAAAGAAGCAACATGACTATTTGTGCATTTCCAACATTCAATAGTTTGACATACTGAAATAGAATCCTACAGTATGTAGGCTATTGTAAGCTACTTATGAGTGTGTTTTCCATGCAAACCAAGAACTTTGTTCTGGTAATAAGCAGATTTTTGTTTATTTATTTGTTTTTATTTGATTTTTTTAACTTATTTTTCACCTTGGCTCAGAGAGCTACTATGGCATGGAATGCATATTTGATATTTTAAGTGTAGAATTCTAAATTTAGGCCAGCACTCCTATGTGATAGCACCGAAGCTGAAGTGAGTATTTTTTTTTTTCTGTTTGATTTCTATTATACAGGCTCATATTTCCAAGGACTTATCTTTATTTTTTAACCGGAATCCACTGCATATTTGTTTAACCCTTTGACTCCCGCACCCTGTCCACCAACAGCAAAAACTGAACCGTTTGACTCCCTCACTCTATAGGGTGAGGGAATCAAAGGGTTCACTTTTTGCTTTGCTAGCATGGCTGATAATACAGGATGCTTGTGGACAGGATGCGGGAGTCAAAGGGTTAAGCAAGAGTCATACTATAAACCATTACCCACACAGACACACTTGTAGATCAATTTGTATAAGTTTGGCTTCTGTAAGAATTAAAAGATGCTCAAAACCTTTTTAAAGACTTTAGTGATGTTCTCTTGGCCACTGAGGCATTCCTGTCACACATCAAAACTTACACTTTCTTACACTTGTACTCAACAGCCCACAGCTTCAATCAAAATTTGGTAAAGATCCACCTCTAAAGAGCTCGCTCGCTCTCTCTCTCTCTCCCACACACACACACACACACACACACACACAAACAAGTTAAAACAAGGGATCAAAGTAAAATTTTACACGCCTTCAAATACTTTCCAGAAAATACTAAATTAAAAAAATCATTTGATTTCAGGAAACTTTTAAGCAAACCTACTTCATGAAAGTTTGATTAAGACTTACAAACTTTATGAAATAGTAAAGTTTAAACAGTATCCAGTGTAAGAATAGGCCTACACACCAAAATTACAACAACAACAACAAAAAGTTAAAAACTATACCTAATGCAACCAATGGCAAGAAAAGAAAGCTTAATCACAAAGCAACCAATATCCACAATGTCAGGAACCAACCACCGGTTTTTGTTGCTCCTGTGCTTTTTTGTCATGATTTTGGATATCTGCAAGACATGGTGTAGAACCATGATAGAAAGGGAGATTAGCCATTTTGTGTAATGTGAAGCTTGACCCTTTGACTTCCTCACCCTATCAACTGGCATCATATATCGTCACCCATGACAGCAAAGCAAAAACTTGACATTTTACTCCCTCACCTTATTCACCAGCTTTTTTTGCAGCTGGTAGATAGGGTGCAGGAGTGAAAGGGTCAAAATTAAAAGTTCTTGGTGAACTATGATTCTGAATTATAAAGTCAATGAACCAAAAAATTTTGAGAAGGACGGATGTATTCCTAGTCTGTCTGCAGTGTGTAGTACTGCTGAGCAATGTAGTGTTGACAAATCCTGGATGCACCTCACAGTCATGGCAGGAGTATATTGTTATTGGTTTATAGTGTAAAAAAAACGTTCATAGATTCCTTAGTCTATGGTGTGCTCTCTATAAACAAGATAATGCTGCCAGAGATTTTGTAAGGATTTAAAGGTCAAACTGCCTGCTTGAGGTTTTTGTAAGGACTTAAGAGGTTGAAGCATCTCTTATACTGAAATTCTGGCCAAAAGAGATTTGAGTTAATTCAAACAAGATGTTGAAAAAAAGATTTTTGTTATGTACGGGTGATTTTCTCTTCATTATATTGCTGTGAGTCAGTTTTGATTGTCGTTATTGTTATTTCTGTTTAAAGCCCAGCGAACTGCATACAGCTACACCAGGGCTACTACAACTGTTTCAAAACACACACAATACTTCAACGTGAAAAAAAGGAAAATAAAAGCAAGCACGCATATCAATGCATTCGCGCACATAATCTAAGGAGACGCCCCTGGCGCTGACCACTCCATTCAATTTATCACACAACTCACCTCCCCTCTCTCCCTTGCCGGGGTCGGTAGTAGGAGCCATGCTCGATATCACAAGTCTTCTCCGGGTCACACGAATGAAACATTCTGTGGGTGACTTCCTCCTAGATCCTCAGACCACAGACATCAGTGATGTTGTAGCAGGAGGTGTGCGGTCGTCCCTTTCTTCTCCTCGCCTCAACTTTCCCCTGCATTGCCGTTGTTATCAAATCTGTTTTGGTGTTTCTTATCACGCAGCCTGCATATTTTAGCTTTCTTTTGTTGATCTCTGTTAGCAGTTGGCGCTTAACATTCAGTTCCTTTAATATGCTTTCGTTTGTTCTTCTGTCTGTCCATTTGACTGTGAGAAGTCGTCTATAGTGCCACAATTCTGCTACATTGACCTGTTTTCTTCGTCTTTTCTTAGTGTCCAGGCTTCACAACCATACTTTAAAACAGGCCAAATCAAAATTTTCAGGATCTTCAATTTCAAATCTTTCGGAAGCCTTCTATCTTTCCAAACGACGTTTAATAACTGGCCCATTTTATGTTTTACCATGTCAATTTTTTGTTTTCACATCTTTGGTGCAGAAGCCATCATTTGCTTTTACATATCCTAGATACTTGAAATGATGGGCATTTTCTAAGTTTGTTTTAATTTTTTTGAATATATGAATGTTACAGGCCTTTTTTTCTTGCTGTGTGCATGACTGTTTTTTTTTTAAGCATTCAGTTTCAATCCTGCCCTGCACAACCTGCTGCATCTACTCGGTAGAGAATTCTCTTCATGCTTGTGGTCTGTCTCACAATCCACTCCTGGACTAGATTTTGCATTCATCACTGACGTTCTCCATTCCTCTATCATGATGTAATCTATTTGATGTCTGCTTCTGTCAGCTGGTGATATCCATGCGTATTTCCTTCTATTTGGATGTTTGAAGAAGGTGTTTGTAATTGTGAGATTGACTTGACAGAAAGTTGCTTTCCAGTCAATGAGATCCTATGCTACATTCCCTGTCTTCATTTTCATTGACTTCAGCATTTATTATGCAGATTTTCCTCCTGGGTATCTTGTCCTTTGTTGTTTGTAGGTCACTGTAGAACTTTTCAATTTCTTCTGTGCTTTTGGATGTGGGGGCATAGAGTTGAATGGTATTTAATGAAGCTGGCTTGGTATTTAGCTTTGCCATGACTATTCATCACTGATTGCATTGTGGCCTTTTAAGAATGCTGCGTGATGTTAGTCTAAAATAATAGCTACTCTATTTGAGCCTCCTTTTTCATTTCCACTGAAAACTATTGTATGATCTCCTTTACTGAAGATGCCTTTCTTGTTCCATCTGGTCTCACTCAAGCCTACTTATCGCACAGGGGATTTAAAAAACATATCTGAATATAAATTTAAATGTAACTAAAGACACTAAAACATAAAAACGGGCCTAAATTACCTAAAATTGCTTCCACATATCTCCTTTCTCTAGAGCCAAAAAATGCATTTAATACATATGCCCATTATCAATCCTAAGAGAAAGTACACAAGACTTTATTGAACACAGACAGGTGAATAGAACAGCAAGGCAGGAAAGGCTAAGAAGAAATGACAGAAAACAAAGGACTGCTAAGAAGAAATGACAGAAAAACAAAGGACCAAGGCAGAAAACAAAGAGTGACAGAAAGGAGGAAATTTCTAGCACAAAATTTCCAGAAAGTGGGGATACTACTCATACTGAAAGAGCCCCCCGGCTTCCCCACGGTGTAAGTCAGTTTTGGTGCTAATGCATTGTGACAAGGTGGCTTTGAGAAGTGAACATGTTCTGTTAAGTGTGTTTTACATATTTTTGAGAGCATGAGAAGTTTATTTTGATGAAAAGCCTCTCAATGAAATGTCCGACTGATGTGATGAGCTAATTTACTATAAAAGATGGGACTTTACTGTTTACTGTTTATATGTTGCTGTGACAGTCTGCTGCAAGTCTTGATACGAGGAAACGAAACCTTAAAAGCTAACATTATAAAGAACTAAGTAGGTGTTGTTTAACATGAAACTCTCTGAAGCAATAATATTGTTTAAAGCAACCAAAGAACATCACCATCAACAACAACAAAAAGAGTAAAAGAAGTAAAACAGTAAATAAAAAGAAATACAGCTAGTTACAAACAAATTACATTTAGGAATCTATCTTTAGATGAAATGTTTTCACTCTACAGCATCCCCTCTTTCTTTCTTTCTTTTTTTTTCTAAAGTAGAAAAATAAAGAGGTAATTATGACACCTCTGTGTTCAAAGTGCAAGGGCCACCTAACATCTGTTTCTTTTTTCATGTCACATCTGTTGCTCTGGACTTTGTTGTAATGTGAAAGTTTCTACTGGTGTGGGTGCATGAATGTGCGTGTGTGCATGTGTGCATGTGTGCGTGTGCGTGTGTGTGTGTGTGTGTGTGTGTGTGTGTGTGCGTGCGTATGTGCGTGTGTGTGTGTGTGCACCCAAAAGAGGATGAGAGTACTGGGGGAAAACTATGGGATGGAAAGGAAAGTAGGGATGGAAGCAGAAAGGACATAAAACTTTGCAACAAATGCGAGTACTAGGTAGGCTACTAAAAATGTTTTTATAAAGTTCATATAATTAATCTGATACAAAACAGTTTAGTAACTTGTAGTGCATTACAGTACAAGGCACAACACAAAGAGTAATAATACAAGGAGAAACTCAGATTTGAACAAGCCCTAGCTGTTTAACTGTCTTATGCCATGCTGGCAACAAACTCCACACTGGATTTCTCTGGCAAACTTTGCTCATGCCATAGAACAACACAAGGCACAAAGACATTAATTCGATATTATGAGCACGGAAAAAAAAATAAACAAACAACAAGAACAACAAATCAAAACACCAGCCACCTGAGAAAACAACCCCCACTTCTTTCAAGTTTAAGATCTGTACACACCTTTTGCAGCTGCTGAAGAAACTGTGACATTAAATCATTCAATTTGTCATCATTTTGGAGCATTTGTTTATAAACTCTTCCAACACCCATCAAGGATATGACAAGTCTCAATTTGAACAGGGATCATTATTGGTGTTTACTGGGTGCCAGCCACATGTATAAAACAATACACCAAGTTCTTCACACACACACACACACACACACACACACACACACACACACACACACACACACACACACACACACACACACTCATGGCAACAAAGGAATTGTCCCTGATAAAATTCTGTACAAAAATCAACTTGGAAAAAAAACCCAAGATGATCAAACTATTCTAACCATTTCCCTCTTCATACAGACCATAACAGAAAATCCATATTCTGTATCTCTAAAGGTGAATGCGACCTTTTTGCAACACAAGACTGGAAAAAAAAGTGATACTGATGCTTCACTTGGATGATATGCTCTTCTTGGATAGGAAATATCTTCCAGATCACAAGATCCTGTGACAAGAATGGGGAAAAAAGGTTCTTGTTTAAAACTGACACAAGTAGCTATCCACATTACAATAATTAAATCCCCAAAGGCAGGCACACATTAGCTACAAAGAAACAAATCAATGCATATGCTCATTCCAAGCAGATCAGTTAGAATATACACAGTGTACAGAGCATCTTGAAGATGTTCAATCACAGGCTTTCTGTGTAACAAATAAAACAAAAATGTATTATACACCATTCAAAAGTACAGGGCACTAACTTACTTTGTAAAAAGAACTGTAAAAAGCACAAAGGCATTAAACAGTCATCAGGGTGGTCCAACATGTCATACTTCCAAGCATACATTTATATTTCTGTACCCTGCAAAGTACAATTCTGTCCTACTTGTTGTAAATGTTTTTTTTAGAGATTCTTCTGTAACAAAGTATCAGCTCAACAGAGTGGAAGTCGAGAGTGAGAACAGAGAAGACAGCAAAAAGTAAAAGGTAGAAATAAACTACCAGACAGAAAAAATATATATGAGTGACAGTGATGGAAAGTTAACGACATCAGAACTTAAGGCAGACCTCAGATCTCTGACAGGGAAAAGATAGAGCGAAAAGTTTCCTTTTTGATGGTTGTATAATGTACACCTTAAAAAATAATAATAATGAAGACCAAAACAAACAAACAAATAAGAAAAAGGGTTGAAAGCAAAGCAAATGGAGATAAATTTATATGCAAAAAAGGTCCAGCAGTTCGTAGAACAAAAGGGATCAAATTAACGAAAAGGCAGGGATCTTATTTCAAAACTAAATAAACCGTCACAATTGTACTTTGAATATCACCCAGTTAAAAAAAAGTATTAACGTACTATATTTTTCATCACAAGGACAGATAAAGTGAGATGACATTTTTGTTTTGTTTTTTGTGTAAAGAAAGGTAGTAGTAACTGGGAACTGTGAACAATAACTGCTAATAGTAACAGACCCTTTCCTTTGGTGATGGGAGGCAGGAAAGCAGGTGTACATTACTCTTTACCAACATTTACTCAGACAGAAGCAAGGGCACGCAATTCAAACAACAAGCGAGAGAAGGCAGAGACCGGCTCTGGGGTGTGTGTGTGTGTGTGTGTGTGTGTGTGTGTGTGTGTGTGTGTGTGTGTGTGTGTGTGTGTGTGTGTGTGTGTGTGTGTGTGTGTGTGTGTGTGTGTGTGTGTATGTATGTATGTATGTGTGTGTGTGTGTGTGTGTGTGTGTGTGTGCACGCGTACATGAGCATTATGTGTGCATGCAAACACATGTGCGTGTGCATGCGCGTGTAAACGACAACTCGAGTAGTGTGGTTGAGACAAAGCAGAGGCCAATGACCTACGGTAAGTTCTTACCATTTGTACACGGAAAGTCAGCCACTACGTATACTGCAGTTCTGTCCTCCGACAACCACCTTTCACAGTGCAATGAGGGTAGGAATGGGTTGAAGGGGGGCGGGGGCGCTATGCAATTTTTTAAAACTAAATAATCTTTGGCAGAAGGGAGAGAGACAACAGACAGAAAGGCATGAGAGGCGGAGACACAAAAGAAGAGTAAGAGCGAATGTGGGGTTGGGGTGAATGTAGTGAACTGACATAATTCAAAATGCACATGTCTAAACCCTTTCAACAAAAGTGTTAACTCACTGAACGTCACTGAAATGTGTTGTTACTGCAGGCTAGAAATGACACGGAAATGTGTACAAATTGCGGTCAACTTCCTCCTCCTCTTTCCTAATCGTATTGGGGGTATGGGAGGCATTAAAAATCTTGCCCCTTGTTAACTTATAACCAATGCTGATGTAGATCCATGACTATGATGATGATGATTGTTTGTTAATAGTACTGTAATGTACAACATAGTTGGACTCCTCATTGTGCAATCATTAAGCTTGTCATCAAGTTAGGCCAGCATACTGCTGGTTTTTTGACGGGGCCTATTCTAAAGCATGTTTACTTTCAACTATGAAGACCTGTAAGCTAGGCTTCTTGCCATATCTTGGGGAGGCCCTCACCCACGGTCTTAATTTACATGTAAGGTGTCTATGTATGTCTTGTTTCCAACATGAAGACCTAAACCAGGTGTTGAAGGACCAGTATGCCTACTCATTCCTCAGATAAACAGGACAGTCCATCACCTATGCACGATAGGCCAGGTTGGTGTGAATGCAGAGCTTCAGTCTTCCTATGTAACTGTACAGGACTGTGGAGGTGGTAAGCCAGTATTGCAGAGCTAGAGGAGAATGAACCACTCTCATATGCTGGTCTTGAACACTTTATATTACAATGACTTCAGGGCTATGGGACAAGTTTTATCTTTCCATAGATTTTGTAAAATATGTAAGTATCTATTGTCCTGTTTTCTCGACAGAAGGCTATCTTATCATGTACTCTGATATGTGCCTATATATTTAGGTGTCGATTCTGCTACATTTTGGCTGGTCACTTCTGCCAGTGCAGCTTTCAAGAGAATTTCCACCTATTTTACTGTGAGATAAATTAGCAGTGCTTCTGTGCCTATGCCAATGTGCTTTTTTTAAACTTTGAAACTAATACACCTTATTCACTTTTTAAAAAAATATTCATATTACCTATCTTGAAAAGTTGTCACCTGGTGATACATTACTAATAGTCTAGTGATCTGTCTACTATGGTGCCATACTTCTGTGATACTATTGTCAATCACCAGCCTGGTGATATACTGCTATTATCCAATGATGTATCTCTGTTACTATACGACATATACTATGGTCAACCATCCCAGCTATATTTGATACTGCTGTGTCCACTGCAAAGATGTTATCTGTATAGAATTCATAATGTATTTGAATAACAGCAAACTCCTTGTCCACCCCCACTTAGGTTTCCCTTCTTTTCTCACCAAAGACAGAAGTTTCTCCATCCGCCCCTCTTCACATCAAAGTAAGAAAGAAAGAAAAAGAGAAATGAAAGAAGAAAAAGAAGAAAATAAAAAGGAGGGAGCAAAACATAGAAAGAGAAGTTAGAGTTATTCATCCTTTTCTCTATGCTGAAACAATTGTGTTCCCACCCCCAACCCCTCCCCTTTTTTTTTTATAAATTGCCTGGATTGATCATAACCAATAACCATAATTCTAAGGACCTAAACCCCAGAGAAAAGGACAGGCACATAACAAGGTCAAAGACCTCTAAAACAACAAGTGTGGGATGGGAATGAAGTCTAAACGACCTGATTTATTTACTGTTATTATTAACATTACTATTAGATTATTATTGATAAGAAAAACCAAAAGTAACATTTACTTGATTTTCTTGATGTCTTCTCTGTAATGTTTTAGATGTTAGACTTTATATTAAGTAACTCTAGCTGCTTTAAATTTTAACATTATTTTCGGCCAGCTTACGAGGCGCAGCCAGCCGGTCACCAGCAGGCAACAGGGCAGTCTGAAGGAGAGGGTGGTGGAGTGAGAGCGGGAGGGGTGGGGTGGGGGTGCTTGGAGGTCAATACTGCCACTGCAGCCAAGGTCTGCAGGCTGATGCGGACTGACCAACAGCCATGCCAGTCATCAGCAGAAGACACCAACCAACTCCAAATCTATGGCAACTCTGTTACCGTGAAACGGGAAGAAAACGCGTAGAACATTCACGTAGCTGGCGCACACAATAGGACAAAATCATTTTGCTGGACTATTGGAACAGTTCTGTACCTATTTCAATTTTCTTGGGACAGCAGTATTTTCTCACTGTCTATCTCTATTTAACTGCTTGTTTTGCAGTCAACCAGTTATAAACTACAGACCTCAGCAATGTGCACCACATCAACATAGTACTCACGCAAGCTTGCTGGTAGAGTTGTGGACTCAAGATCTGACATACTGAGTTCGGTCCCAGACTGTAACAATAATTTAAAAACTACTGGCCTGTTCACATACCATCTAAATGTTGCCATCATGTGGTGGTGTCAGTTTAGTGTTTCCCCCTTGCCTATTTCAAGACCTTGCCAGCACATAAGAGTTTTGCACAGGGCTCAGGAAGTCTGTTGGATAATTGCTAGCAGATTTTACTGGGAGCACATATGGAGTTGTCCGAGCACAGTGAATTTCTCTTAAACAAACTCCAAATCACACTTTCTGCTTGAGACTGTGTGCACAGCAAGTCCACCTCAGTTTGGAGGATAGCGCTGTACAATGACACCATTCTTCCACAAACAATTAAAGCGTGTTAGCTCACCAAACTTAAACAACACACATTCCAGAAAAAAAACAAAAAAGACAGGGTGCGGATGAGCACCAATGCCTCGCTGCTCTCCAGGCAACCACCTCCCAATCTCCAAAAATTCGCCCTTTAAAATCAATGTCAAAAGTTAGTAGTGAGATCAAGATACCTTGATTTTCGCTATTTTCCTCAATAAAATCCTCACGAAATTTCAATATTCCCCCTCTGGACGCAAACAGAGCACCATACAAATCGCCCGGCCGCAGCAAAACAACAGGAAAGACCCACAGAGCTACATCGACAAGTCAGGGCTTGCAAGCCACAAAAAGACAGAAGACTGACCAATGACTTCACTCTGTGGCTGTGGGCGTCCAACAGCCAAAGCAGCACAAACACACACTGAGCTAGTGGCAGGAGGGAGCCGACTGCTCGTGGTGTTTGGTGGGTGGGTGGTGCAGTGGTTGCAACACAGTTACATACAGTGGTGGTGTCAGTCGACCTGGTGCAAGTGTGGCGGATGTTGGGGTCACATTCCTTTCCTTGTGTTAGCTGGAACAGTGCACTGGTAGGCTACTGGTGGCGGAATGAGGAGGGCAGGGAGCATGTGTGGTGAATTGAAGCTTCATAGGTTAGGGGGGGGGGGGGGGGAGAGAAAGCGCGGTGGCGAGTGAAAAAGCACTAGGGCGAACGATTTGGGGGAAAAAACAAACCAAAACCAAAACAAAACAGACAAGAAAACCGAACAAAATGAGAGAGAGAGAGAAAGAGATAGAGAAAGAGAGAGAGAGACATGAAGTTATACGATCTTTCAGAGTTTGTACATGTTTATATTCTGGGGTAATTACCCATCCCCACCCCCATTTCTGTGCAAAAAAAAGGCCTACATTTGATGGCTTCAAATTTACAATCAATTATCTGTAATGCCGATCATGCTTTCTGCGACATACATGCCAAGACCAAGAAGATGGAGAAAAGATTGAGCACAGAGAGAGAGAGAGAGAGAGAGAGAGAGAGAGAGAGAGAGAGAGAGAGAGACAGACAGACAGACCAAAAGACACAAGAAGAGACAGACAAGCAGAACGAGACTGGAGAGGGGAGGGGTGACTACTTGGGGGGCTGGAGATGTCGTGAATGTCAATGACCTGTGTACAGAGGTCAAATCCAGTCAGCCCTGACTCACAAAATCAGTCAATTGTCAAATCATTGTGCAAAAAATCCTCAGCAGACATACACGCAAGATAAGACTGCACTTCGCCAGACCCTTCCTAGATTCCAAACAACTTAGTTCCTGAAAATATTTATACTGGACTGAGCATACATTCATGTCTCTGCCCTCTTATGGTGCTTGTCAATTTTTTTAACAGACCCACTGCTGTGCACAGATTCATCTCCCCTTGAGCTATTATAATGCTCTTCAGCAAAACAAAACTGAATCTCCATTAGCATCCCTCCTACCCTCTACCTCAACAGTTTTTCAAGATGGTTAAACCATTAATACATAATCTTCAATACTTACCTTTAACCTGTATATCAATGGCAAAGTCAGTTCAACTTAACACTGACAAACAATAGAAACTAAAATTTAATTGAAAGACACCATCATAGTGAAAAGATAATGAGCACATCATCTGAAGAGAACAGGATAACATCACCTGAACTGCCCTTCACTGGGCACCTGAAGAAAGACAAACCTAGCAACAAACAATACTCAATGTTCTGCAACACACCTGCGCTACCATACAGATGCTGGACCAAAACAGACCGAAGTAAAGGATCTTAAATGCTGCCCTACATACCAGGAGCATAACATGCAGGAAATATGCAGAACACTGTTATTCTTTTCCATAATACGTCATCATTCTTGCATGTTGGGTCACTTTTTCATTCTTTCAAGCAAATCAAATCACAAGACATATCACATGAAAGAGAGAGAACCCTGAAAACACTTTTTTATAATTATGTTGCATTTGTTGTGAGCAAAAAAGTTCGAGAGACAAAGGAGAATACAACAGACAAAGAAAGACAAAGACAGAGAGAGAGAGAAAGAGAGAGAGAAAGAAAGAGAGAGAGAATACAAAAGGTTTAAAGTGTGCCAGGCTATCAAAAATCCATCCACATGGGGACACAGGTATGTGGATCTGATATTTTGTTTTAAGACCAGCTGATTGCATAGAACCATATCAGGACTATAACATGCTTCAAAACATGCACAACACTTCCAACAGAAAAAAAAATTAAAAAATTAAGTACACATTTGTGTACATATTCAAAAGAAATGCCCCTGGCATTGACCATTCTGTCCAATTTATCACACAAGGGATTTAAAAAACATCTGAATACAAATTTAAATACCATTAAGAAGACTAAACTGTAAACATATAAAAAAAAAAAAAGGCCTAAATTACCTAAAATTGCCTCAGCATACCTCACTTCCCCAAAGCCAAAAATGTACTTAATATATGTACCCAATTTTCAATCCTAAGAGAAAGTATGTAATAAAACTCCCGATTATCAATCCTAAGAAAAAGTACGTAAGACTTTATTAACACATTTTGTATACAGGTTAATGGACCAGTGAGATAGAAAATGATAGGAAGAATAGTAATACATAATTCAGCCTTGTAAATTTACTTCATGACAAGTAAGTCACATCACAAACAAGAGCAAACAAACAACCAAGAATGAGAGAGAAAATGAGAGAGAGAGAGAGAGAGAGAGACAGAGACAGAGAGACAGAGAGAGAGAGCACAAGAGTGAACGACCAAAAGAGAGAGACCGGGAGAAAAAGGGAGGGATATCTACACACACACACACGCACACGCACACACACACACACACATATATATATATATATATATATATATATATATATATATATTAGAGAGAGAGAGAGACGCACGCACACACAGAGAAAGAAAGACTCAAGAGAGAGAGAGTACAGGCGTTTTATTACTTTTAATACCTGTGGGCAAGGAGAAAAGCCAAATATGACTTAGCAGTCTCTGTTATTTGTCCAATGTGACTCACTGACTACACAACCGGCCCAAGGGCAGGGAGAGCTGGAACCATTTTTGTTGACAAAGTCACAGTCTCTCTTCAAAGCCACTCAACCAGATGTTGTGCTGTTTCAACACTCTTGACGCTGCCAGAGCCTTTACTCTGGGCAGGTTTGAAGTGGAGGGAGGAAATGAGGAGGGGTAGGGGGGGGGGGGGTGACAGGGAATGCTGAAAGACAGATTGAAATGACTAAATTTGTTGACTTCATATTACAACTGAAAAATTTTCAAGCACAGCATATTAAAACTTAGAATTTCTGCACTACAGCTTACAGAAATAATAGTCTCAATGGTATTCTCAATTTTTTTTTTTTTTTACCAAGCTTTGCAAGACAAAAAGAAA
This sequence comes from Monoplex corrugatus, assembly GCA_030674185.1. Classification (NCBI taxonomy): domain Eukaryota; kingdom Metazoa; phylum Mollusca; class Gastropoda; order Littorinimorpha; family Ranellidae; genus Monoplex; species Monoplex corrugatus. The sequence goes on along the minus strand of JAPXFY010000027.1, from coordinate 40,526,436 downwards.
ATTGTGTGATTTAAGACGAAGGGGCCATCAGTCACACCCATCTGATTCTACCCTCGTGCAGCGGTGGGCTTATAAGAGATCAGTTCCTAAGAATATATCCTTTGCTTTTCTGTGCCAAGATGTGTGGGAGAGCAAGTCAGGACAATCTGTCAAATCTTGTAATCTGTATATTTCTTTTGCACATAACCTGTACAGAAAATTTGTAATGAATTCTGGTTTTTTTTGTTTGTTTCTTTGTTTGTTTTTTCTTGCAAGTTTGTTTTGATTTGTGACAGTTTCTTCTCGTGAATTTAGTCCTGATTTGTGACAGTCAAAGAATTAGATCACCCAAATGCGATTCCATCCTCTTTTTTTCTCAAGTTCCCTTATTCATCCACTACTTATCTATTACTTATTTTATTCACTAAAAATTGTTGCTGTTTCTGCATGTATGTTTGTTCACCTATTAAACTGAAACCTACCCACCATGAATTTCTCCTTTCATTTCACAACACCAAAAGGTCACAATGGTAACTCTAGTCCTGGCAGCTGGGTTCTTCCAGGTGTGCTCTGTGTGTGTGTGTGTGTGTGTGTGTGTGTGTGTGTGTGTGTGTCATAGAACACTTTGCTTTATCAACAGGTATAAAGGTCAACGCCCAGACCAACACTGGAGTGTTGTTGTGTGATGGAAACTCCCTGTCCCATCGGGGAATCTATGGAAAACATCACATTGTTCGTCATATCAGTGTTACCTCAACTTCAAGCAGTAACCACTTCACAAGCATGGAAAGTTTTAGGCACTGACCCAAGCTGGGTGCCACCCCCCCCCCCCCCACCAATTCCCATTGCCTATATCACATTAATGGTCCCAGAACTCGGGACAGGTTTTTTGCTGTTGTTTTTAATTTACAATGGAATGATAATGATGATGGTGGGAATAATAATCATAATGCTAGTGTCCCATTTTGGATTGAGACTGCAAGACCGCTATACTCTCAAGCTTATTTTCATTCTGGGGTTAACCATGCCTGAGAGATGCAGGCACTTAAGGTGATGGTCAGGAGATTTGAGCAACACCCCTCAATGATGAATCCACGAAGTGGAAGAGTCACTTGTTAAATCGTTGTCTTCCCAATATGCCAATACCACACTCAACTCTGGGTTGGAGCTGGTTGGGGCTGAAAAAGAATCCCATAATGATTTTGACATCTATAACATTAAGAGATGCGATTTGAACAACAACCTTCCTCCACTGGTTCCAGTCTGTAGTCCTTCCCAACTCAGCAACTGGTCGACATGAGCTGTGTTTATTACTATATATATCACAGTCAGGGTTAGGGTCTGTGCTAGAGTGTTAATTCTAACCTTAGCCAGAACCCCAAGACTCAATCCTTTGAGTACTTAACTCCATGGTGACCACAGGGTCATTTTCACTCTTTCGTATGCATGTAAGCATAAGTAACACAGTCTTTTCATCAGCCAATTTTTTCAAAAATAAAAAGAAGAGAATACTGCAAACTGACACACCTCCTTAGGAATATCACAGCATAGTTCCATCCCTACAATAGTTCAAAGAATTACAACCAGCTCTATTTGTAAAGTTCCAGAGACTGTTTGAGACCCGATAAAATCAGACTGATGACGGCAGACCTGCATGGGACTTCAACTGCAGGCCTGTTTTCAAGCCCTACAGTGTTGCGGAAGTTCTAGTGAAGACTTAGTTCTAAATGATCAATATAGTGATGATGAAGACTCTGGAGGATAAATAACTGTGATTCTGAAGAAGGGGAGATCAACAACTAATGACAAAACCCTCTGTTGTGGACGATGATGGTGATGACCCAAACTTAGAACCTGGCAAAAGCGAAACTGCAAATAACACTGAGCAACATGATTCTGAAGCTGCCAACAAAATCAAATTATCATGATATCTTATCACAACCACCAACAAAATCAAATTATCATGATATCATATCACAACCAAAGGTACAAGGGAAAAAAAACATGCCAAAACTCCAAGATACATCTCAATAAACAAATGAGCAAAGAACAGATTAGTGAACCTATCAAAGAAAGCAAAATTTTGCCCTGGCACACAGCAATGCCAAATTGCTGTTATATTATGGTAGAGAAGGGGTTAAGAAAGCTTAACAGCTCCAGATCTGATTCTATCTAAACACAGGAAGGGTTTACAAACATAACTTGCTATTGAAATAAACTTTTCATGGTTTACTCACTTATTTTCTCTTACAGCTTTCCACCTGCACAGATTCGGGACTGGTGAGAAAACAGCATGCACACAGCCTTCAGTCAACCCACCAGCTGTGAACGGGTACTGACCCTGTTGGAACAGGTACAGTGCTCAGCACAAGACGCAGACAACCATCCTTATATTATTAAATGCCTGGCCCGAAAAAAAAATGTCTTCAACAGCTGTCTCGCCCCCCCCCCCCCCCCCCCCCCCTCTGAGTCTCAGGGTTAAGGGAAGGCAAGAAATATCTTTATATCACTGAATTACAGCTCTCCGTTTTCAGTTGTTTTTTTTTTTCTATTTCATTTTGTCTGTCAATTGTTTTGAATACATTTCTTTCGAAGTTTTGAACAGGCACGGACATGTGTGTTATTGTTAGTAACTACTTCAGGCTGAGCGCCAGCTGGTCAACCACTGGGTTGTACGTCTCTCGGTGTGTCGGTGGGCCCGAAAACGGAATTACTACACTGCACAGAGGCTGTTTTTGCGCAAGTTCGCAGCTAGGTCGCTGGGTCGGTGTCCGCCAGAGTGTGTTGCCGTGTATTGGGCCCGCTCTGGCTGGCTGGACTTGTTCCATGGTTCAGCTGTAGGGGTGGGGTTGAGGGAGGCCTCTCTCTCTCTCTCTCTCCTTCCTATCCTGGCGCTTTGTCGGCCAAGAAGTACTGACGAACCTACCAACGACTGTCACACTTGGACAGTCGGTCCGTTTTGTGGCAGTCCCCCCACCCCCGCAATCTGCTTTTGATTAAATATCAATATAGGACTCTCTTGACTGAACTATTGGCCCAAGTTCGTTCTTTATTTTGTAAAGGTGATGTCCAATTTGTTACTTTTCTATCGCGCGACTTGTGCCATTGCAAGTGTGTGTGTGTGTGTGTGTGTGTGTGTTGTGTGGTGTGTGTGTGTGTGTGTGTGTGTGGTGTGTGTGTGTGTGTGTGTATGTGTGTGTTGTGTGTGTGTGTGTGTGTGTGTGTGTGTGTTGTGTGTGTGTGTGTGTGTGTGTGTGTGTGTGTTGTGTGTGTGTGTGTGTGGTGTGTTGTGTGTGTGTGTGTGTATGTGTGTTGTGTGTGTGTTGTGTGTGTGTATGTGTGTGTGTGTGTGTGTTGTGTGTGTGTGTGTGTGTGTGTGTGTGTGTGTGTGTGTGTGTGTGTGTGTGTGTGTGTGTGTGTGTGTGTGTGTGTGTGTGTTTGTTTATCTAACTGGATGGGGGAGGAGAAGAAGCAGATTGTTCATGATGCCTTTTCGAGGTCTGAGAATTTAAAAAAAAATTCATTCTTATCTAATTATTCATTATTTATTTGGAAGCTGGTCATTAAAGAGATTTGAACATGAGCTTGTATGGCTATTTCACAAACTTTCTGCTATGCTGGTCCAGGTTTTTGTTTGTTTGTTTTTGTTTTTTGTTTTTTGAAAGGTTGGAAGACAGAAAACGAGGAGTGAAGTTGAACCTAAGAAACCTGCCAAAGGGGAGGGGGGTGGGGGGTGGGGGAGAAGTGCAGAGGATACAAGGATGTTGTATTAACTGTTGCCAGAATGGCTGGGTAGGCTGGAAGAAAACACTCTTCAGTTTGGCTTTGAAGATGAACCAAGGGATCGATTGCGCAAATGCCCATTTTAAAAGCAAAACAAAACAAAACACACCAAAAAAAATGTCCACATTTTCTACTGTTCACAACAAAAACAAACTCAAGGCCATTTCTCTTCACGGCCAGTGCCACACAATCTTGCTCACATAACTACAGACTGTCCTTCATGTTCAGATAATGACTGTTATTGTCTGCTATGACAAATTATACCACTGTCTGCCAACTGATGAGTAATATTTACCCATCTACAGCTATAATTCCGCCCATCTTCAGACACCTTTAACCATATTTGTAGATCTGTGTCATCCCTTTCAATGTTGGCGAAGGCAAAGCAGAGGGGAAAAGATGGGCAACACCCTCATAATTCTGGCTCTTAGAAAAACTGGACTCTATCACCTCAGTCCCTTACAGTTACAGCTTATTTCTTTTCTGTGTCATCTAAAACCCTGGCCACCTAAGTTACATGCACTGTGAGTGTTAGTGTTATGTTCCTGATTGACTTTAATGATAAGCATCACACTTCATCTGGAGTATATAACTTGTATGCACTGCATTGTTTTGTACTTTAATGGATTTAACTGTACTACTATTGTCTTTTGTTCCGACATTTCTTTAAAGCAAAATTTGTGGCTGGTCTAGTGTATAATCTGTCACAATGCAGTGCATTGTTATGTACTTTATTGGGTTGTACCATACATTACTGAATTTTCTTGTCACTCTTTTTTTTTTGGGGGGGGGGGGGGGCTATTTTTTAATGCAAATTTTGCGGATGACTTCTAGAGAAACGGCACATAAGTCATCAAGTTACTTTTCTCCTTTCACATTATCTGTGCAGTTTGTTGCCTCCCCACCTGGAAACTGACAGACAGGTAGGCAGGTTCAGAGAGAAAGGCTGAGAGACCAAAGAGAATTCCTAGTGGGCTGAGTACTTGTATTTCACCAAGTTAAAGAATTTTGAATGTACTGAAAAAGAAATGAACTGAAGAAAGAACCTGATCAAACATAAACAAACGACAGTAACAAAACTAAGATATGGAAGGGATACCCTGCAAACCCCTATTCGGTCCTGATGGCTCTGGTACCAGATCTGAATATCCTGTTCCACCCGGCCCTCAACATAAAAACTGGCCTGTTCACTGTCATATCCATCTTATTTTAATGCTCCAATCATGCTGGTGATGTCAGCTTAGCTTTTTGTAGATTCTGTTCCAACCCAACCCACTCACTTCCACTTCAAGACCTTGCCAGCACATAGGGTTTTGCGCATGCTTAAGGAGTCTACTGAATAACAGAAGGCAGAGTGTGAGGATCCTCTCCTGAATAAACTCCAAACAGCAAATGGATACAAGTTTGAAAGAATACTAGAAAGAGATTGAAACAGCACCTGCCCAGCAAACCCTGCCATCTGAATGGGTAACCAAGCTTTTATGACAAAACAGATTATATATAAAAAAGACATGTTTATTACACATTTCAAGGTAAACACACACACACACACACACACACACACACACACACACACACACACACACACACACACACACACACACACTAAAAAAAAAAATTTAAATCACGACAAACAAATCCACCTTTACATGAAAACGTGAGAAACTGGAGGCTGCATGCACAATATGCAGCAGACACCTGAGGCTTCCATGGAACAAAACAAGCACCTGAACCACAGGGACCAGCTGACTGGCTTTGGTCTAAAGCAGTAAACATAACTGCATATATTACTGTGATTTTGTATGGCTTATAATAAAAACCTTATTTATCTCCGACCACGCTACAGCCCTGTATTTCTTCCTACCACACACCTGCCCCTACAGCTCATTACTCTGGTGTTCTCAATAGCACAAAATAACATTTATTAGTTCATAAAACTCTACAACTGTTCTGACATTCCCTTTGTAGGGTGCAGGGCAACAGACAACCAGATGATCGGACCACCAGCCTAAGTTAAATGATTATCAACCATACAAACTTTCACACCCATGATCAGATTCTAAAGACACTAATGACATTTGGCAGAGGGATACCTCCACCGACAAACTATTTTTTTTCAGAAATATCTAAAGCAGATATTGTTTCCATCATTTTAAATGGTGCAGTTGTTTCCAGCTTAGTACAGCTCTCTCACAAGACACCATCACACAAAAAGATGTGCATGATACGTCAAGGTAAAAAGGTAGTCTTTGTCATTGTGTATGTAATCATTGCATTTATGTAATTATCCACACACATATACATCATGCATGCACAAGCCGATGTACACACACGTGCATGCGCAACATGCTCTTCACACTGATAAGACTAAAAACAAAAAAGATAAATACAAAAAAGAAGACCAAATATACGTAATCAGGGGGGGGGAACTACATATGAAACTACAGAATGTCTTGTACATACATGTGCTTTCAGTTGGTTGCTATGGGCTTGGGAAAAATTGTAGACGTGTGTGTGTGTGTGTGTGTGTGTGTGTGTGTGTGTGTGTGTGTGCGCGCGCACGTACATGTGTGTGTGCACATGTATGTGTGTGTGTGTGTGTGTGAGAGAGAGAGAGAGAGAGAGAGAGAGTGAGTGTGTGTGTGTGTGTGTGTGTGTGTGTGTGTGTGTGTGTGTGTGTGTGTGTGTGTGTGTGTGTGTGTGTGTGTGTGTGTATGTGTGTGTGTGTGCGTGTGTGTGCATGCGTGTGAGTGTGTGAATATTTTTTATGTGTGTATACTTGTAAAATTCTGTAAATATGTATACATGTGATGTATGCACACATGCCTGACACTGAAAATTTTCTTTAACTAAGGCCTCACACTGACCCATGCAGTGCAACAGCTCTAAAATATTCTATAATTTATGGGTAAACATATATCCTATTCGTTCCCATTTTTGGGAAGTCAGATTGTGTGGTAGTCAAAGGTCAGGTGATATGTGTCATCTGTTCCCCAAGGCTCTTTTCAATCCTCACAATTGAAATGGTTTCCCCATGTTGCATAAAACAAACAAATAAAGAAATAAATGAACAAAAACATGGAATCTAAAGGTGATGACTTCCTCTGCCTGTTTAGACAATGGATGCACCCAGTTAAAGACTCAGTTGGATGAGAAACAACATCACTATGACTGAATGAATCTAATGTGTGTAAATGATATCCACATGCTCTTGTAACATCTTTGTGACTGAATAATTTCACAGTCCAGTACCATTATAGATTGTATATCAATTGCCGTTTGTTAGAGAAAAAAGGAAACATTTTTTAATGTGCCCAGAAATGATTTCTTTTCCACATCATTTCTCATTCAAACAAAATCAAGCTTTCCGACAGATTTACCCACCTGAACAGAAAACTTCTGGTTATCAACACAAGCAGTAATAATGTACAAAATCACATGACAGAAACAAAAGAGCTGTAGGACCATACAATAAATGATAACAATGACATTTTCTACAGCACAATATCTCAGGAAGACAGCTCTTAAATTAAGCACTTTACATTTTACCAAGGGTGACACCTGTGAAAATTGAAAAACAGGAAAGGCTGGGGTCCAGGAGCTGCCGAGGCCCCGGTGGGGTGCAGGGGCAAAGCATCGCTTGGGGGATCTGGGGGGCGAAGCCCCCAGACGCTGACGCTTTAAATGCATTACAAAAGGAAAAATCCCCGTCTCCTGAAACTATTTTGAATGCAAGTTCCAATAATAAAATATTTATAAATTAAGGTATATATGTTTATTCTGAGGAAACCAACAATAAGTTAGATCTAAAGATCTCATAAAAAACAAAGTACAATGTTGTTCTCAAACTGAAAAAGCATTGATGGTTGTTAAGAGAAACTTATTATATCACTTACTTTCATTAGGTTACACAGAAGATCAATTGCAGGCAAGCACTTTCTGTAGAATTTTCAGCCCACATGAATACATGCAGTACTGAGCCAAAGTTAATGTGTCCAACTATCTTCAAAATCCAATTCAAAGTAATGGCCAAAGAAAATAGGTCCAGTTTTTTCTCTCTCGATATTTTAAAAAGCCTGAAACCTCCGGTTCGGAAATTTTAAAAAGCCGGAATTCCGGCTCCCAGCCGGAAAGGTGTCACCCTTGTTTTACAGAAAAAGTGAATGTATAAAAATCTGTCAATAATAAATCAGAGACAAGCATGATAGGACACAGAACAAGAAAAGAAAACAAGACTCGTACACACACACTCCCAGAACACTTCCATCTGAACATACCCACACACCCAGACACAAGACAATAAGTGCTCAGTGTTTAATGTTACCCCAACTGGTGCACAGAACATAATAGCAAGTATACACAGATATGCATGCACACACATACATGCACAGGACAGAGTCATTAATAAACACCTACACAGGGATTCAAATTGAGACGCACATGTGTAAGTACACTGATGCAAGGCTTACCAATGGATGAAATATATAGGCCTATACAATGATATATAGTCTATACTCTACTGGCCTATACATTTTATACACACATATCCATACAGCATTGTTTCACACAACCAATCACAAATACATTAAGACAGAATAGCACAGAAAGACAAGAGAAAGAGGTGAGACCAATACTAGACAGTAACAGCATTGTTTGAAGAGATAAGTATTCAGAGCTCTTTGAAAAAGATGGCAAAGACTGTTAATAGTGTAAACAATGAATACTTCAGGTGAGCAAGTTCCATCACTATGGTGCACTGAAAAAGAATGCATACTGGCCAAAAATCATGGCCCTTTTTCCATAAGGAACACAGAGAATGTAGGCTATAACTTATCTGATGCCAGTGATGACAACTGGGGCTGTCTAGATAGAAGCAGGATCAAATGTGAGGAGATTAGAAATACAGACAGGGGGTGATCTTAACCCTTTGACTCCTGCACCTTATCTATCAATTTCAAAACTTTAACCCTTTGACTCCCTCACCCTATCGACCAGCTTCCTCCAAGAAACTGGTGGCTAGGGTGAGGGAATCAAATGGTTAACTTTTTTGCTTTGACAGCATTGTTGACAATACACTCTACAGGATGCTAGTGAACAAGGTGAGGAAATCAAAGGGTTTGAGAAAATTTAACAGACAGGTAATACTCAGGACTGAAGCACACGATTTATTAGTCCTACTGGTAGATCTGTCTGAATATCACACATAGCAAAAGATCCCTCCGGCCCTACTAAAATTATTAATATCCTAATCTTTCCTGTGGAGTTGACATCTAACACATTCAAAACATAAGTTTAGGCCTCTGAAATAATCACCTTCATTGTGGACTTCACAGGTTCAAAACACATTTGGCCTGGGTCCTTTTGGAGTTAGTCCTAATGGTCGATTACTCTCTGCAATGCAAGCAACAACCTCCACACAGTAAAAATGGAAGCCTAGCTTAGTAGCTAGTACTAGCGGATGAAAAAAAGTGTGTAGTTCAACTAAGAAAGGAGGTGGCCGTTCTGGTTGAGCGCCCACAGAGAACAAGCGAACCGAAACAGCTAAGAAAAGGTTGGCGATAGGAGAGAGCCAAGGGACTTGTAGTGTGTACTGGGTAATCAAGGGTTGAAAAAAAAAATTCTATCCTTGCGACTGTGGTGTGTGCGACAGCGCAACGCCTTCGAGCCTTCGAGCAAAACCCACCATCACATCCTCCCACCCCCCCATTCTGATGACGTATACACACAACTGCTTGCGAGCGGACGTATCTCCTCTGTGTGGGAGAGAGAAAAAAAATATCACCCAACTTCCATCCTTCCCTGACCCCCACTAAACCATCTGCCGCCATGATTTTTCTGACCAAAACAGAGTAGATGGTATTAGGAATGCCATCCCACCCGTTACAGGCCAGGGGAAGCAGGGAATAGTGCAGGGGAGTGCGAAACATGCACCAGGGGTACACAACGAGGTCATCGCTCTCTCCCCACTCAGGGTCTGCAAACTGGAGCGACCTGGCGCATGCCTAGTGCTGTTTTGCCGTTACCTAACATGTGTTGGCCACGCACATGATCGAGGACCAGGGTTGTTTTCCCTCCCCCAGCAAAAACCTTATAGTCGCTCTCCTTCTAGACTTACCTTGCAGGGGAGAGGCAAAGACGACAGAGAGAGGGAACGCGGGGCAGGCCCAGCAAGGGTCAACTGGCCTGCCCGCCTCTCCAGCCGACTGACCGCTTCGCTCGCAACGATGACCCAATCTAGTGGACCAAGCACGACGACCACCAATCCAGGCCACATCGGCTACAACAACTGCGTAGTCGTCGTCTTCTCACACAAAAAAAATCCTTTTCAGCTTGTTCGCTCGTTCTCCATCCTCGGTACTCCTTTCGTGATCACACAGATCCCTTGTCCGCTCGCACTAGTACAAATCCACTACTTTAATCGCCTGCCTGTATATCCGTTGGATTTGCAAGTCCCGAAGAAGCCAAGAAAAAACGGGAAAAAACAACAAAACACAAGGCACTGACACACACACACACACACTACACGGCGAGAGTGCTCTGAGGCTTACGAGCCACACCGACAGCGCGCCAGTCGTTCGCGCTGCGCCAAGCCAGCTGAGCAGCTGACACAATCACCCTGCCTGTCTGCCTGCCTGCCTGCCTGCCTTGCTTGCCACCGACACCGAGACACACACACAAACACACACATAGAAGCATCGTCACACACACTTCTGCGTCATGGACACACCGACAACTTGCGTGTGGTTGGTGTTTCGTGGCTCAACCGACCATGTTCTGCTGGTTTGGCTGGTGGGATCTGTTTTGTGTTGGAAGTTACTTTGGGCATGTGCGTGTGTTCTCTCTCTCTCTCTCTCTCTCTCTGTATGTGTGTTAGAGAAACTCATTCAAAGTGTTGTGCTCACCGGAGACAGTAGGTGTGTTAGAGCGAGCGATCCTATATCAAGTGCGTGTCAGTGTCGATCGCAGCGATCAATCTGAAACCTTTAAACTTGAGATAAAAAGTACTTTATGATTTATCTCCAACTTACCAACAATAAAGCTAAAAAGGGTGATCTCATACTTATCTCAAAGCGAAATTGCCACAGGACTGTCTTCTGAAAACGTGTGCAGTTTTATCTACTGTTAAGAAGTTGGGTGTACGTTCAAGAGATTCCATCGCACTCGGCCACGCATATATGCGCTACACCCAAATTGAGGAAAAGGAAACAGACCAAAAGCAACATCAAACTAAACCTTGGACTCTTAAAGTCAAATGAAATGATACGTCAAAAATTTAATGTACATGTTCAAAACAAATTCAGTGCTCTGGAAGACGTTGGTGACAGTGAGGAACAATGGACATAGTTGAGAAGTTCTATAAATGAAGCTTGTGAAGAAATCCCTAAGGCAAATAGAAAAGCAAAAAAGAGATGGATGACTAATGAAATTTTGGGCCTGATGGAGGAAAGGAGGAAGGCAAAGAGAAACGAGGAGATATACAGGAAGATAAACAAAGAAATCAGGTATAGGTGCAATGAAGCTAAGGAAGCTTGGCTGAACATAAAATGCAAAGAGATAGAAGAACGACACAAAATGGATCCTCAGGGTATGTACAGACGAATTGAAGAAATTGTCCACAGGAAAAATACATGCACATCAACTGGTTGCTTAAAATCGAAATTTGGCACGCTTATCATGGAAAAAGACAAAATATTAGACAGATGGGGAGAGTACATTAAAGACCTTTTTGAGGATGACAGAAACGAAGAACACATTATAAAAAAAGAACTTTGAAGGACCACCCATAATGAAAGATGAAGTTAGAGCAGCACTGGAAAAGATGAAACCAGGAAAAGCCCCAGGACCAGACAACATTACTACAGAGATGATTGAAGCCCTGAAGGAATTTGGCACAGAAAAAATAACAGTCCCCCTAAATGAAATTTATGACACTGGAAAAATCCACAAAGACATGTCAAAATCAATTTTCATTGCACTTCCAAAAAAGACAGGGGCTATAGAATGCGAACTCCATTGCACAATCAGTTTGATGAGTCATGTAACAAAAATCCTGTTAAGAATAATCATGATGAGGACAAGGAATAGAATCAAAAGAGAAATAGCAGAAGAACAGTGTGGATTTGTGGAGGGGAAAGGAACTATTAATGCCATATACATCCTAAGAAATATCATAGAGAGGTCAATTGAGATGAATAAGGATTTGTATTTATGCTTTGTTGACTATACCAAGGCTTTCGATCGGGTACGACATGATGAATTGATCAACCAACTGGAGAGACTCAATGTCGATGGAAAAGATCTATGAATAATCAGGAATATGTACTGGGAACAAACAGCTGCAATGAGAATAGAAAACAATATAAGCTTTTTTCAAAACATCAAAAGAGGAGTCAGACAGGGTTGTGTTTTGTCACCAGATCTGTTTTCACTGTATAGCGAAAACATCATGAGAAACCTAGAAGACCCTGGATTAAAGGTTGGAGGGAAAATGATAAACAACATTCGGTACGCAGATGACACCGTACTAATTGCAGAAAATGAAAGGGACCTACAAAACCTTGTGAATATACTAGAAACAGAAAGCAAAGGTAAGGGGTTGGAACTAAACAGCAGGAAGACTGAAGTCATGGTGATCAGTAAAAAACATGAAATCCCCTCCTGCAAAATAACAGCAAATGGCACAACCTTGACACAGGTTAATAAGTTCAAATACCTGGGAACGTTCATTTCATCAGACGGCAGATGCACATCGGAAATAGCTGGCAGAATCGGCCAAGCCAAAACAGCATTCAAGAAGATGACAAGCATTCTTACCAACAAATGCCTATCAATTAACATCAGAAAGAGAGTCCTTGAATGTTATATAGAACCAATACTGTTGTACGGATGCGAGGCGTGGACAGTCAGCAAGCAAAGCCAGAGCAGGATCGAGGCAGCCGAGATGTGGTTTCTCAGAAGAATGTTGAGAGTTCCATGGACAGCAAAGAAAACAAACGAGGCAGTCTTGATGGAGGCAGACACAAATAGATCACTCATAAGGAAGATTAGGAAAAGACAAGCAACATTTATAGGCCATTTTATGAGGAAGGGGGATTTGGAGCATCTGGTCACAACGGGGAAGCTGGAGGGAAAGAGCACCAGAAAGACCCAGGGAGAGAATGCTGGACGGACTTGCAGAGTGGCTGGGGATGAAGAGAGAGGGGGGGGAGGGAGATGCTGGGGGCAACGAGAGATAGACATGGTTGGAAGTCCATGGTCGCCAACGCCATGCGGCAGGGCACCTGATGATGATGATGATGACCCAAACCTTTGCAAAGTCCTAAGCGCTGGCAAGATTCTTGACATGGGGAGAGGGAAGAGTAGAACAGGTCGTAGGAATCATTAGGCTGACACCACCAGAGTGACAGGAGCAATCAAGATGCAACAAACTCTCAGTACGTGTTTATGCTGCAGGCTAGGACTGAACAGATTTCATCTCACGGTGACATGATTACCAGACAGTGCATGATAGAAAATAACCACGTGTCAATTCACCTCTCAAATAAAAATCTATCTCGGAAGTCAAACCGCCATTAAAAGCACACGGCTGGCTGACTTGTAAACGTGTCGCTAATTCGAGGATTATTAGTTGGTAGTCGCTATGTCGCATCGCATGTGCAATAGACTTCATTTATGTTCTACTTCCAGTGCAGAGACGTAACATGTACTGCAATAAAACCTCTCTCTCTCTCTCTCTCTCTCTCTCTCTCTCTCTCTCTCTCTCTCTCTCTCTCTCTCTCTGTGTGTGTGTGTGTGTGTGTGTGGTGTGTGTGTGTGTGTGTGTGTGTGTGTGAAAATGTACCTCAAAGTCAAACTGAAACAGAATTGACTGGTTTTGAACTTATTATCATTTTAAGAGTTCCAGTTTCTTTTCATTTTTAAAAAAAATAATTGAGTCTTCTGTGGTTGTCATGTTAGATGTGCATTTTTTTTCCAGTTACAGTGCAACAGGAAATAAATTTTTCAATATTTTATCAAAACCAGCATTTATACATCAGTATGATTTCATTCAACTCGCCACAGACCTTACAGGTTGGACTTGTGTGCGGCATTCTGTGCGCAACTATTTCAGTGACCATGCAAATAAGATGTCCGTTCCAATTTAAGTTTTCTGTTTCTCAAAATGGCGTCTCCGTGCTCAGGGGTGGGGGGGGGGGGGGCAAATTCTATTATTCGCACTGATGGTAAAGATGTCCACTAACTGAGCTCATAGGAAAGTGAAGTGGTAGAGACCTCAACTTTCTTTGGGGCCAGCGTTATGAGGGTGGTGCCCACTCCTATCCCTCACTGCTTTATCTTCCCCAACCTTGTACAGGGTCATGTACCCACTCACAGCTTGAAACACTGGAGGCCATGCACACAAAAGTCCTATCCCCCTCCCCCTTCCAAGTCAGACATGATCCTGTGCATTCAGATGGAAAGAAGGAAGCTCTACGTCTAATCCAACCACAAGTTTGGAGTTCTGAGTTTCCATGAACTCAGGTGATTCCATATGCGCTCCACCAAAATCTGCCAGCAATTATCTGGCAGATTTCCTGAACCTGCGCAAAATTCTATGCGCTTCACGGTCTTGAGATGAAGGGGTGGGGGAGAGTAAAACTAAGCTGAAACTATCACAGTGTCATGAAAACATTCAGATGGACACATGGACACAAAACGGGCAGGCTGGGATTAAACACTGTGAACAGAATATGAGGGAGCCATAGGCGTTAACACTGTGAACATGACCAACAGGGAAGTAGGCCTACTTGTCACAATAAAACCCTATCTTAAAGTCACATCTGCGGCAACAGGGCTGGTGTGAGAAATTAACGCACTCGGGAAATTCCTTTAGCGCTCTATCCAAATCCACCAGGAGCAGATTTTTTTGAGCCTACACAAAATGCGACGTGCCCGAAAGACCTTGAAATGGAAATGGGCAGGTGTGGAGGGATGACCCATCAATCACTGAGCTGACATGTAATGCCTGAAGAGAGACGTCATCTTGAGAAACTGAAACTGAAGCCTGAAGCATTATGATGAGCAGGGAATAGGTAAGTTTCTATACTGCCACTTAACAAACAAGCATTATGATGAGCAGGGAATAGGTAAGTTTCTATACTGCCACTTAACAAACAAGCATTATGATGAGCAGGGAATAGGTAAGTTTCTATACTGCCACTTAACAAATAAGCATTATGATGAGCAGGGAATAGGTAAGTTTCTATATTGCCACTAACAAACAAGCAAACAAACAAAGCATTATGATGAGCAGGGAATAGGTAAGTTTCTATACTGCCACTTAACAAACAAGCAAACAAAGCATTATGATGAGCAGGGAATAGGTAAGTTTCTATAATACTGCCACTTAACAAACAAGCAAACAAACAAAGCATTATGATGAGCAGGGAATAGGTAAGTTTCTATACTGCCACTTAACAAACAAGCAAACAAACAAAAAAGTGGTCTGCCTGAGAGTCGAACCCAAGAGCCTGCTTTATCGGAATATCGCACCAACTAACTGATCCAACGAGAAACTAAAACTGTGGCACACCTAAGGACCAAACCCGCCACCCCTTGCCTTATCAACATGGCGCGCTAATCAACCGAGCTATCGCGGCCATAAAAAGAGCGGCTGGAAAATAGATTCGCTTCAGAGCTGCTGATTTTAGTAGGACCGGGTCTGATGATGTCGTTCTGTCGGTCGTTTGTGTTTGCACATGTTTCAGCATACGGGCATGCAACCAACATAACAAACCTTTGATTTTTTCGGAAAAAAACGTTCCGATTTTTTTTTCTCAGATGCGCGCACGCATGCTGTGCTTTTTCCCAGTTTCCAAATGCCACCGGAAGTTGACATCATTTGCAGGATCTTTAACGTGCTGATGTTTCTGCGTGCATGTTTGATAAACACGAAGCGGGTTTTAGGCACTAACAAGCTCTTCACACACATGCTGACCCGGAAGATTGGGGAAAAAAAATCTACGCCCAAGTAAGATCAAACCCCTGACCTTCAGATTGGAAGTTTGACGTTCTTACCGACATGACCAACAGGGTCTCTGTTCACACTGTTAACCCCCAACTCCCTCATCATATTCTGTTTACAGTGTTAACCCCTATGACTCCCTCATATTTTGTTCACAGTGTTAACCCCTATGGCTCCCTCATATTCTGTTCACAGTGTTAACCCCTATGACTCCCTCATCATAGTACACCAGCTGCAAAACCTGCAAGGAATCTGGTGGACAAGGTGGAGGAGTCAAGGGTTACATGTTTGCTTTGCTATGCATGGTTGACAAAGCAGGATGCTGAAGGACAGGGTGCGGGAGTCACAGGATTAAAAGCTCGCCTTTCAGCTGACGTTAGCGACTAAGACCTTTGAAACTTGAAACATGACAAAGCATGATGTAACCTTTGTTTTTTCCCAAAAGGGGGTGGGTGCACAAGAAAGAGAGAGTGAGAGAGACTGCCCAACATCGGCAGAAGATGAAAATGTAAAATAAATAAATAAATAAATAAATAAATAAAGGAAAAAATAAAAGTGGGGGAAGGGGAGTAAGAAGAGTAGAGCAACATGTGTGTGTGAGTGTGTGTGTGTGTGTGTGTGTGTGTGTGTGTGGGGTGTGTGTGTGTGTGTGTGTGTGTGTGTGTGTGTGTGTGTGTGTGTGTGTTTCTGTCTGTGCGCGCGCGTGTGCATGTAACAATGTGCGTGTGGGCGAGGGTGGTGGTGGTGAGAGGTGTATAGCTGGACTATGTTTCAGGCTTACTTTCTGTTCATACGATTTATCTATACCTCACTCCAGCATTCAATCATGTGTGTAAGCGCGTGCACGCACGAGTGTGTGGGTCTCTCTCTCTCTCTCTCTCTCTCTGTCTCTCTCTCTCTCTCGATGTGAGGAGAAGCAGATTATCAAGGGACACTCGTTCATCTGCCAGGGAGAAGAGAAAAATATACAGCAGACGAACACATGCAGAATGGTGTGGAGATGCAGAACAGCTTGAACAGAAGCAGTACAGAACGGAGATAATAGAACGGTATGCAACTGCAAGACAAGCAAAATGCTCACTGGGACTATGAACAGAACATAACGATTAAGAACAAAAGTGCTAGCAATTCTGAAATTCTGGCAGTCATTTGTTTCATTATAAATACTGAACGCCTGCAAAGGAAAATACCAGCTTCACTGATGGGGGAGAATATTTCCAAGAAATTCTAACTAGAAAGGATCCAGAAGGAAAGACAGAAATGTCAGCAGCAGAAAAGAGAGTGTGAACGAGACAGACAGACAGACAGACAGAGAGACAGAGAAAGAGAGACAGACAGACAGACAGCGAAAGAGACTGACAGAGAGAATGAGAGAGAGGGGGGGGGGTAGAGAAAGAGAGACAGAGGGGGGAAAGGAGAGACAGAGAAAGAGAGACAGAGACGAAAAGTAACACCAGAAAATTGAAGAAGCCATAAAACAGACAAAAAATATCAGAGCACCAGCAGATGACAGAATCACAGCTGACATGCTAAAGACAGACCCAGGTCTGTGAGGACAGTGCACAGAGGATTCATTCTGAGCGCAGAGACGCCATCATCAGATACTGAAACTGAAACTGTGCAACGATAGATGGGAACATGAAAAACTACCAAACTCATGGAACAAAAGAAATGATTGTCACACTCCCTATGAAATTCTAAAACCGGCGAGGCATTAATTTCATGTCAGTAACTGGGAAGGTCTTTTGCCGAGTATTCCAACAGCGAATCAACAAAAATGTTGTTAAAAAACTGAAAGAAAAGCAAATAGATTTCCAGAGCGGATCTTGAGATCTAACAATCATCAAAAAATCATCAGAGGAGGGCATACATGTTTGGTATGCTGGCCTGGTCCAGGATATCTTTGTTTAGCACACAATCCTTCCAGGAAATACCCAGGCTCCAGCATAAGCACCGCACTGGAAGATACTGAGGCAGTGCTCTTGGCCAATGTACCGTAGGTTGTCCAGGTCTCGCTGACCAACAGGGTACTGAGTGCACATGCTCTGTACACTCCAGATCTTGGTGGCACTCCAACCAACGACGCTAATGATGTCACGAACGGTTGTGGCCTGCCTGGAATCAAACCCACAACCCTTGAAATATCAGCATCACTATGCGGGCTGGTGATTCTTTTGACCAAACTGTAGACTCAAGATCTGATATCTACGAGTTCAATCCCAGCCCACAACATTAAAAGCTGGTTCGTTCGCTGCTCATCTTAATATGTCCATCATTCTAGTGGTGTCAGCTCAGTGTTTCGTCAG
The DNA here is from genome assembly GCA_030674185.1 of Monoplex corrugatus. NCBI lineage: Eukaryota > Metazoa > Mollusca > Gastropoda > Littorinimorpha > Ranellidae > Monoplex > Monoplex corrugatus. The sequence continues at coordinate 40,508,364 of JAPXFY010000027.1, read as the reverse complement.
CCCCTCTCATCCCTCCGCATTTGAAGACTTTACCAGTGTATAAGGTTTTGCACAGGACGAGAAAATCTGCCAGATAATTGATGGCAGATGTGTGTGGAGCACATAAGGAACTGTCCAAATGCAATGAATCCGTCGTGAAAAAGTCCCAATCCTAACTCCAGTTTTGGTGGCTGTGATGAGCGTGTTCTTTCCCCACACTCTCTTGGACAGCTTGGCCAGTTTCCCCAGTCCGCCTGTTGAGCTCTGGGTCGAAGGACAGGTTGCTGGAGACTGACGATCAAAAGTCGGTGATTTCATTTACCACCTGCAGGGTGTGACCGCCTGTGCTCATGATGGGGTCTTCCCTGACGTTCTGCTCCATGATCTGTGTCTTTCCCAGACCCTATAAGAAAGGCGAACTCTTGGCAAGCTTTAGGGAGGTTACTAGCTTCTGGCTGCAGTGCAGACCGTGCGTGAGATGCCAAGGTGGTATCATCATCGAAAAGTACCTCCTAGTCCTAGATCAAGACCTGATACACTTTCGTCTTTGCTCTGAAGCGTGTATGTGTGAAGAGTTTCCCGTCAGACCTGGTGCGTAGGGAAACTCCCGTCATCAGATTCTCTGAAAATGTACAGAACGCAGGAAATCCCAAAGAGTGTCGGCACAAGGACACAGCCCTGTTTCACTCTGCTTTGAATAGGAAGTGGCTCTGAGGAAAATCCATCAATCTGCTCTGCATGCCATCATGAAAAGAGACGATGAGATTCAGAAGCTTCAATGGGCATCCGTTCTTCTCCAGGAGTGCAAAGAGGCTTCTGCTAACCAGGTCCAAACCTTTGTTGAGATCGATGACGGCAATGTATAAAGACTGTCGCTGTTTTCGGCTCTTCTCCTGCAGCTGTCCGAGAGAACAGATCATGGATACCACCCGGGAAAAGAACCAGAGGCAGACCAACAGAACAACGATGAAGTGCATTTGTATATGTCGACTCTGGAACAGGCCAGAGACGGAACAAGTGCAGGAGACATGGAATGAGCCGTCCTACCTCGCTAAAAACTATCGTGATTGGAGAAAACTGCTTGACGCCTTATGCTCTGCCTGGAACGAAGAGGGCTGAGTGAGTGTGACAGTTCATTCATTGTATATCCTTGGCAGCCAGTTAATACCGCGTACACGATGTATGCTGTCAAGCATTTTTTTTTTTTTTTCGTTTTCTCCTTTTCTTTCTTTTTCTTTCTTCTTTTCAGTTGATATCAGTATGACTAACATTAGGTACACTGTGTCTAAAGTTAAGGGTTAATCAGTTCAACTTTGTAATTCATTTTGGGTATTGGGCTATAGAATGCGAACCCCATCGCACAATCAGCTTTATGAGTCATGTAACAAAGATCTTATTAAGAATAATCACGATGAGGACAAGGAATAGAATCAAAAGAGAAATAGCAGAAGAACAATGTGGATTTGTCAAAGGGAAAGGAACTATTAGTGCCATATACATCCTAAGAACTATCATAGAGAGGTCAATCGAGATGAATAAGGATTTATATTTATGCTTTGTTGATTATATCAAGGCTTTCGATCGGGTACGATATGATGAATTGATCAACCAAGTAGAAAGACTCAATATTGAGGGAAAAGATCTACGAATACTCAGAAATATGTATTAGGAACAAACAGCTGCAATGCGACTACAAAATGATATAAGCTCTTTCCAAAATATCAAAAGAGGAGTCAGACAAGGTTGTGTTTTGTCACCAGATCTGTTTTCACTGTATAGCGAAAACATCATGAGAAACCTAGAAGAATACCCTGGATTAAAGGTTGGAGGGAAAATGATAAACAACGTTCGATACGCACATGACACCGTGCTAATTGCAGGAAATGAAAGGGACCTACAAAACTTTGTGAATATACTAGAAATAGAAAGCAAAGGTAAGGGATAAACAGCAAGAAGACTGAAGTCAGGGTGATCAGTAAAAAACGTGAAATCCCCTCATGCAAAATAACAGCAAACGGAACAACTTTGAGACAGGTTGATAAGTTTAAATATCTGGGAACGATCATTTCTCCAGACGGCAGATCCACACAAGAATTGGCCAGCAAAATTGGCCAAGCCAAAACAGCATTCAAGAAGACGAAAACCATTCTTACCAACAAATGCCTACCAATTAACATCAGGAAGAGAGTTCTTGAATGTTATAAAGAACCGATAATATTATACGGTAGTGAGGCGTGGACAGTCAACAAGCAAAGCCAGAACAAGATTGAGGCAGCCGAGATGTGGTTTCTAAGAAGAATGTTGAGAGTTCCATGGACAGCAAAGAAAACAAACGAGACAGTCTTGATGGAGGCAGACACAAGAAGATCACTGATATGGAAGATTAAGAAAAGACAGGCAACATTTACAGGCCATTTTATGAGGAAAGGGGAATTGAAGCACCTGGTCACAACATGAAAACTGGAGGGAAAGAGCATCAGGTAGACCCATGCATATGGAGGGCCATGATCGCCAACGCAATGTGGCAAGGCACTTGATGATGATGATGATGATGATGATGATGATAAGGCTATTGCGTTGTGTGTGTGTGTGTGTGTGTGTGTGTGTGTGTGTGTGTGTGTGTGTGTGTGTGTGTGTGTGTATGTGTGTGTGTGTGTGTGTGCGCGCTTGCTTGCTTGCTTGCTTGCTTGCTTGTGTATGTGTGTGTATATAACAAACACATTTTCGGCCCAATGGCCGTCAGCTATCAAACATACACACAAGACAAAAAGATACCAATTAATTTTAAATTTGGGACAATGAAAGATCAGACAACTTAACCAACAGAATCCGGATATCAGGGCAATTATTTATCTGTTGTTTTTCCCCCCTTAATTAGTGAATGTGTTTCTATGTTGTCTTTTGTGTAGGCTACACTTGACAAAGGTCAGCTAGCTGAAAATTTGCGCCTGTCTTGTTTAGTCAATCCGAATATGCGTCCTCGTTCTGTTTCCATGTGCTTTTGATTTCTGGTTATTTAAACGGTGGCAGTCACTTTGAAACAGGTCGCCAAATCAACAGATAAAACCAAGCTATGTGATCCACTACAGTACATTCCGTTAAAGATAGTTCCCGACGAAGACGATGTAGGGAAGACCTTCGAATACACATGACATCATGACTCACTGGACTGAATAAGCGCACGCCACGCACATTCAAACACACGTACCAGCTGAACTAGGACGATTTCCTATCAGTACATAAATCATGTATGTCTGATACTGGGATTCTGGTGACTAATATTAGAATCAGACAATAACATGTTATGTCAAACACATACACAATGAAACATTACCCTAAATAGCCAAACGCATGTAAAACACTGGCTTGATTCTATTAAAATAAAAATTCTCCACGATACTGCAATAACATCATGAATGGAACAGTTAACCTTGAATAAACATAAACTAAAAACACACACACCACACACACACATGCACACACACACACACACACACACACACACACACACACACACACACAAAATAAACACACACGAACAAACAAACAAACAGAATACAGGTATATCTATTACTGAAGTCAACAAAAAGTGTGAACACAACCAACCGCCGTTTGGAATCTTATCTAACAGATATTAAAATATCTGATCTCAGAAAAGCATAATGCAGACTTTGAATCAGTACACATGAGCTACATATAAAAAAGGGAGATACACAAACATTTCATGAGAAGACAGAGAATGTACACTGTGTGGTGTGATTACAGATGAAGTTCATTTCCTGAATAACTGTATTAAAACGAAACATCAAGACTAAGATTGATGTTTAAAAAAATGAATAAAAAAAAGCATCAGGAAAATATATACCTTGAACAATCGATTACTTTAAATCAATAAGGAACAACAACAACAACAATAATAATAATAATAATAATAATAATGATAATAATAATAATAAAAAGAAGAAGAAGAAGAAGATTTGTAAGACACAAACCCTGATTAGAATCAAACCAAAGCGCGTACTGTCATCATTTGCTAAAGCTATCACCCTACAAGGACCAAACCTCCATGGATCCAGGGCACATAACATAGCACATGCACAGTGGGAGGGGGCGGACAGAAGGGAAGTGAAGTGTGTGACTCCTGACCCAAGCCGACAGCCTGCCTCTGTCTATCTGCCTGCCTGCCTGCCTGACTCTCTTTCACACACACACACACACACACACACACACACACACACACTAGTGGTTCCAACATACTTTTTCTCTTCTCTTTCCCCTTCCCTCTGTCACTCACTTTCTCTGTCACTCACTCTGTCTTGCTTGTCTCTCACTTAAAAGACACTTTGTTAAAGAAGATAATTTGCAAATACTTGTTGCAGCGTATGTCTACGACTGCCTGTATTTGGGAAAAATGAAAGAGTCTTAGTCATTTAGACATTAATATACCCACTGATGATGATGATGATGGCGATGATGATGATGATGACGATGACGACAACGATGATGATGATATGTGAAATCAATGTGCAATAACTGCTGATATCAAGTATTTGTCAACTGAATACAACCAATTTGTTGTCCTACAGTCCAATCTTATGTTCTTATAGCACATAAATATGTTCTGAGTTCACAACAGACGCACACGCACTCACTCACTCACTCACACACGTGCGCGCGCACACGCATACACATACGCATACACACACACACGCATGCACTCACATATACAGACACAGGCACACACAGACAGACAGACAGACAGAGAGAGAGAGAGAGAGAGAGAGAGAGAGAGAGAGAGAGAGAGAGAGAGAGAGAGAGAAGTGTGTGCCTACTTACAGCAACCCAATCCAATCCAACCCAACTATAAACCGCAAAAGCGAGCGTGCTTTTGTTCCTGTCGTATCAGGGAATAACAAACACTAGTGTACGATTTCAGCAGTCATGTGAGCTATCTCCTAGTGTCTCGTATTCCACCCTGTCGGGCTGGTTGGTTCTTTTGATAGAGCCGTAGACTCAAGATTTGTTATCTTGAATTCAGTCCCAGCACCGCAACATTAAAAACTGGCCTGTTCCCTGTCCGTCTGAAATGTTTCCATCATTCTGGTGATGTCAGCTTAGTGTTTCACGTGTCCCTTTCCTCCATCGCCATTTCAAGACCTTGACAGCACATACAAGGTTTTGCGCTGGCTCATGGAGTTTGTCAGATAATTGCTGGCAGGTTTGGGTGGAGCGCTTATGGAACCGTCCGAGTACGATGAATCCCTCTAGAACTAACTCCAAACTCCTCCTCATTACAATTCTCTGTTGGTGGCCCGTTAGCTCATCTGGTTAGAGTACCATGCTGATAACAGAAGAGTCGTGGGTTCGACTCTCGGAGTGGGCAACAGTTTTTGTTTTGTTGTTGTTGTTTTTTTGTTTTTTTGTTTTTTGTTTTGTTTTAATCACAAGGTTTAAAGCTTGTAGCCATGATGATCATCTTGTGGACGATAGTTTTATCTTATGACAAAGCTTAAGGTTTACAGCCATGATCACTTTGGATCTTCTCCATCCTATGGCATCAGTGGCGTCAGTGCATATGGACTGTACTCCGAGCACGAAGACGTTATTCTGAGCAACTGAAACTGAAACTGACAGTAACACTGGCACTGAAACTGAAACTCTCTCTCTCTTTCTCTCTCTCTCTCTGTTTGACTCACAAATACAGCCAATTTTGCTGTATGGAGCAGAAATTTGGGGATAAGACAAGGCAGTTATGCATTGTGAAGCTGCACACTTATTTGCTTTGAAAAGATTTTTAAGACTGGATAAGCGCACATCTAATGATTTAGTATATGGAGAAACATACAGATACCCATTGTTTGTTCATTCAGTTGTACGATGTACTCAATTTTGGTTAAAACTATTGCACATGGAAGACAATAGACTGCCGAAAAAATCATATAAGATGTTATTTGATCTAGATTTCAAAGGTAAGGAGAATTGGGTAACTAGTATACGTATATGTCTGAATGAATATGGGTTTGGTGACGTTTGTTTTTTCCAAAGAGCTGACGGTGACAGACAGTTTATATGTGATTTTCGGCAAAGACCGATTGATTGTAGATGGCAAAAGTAGAATGACCATATACAGACAAGTAGATACAGACAAGTGGAAGATATGATTTTTACAGAACTGTCATAGATTCTCACAGTGTTAAACCATATATAAGCCTTGATCTGGATATTAATTTGAAAAAAAAAGAATCAAAATTTAGACTTGGTCTATCAACTTTGAAAGTCCATCAATTGAGATACAAGCAACACAGAGACTCAGATTTGCTCTGTCCCTTATGTATGCAAGCTGTGTTGTCCAGCTTTAGATGAAATCCGTTCAAGGTTTATCCCTCAAAAGTATTATAGATGCCCAAATATGTTTAAACTGTTTGTTAATGTGTTCAACTCGTTTCGATTATATTAAGAATTTTGGTTTGTTCCTGCTAAAAGCAGCTAAAATCAGGGAAATTGCTTTATCGTAATATGTTTATTTTGTTGTTGATTGTTAATCCTTGATATGATATCTTATTATTTCATTGTAGGCCTACTTATAAGCACCCCTTCAGTAGGGGTTATGGCCTTTCTTGAATAAACATTCTGAAGTCTGAAGTCTGTCTCTCTCTCTCTCTCTCTCTCTCTCTCTCTCTCTCTCTCTCTCTCTCTCTCTCTCTCTCTCGTTTTTATCTCATTATTTCATACTTCGTTTCGACTTTCGTAGGATGCGTGTATGCACGTTGTTTTGCCCACAAGGTGCAGGTGGTATGTTGCTGCACAATCTGCACATTCTGTCTTCGGCAGGCGTGCATAAAGGGGACGTTTTCCTGTTTCCATAAGGCACCGGACGTTAACAGTGGCTTACAGGATCCTGACCTTGCATACTTGAGGTTCTGCCCGCGTATGTATAGACAGGAAGTGGGCTTTTGGCACTAACAGATATGTATAGACAGGAAATGGGCTTTTGGCACTAACAGATATGTATAGACAGGAAGTGGGCTTTTGGCACTAACAGATATGTATAGGCAGGAGGTGGTCTTTTGGCACTAACAAATGTATAGGCAGGAAGTGGGCTTTAGGCACAAACAGATATGCATAGGCAGGAAGTGGGCTTTAGGCACGAACTGATACATACATATATAGGAAATGGGCTTTAGGCACTAAGATATGTATAGGCAGGAAGTGGGCTTTAGGGCACTAACAGATATGTACAGGCAGGAAGTAGGCCTATATATATAAGGCAGAAGTGGACTTTAGGTACTAACAGGTATGTATAGCCAGGAAGTGGGCTTTAGGCACTAGTAAATATGTTTACAAAAGTGGGCTTTAGGCACTAACAGATATGTGTTGACAGTAAGTGGTTTTAGGCACTAACAGATATGTGTTGACAGTAAGTGGGCTTTAGGCACTAACAAATATGTGTAGGCAGGAAGTGGGCTTTAGGCACTAACAGATATGTGTTGACAGTAAGTGGGCTTTAGGCACTAACACATATGTATAGCAGGTAGTGGGCTTTAGGCACTAACAATAAGTATATGCAGTAAGTGGGCTTTAGGCACTAACAGATATGTGTTGACAGGAAGTGGGCTTTAGGCACTAACATATGTATAAGCAGTAAGTGGGCTTTAGGCACTAACAGATAAGTATACGCAGTAAGTGGGCTTTAGGCACTAACAGATAAGTATACGCAGTAAGGGGCTCTAGGCACTAACAATAAGTATAGCAGTAAGTGGGCTTTAGGCACTAACATATATATATAAGCAGGAAGTGGGCTTTAGGCACTTACAGGTCTGCACACATCTTGATCTGTGAGATGGGAAATATCTCCTCCACTCTTCACCCCAGCACGCGGGTGGTACCAAACGGGATCCAACCGCAAAATTCTGACTGGAAGTCTGACGTCCTACCTACTTACCGTTACCCCTGTCCGTCAAGTCATCCCGTTACCCTGTCCCGTCATGTCATCCCGTTACCCTGTCCGACAATTCATCCCGTTACCCTGTCCGTCATGTCATTCCGTTACCCTGTCCGTCATGTCATCCCGTTACCCTGTCCGTCATGTCATCCCGTTACCCTGTCCGACAAGTCATCCCGTTACCCTGTCCGTCATGTCATTCCGTTACCCTGTCCGTCATGTCATCCCGTTACCCTGTCCGTCATGTCATCCCGTTACCCTGTCCGTCAAGTCATCCCGTTACCCTGTCCGACAAGTCATCCCGTTACCCTGTCCGTCAAGTCATCCCGTTACCCTGTCCGTCATGTCATCCCGTTACCCTGTCCGTCATGTCATCCCGTTACCCTGTCCGTCATGTCATCCCGTTACCCTGTCCGTCAAGTCATCCCGTTACCTGTCCGTCAAGTCATCCCGTTACCCTGTCAGTCAAGTCATTAATCTCTCTCTCTCTCCCTACCCATTCTCTCTCTTATTCTCCCCCTCCCCCCCCCTCTCTCTCTCTCGCCTCACCCGTCTGTCTCATGTCAACAACTATTGTTCTGTTGCTGTGTGTGCGAGTGTGACTGACAACACTAATTACAAGCATTCATAGGAACCAGGGGCCCCTTCCGGTCATAGTAACGAACGAGTACACGTTACACAAGACAGCCAAACAAAACCAACAGGCACATGTGTACGCATAGGCGCGCGCACACGCACACATGCTTACACAAAAGCACAAGCACACACATACAGGCACGCGCACACACATGCACGCGCATGTGCGTGTAAGAGAGAGAGATAGACAGACAGACAGACAGACACTGAGAGAGACAGACAGACAGACAGATAGACAGACACTGAGAGAGAGAGAGACAGAGAGACAGAGACAAGAGAGACAGAGACAGACAGACAGACATAGACACTGAGAGAGAGACAGACAGAGAGAGAGAGTTGGAATTTTCAATGTACATCCATCTTGAGTCAAAGTACATACTAAGTGGTCAAAGACGGTAAAAAGGTAACATACATTATTCTCTTTGATGTGGTAATTTGGAGGGTGGGGTAGAGGGGTGTGTGGGGGAGGTGGGGTTTTATGCACATTTCACACTAACTCCATGCTGAACGGACAAATCAAACAATGATTACAGATCACTTCACTGGATAACCAGAAAATGGATCAAAAGATCTCATACATAATCTTGAAACTATTCCCTGCAGTTGATAAACAACATAGCACAGCGTGTTTGTGATTTCGTTCAAGGCCGACACGTACTTAGCCATTACAAAACGTCAGAGAGAGAGAGAGGGGGGGGGGGGAGGGAGGAGAGGGAGGGAGAGAGAGAGGGGAGAGAGAGAGAGGGGAGAGAGAGAGAGAGAGGGAGAGAGAGAGACAGACAGAGAGACTGAGACAGAGACAGATGAAGAGACAGACGAGAGAGACAATGAGACAGTTTAAAGTTTGTAAATGAGTTATTCATCGCAGTCGGGCAATTCCATACGCAGTAGTAGGCCTCCATCAGTCGGCGTCGACTATGGATGATGCGCCCTTGTGTCGTGTCGAATCGAGTTGGCGCCATTGCCGCAGCGTAGGCTGTGGCTGGTAAGGCCGATTTAGGAAAGGCAGTGTGTCTGTGACATTGGATGCATGTATGGATACTTGGCCATGGGATTGCCTTCGCAGGAACTTGCTTTCCGCCTGACTCTTTTTCCATCAGCTAAGGTCTGGCAGTGACACTCCGGTGGTACAGGATCCCATCACTGGCGGTGCGTAGACTGCAGTCATCTTCAGAGTAGAAACACTACCTGTTGCTTTTCACCAACAGGTAGTCCTCAGTAGATAACAGCAATAGTCCCCAGTAGATAGAAACAGTCCTCAGCAGGCAACAACAATAGTCCTCAGTACGACAGTAGGCAACAACAATAGTCCTCAGTAAGCGGCAACAACAATAGTCCTCAGTACGACAGTAGGCAACAACAATAGTCCTCAGTAAGCGGCAACAACAATAGTCCTCAGTACGACAGTAGGCAACAACAATAGTCCTCAGTAAGCAACAATAGTCCTCAGTAGGCAACAACAATAGTCCTCAGTAGGCAACAACAATAGTCCTCAGTAGGCAACAACAATAGTCCTCAGTAGGCCATAACAATAGTCCTCAGTAGGCCATAACAACAGTCCTCAGTAGGCAACAACAACAGTCCTCAGTAGGCAACACAATAGTCCTCAGTAGGCAACAATAGTCCTCAGTAAGCAACAACAATAGTCCTCAGTAAGAGCAACAACAATAGTCCTCAGTAGGCAAAAACAACAGTCCTCAAGGCAAAAACAATAGTCCTCAGTAGGCAAACAACAAGTCCTCAGTAGGCAAAACTATAGTCCTCAGTAGGCAACAATAGTCCTCAGTAAGCAACAACAATAGTCCTCAGTAAGCGGCAACAACTATAGTCCTCAGTAGGCAACAACAGTCCTCAGTAGGCAACAACATAGTCCTCAGTAAGCGGCAACAACAATAGTCCTCAGTAGGCACAAAACAGTCCTCAGTAGGCAACAACAGTCCTCAGTAAGGCAACAACAATAGTCCTCAGTAGGCAACAAAAATCCTCAGTAGCACAACAACAATAGTCCTCATAGGCAAAAAACAGTCCTCAGTAGCAAACAACAGTCCTCAGTAGGCAACAACAACAGTCCTCAGTAAGCAACAACAATAGTCCTCAGTAGGCAACAACAATAATCCTCAGTAAGCGCAACAACAATAGTCCTCAGTAAGCGCAAAAACAATAGTCCTCAGTAGGCAAAACAACAGTCCTCAGTAAGGCAACAACAATAGTCCTCAGTAGCGGCAACAACAATAGTCCTCAGTACGGCAACAAAAACGTCCTCAGTAAGCGGCAACAACAACAGTCCTCAGTAAGCGCAACAACAATAGTCCTCAGTAAGCGCAACAACAACAGTCCTCAGTAAGCAGCAACAACAATAGTCCTCAGTAAGCGGCAACAACAATAGTCCTCAGTAAGTGGCAACAACAATAGTCCTCAGTAAGCAGCAACAACAACAGTCCTCAGTAAGCGGCAACAACAATAGTCCTCAGTAAGCGGCAACAACAATAGTCCTCAGTAAGCAGCAACAACAACAGTCCTCAGTAGCGCAACAACAATAGTCCTCAGTAAGGCAACAACAATAGTCCTCAGTAAGCGGCAACAACAACAGTCCTCAGTAGCGCAACAACAATAGTCCTCAGTAAGGGCAACAACAATAGTCCTCAGTAGGCAACAACAACAGTCCTCAGTAGGCAACAACAATAGTCCTCAGTAGGCAACAACAATAGTCCTCAGTAGGCAACAACAATAGTCCTCAGTAGGCAACAACAATAGTCCTCAGTACAACAACAATAGTCCTCAGTAAGCAAACAACAGTCCTCAGTAGGCAACAACAACAGTCCTCAGTAGGCAACAACAACAATCCTCAGTAGGCAACAACAATAGTCTCAGTAATGCCAGTGGCAAACAACAACAGTCCTCAGTAGGCAACAACAATAGTCCTCAGGTAGGCAAATTTAACAACAGTCCTCAGTAAGGGCAACAACAAAGTCTCTCAACAACATGTCCTCAGTACGCAGAGGCAACAACAATAGTCCTCAGTAGGCAACAACAATAGTCCTCAGTAGGCACACAACCCAAGGCAACAACAATAGTCCTCAGTAGGCAACAACAACAGTCCTCAGTAAGGGAACAAAAACAGTCCTCAATATGGCAACAACAATAGTCCTCAGTAGGCAACAAACAGCTCACTAAGTGCAAATCAGTCCTCAGTAAGCGGCAACAACAATAGTCCTCAGTAGGCAACAACAATAGTCCTCAGTAGAACAAAAGTGAGGCAACAACAATAGTCCTCAGTAGGCAACAACAACAGTCCTCAGTAGGCAACAACAACATCCTCAGTAGGCAACAACAATAGTCCTCAGTAGGCAACAATAACAGTCCTCAGTAGGCAACAATAACAGTCCTCAGTAAGTGGCAACAACAATAGTCCTCAGTAGGCACAACAATAGTCCTCAGTAAGGACAACAATAGTCCTCAGTAGGCAACAACAATAGTCCTCAGTAGGCAACAACAATAGTCCTCAGTAAGCGGCAACAACAACAGTCCTCAGTAGGCAACAACAACAGTCCTCAAGTAAATGCGCGTCAACAACAAAGTCCTCAGTAGGCAACAACAACAGTCCTCAGTAAGCGCAACAACAATAGTCCTCAGTAGGCAACAACAATAGTCTCAGTAGCAACAAAATAGTCCTCAGTAGGCAACAACAATACGTCCTCAGTAGTGCAACAACAATAGTCCTCAGTAGGCAACAACAATAGTCTCAGTAAGCAACAACAATAGTCCTCAGTAAGCGGCAACAACAACAGTCCTCAGTAGGCAACAACAACATCCTCAGTAACGGCAAACAACAGTCCTCAGTAGGCAACAACAATAGTCCTCAGTAGGCAACAACAATAGTCCTCAGTAGGCAACAACAATAGTTCTCAGTAGGCAACAACAATAGTTCTCAGTAGGCAACAACAATAGTCCTCAGTAGCAACAACAATAGTTCTCAGTAGGCAACAACAATAGTCCTCAGTAGGCAACAACAACAGTCCTCAGTAGGCAACAACAACAGTCCTCAGTAGGCAACAACAATAGTCCTCAGTAGGCAACAACAATAGTTCTCAGTAGGCAACAACAATATTCCTCAGTAGGCAACAACAATAGTTCTCAGTAGGCAACAACAATAGTCCTCAGTAGGCAACAACAATAGTCCTCAGTAGGCAACAACAATATTTCCTCAGTAGGCAACAACAATAGTCCTCAGTAGGCAACAACAATAGTCCTCAGTAGGCAACAACAATAGTTCTCAGTAGGCAACAACAATATTCTCAGTAGGCAACAACAATAGTCCTCAGTAGGCAACAACAATAGTCCTCAGTAGGCAACAACAATAGTCCTCATAGGCAACAACATCCTCAGAGCACAACGTTCTGCCGAACAGCATGGTTACGACAATAAAGTAAGACACTAATATAACAGAAGCTTGGTAACGACTAATAAACAGAAAGCTTGGAAACAACTAATAAACAGAAAACTTGGAAACAACTAATAAACAGAAAGCTTGGTAACGACTAATAAACAGAAAGCTTGGAAACAACTAATAAACAGAAAGCTTGGAAACGACTAATAAACAGAAAGCTTGGAAACGACTAATAAACAGAAAGCTTGGAAACAACTAATAAACAGAAAACTTGGAAACGACTAATAAACAGGAAGCTTGGAATCATTTAATAAACAGAAAGTTTATAACCATCTGATAGATGCAAAGCTTGGAAACATTTCAAAAGTAAAGAAACAGAGTAAAACGGGTACATTAGCCCCGAAAGGTAAAAGTAGGATGTAAAGAAACGGTTAACAATATCGTTTCTATGTCGACCTTGGCCTCTAACCTTTTTACAGCTGCAGACCCTCAGGTCGACGCAGATCCATTTGAAACACAGTGTGTATACAGTGTACTGTACCGTTATCGATATTTTCTTTAGATGCTTTCTGTCAAAGGAAACACACACACACACACAAAACACACACACACACACACACACACACACACACACACACACACAGCTCACACACACACACAAGCACGTGCGCGTGCAAGAGAGAGAGCAAACACGCATGTGTGCGCTCGCATTCAGTCTCTTTTATTCCCCCCTCCCTCTCTCTCTCTCACGCGCACGCACGCGCACACACACTCCCCTCTCTCTCTTACACACACACATACACTCTCTCTTACACACACAACACACACACACACACACACACACACACACACACACACACACACACACACACACACACACACACACACACACACACTCACACATAAACATACACATACTCTCTCAACTTCAAAAGAACGACCACGAATATCCCTTGCTCTGTACATCAATGAGTTTGCATGTGTGTGTGTGCACATTCATGTGTGCATGTACAAGAGAGACAGTGACAAACTGAAAACTAACGATATATAGATAAACAGGAGAAAGGCAAACACAAAAAGCAAAGAAAATGAGAGAGAGAGAGAGAGAGAGAGAGAGAGAGAGAGAGAGAGAGACTGAGAGAAACAGAGAGGGAGAGAGAGAGAGAGAAGAGGAAGGGAGGGAGAGCACAAACAGAGAAAGAGAGACAGCACAGACAGGCAGGCGCAGACAGACAGACAGACAGACAGACAGAGAGAAGGAGGAGGAAGGGAGGGAGAGCACAAACAGAGAAAGAGAGAGCACAGACAGGCGGACAGAGAAGAGACCTCCACAAGAAGAAAGAAGCAGCCACCAGCCCAGTCGTACGAGCGTAGTACAGATGGGCGATCACGTCTCCGCCGTTTGGATTAAGACCATCAATCTTGACAAGGTTACATACTGGTGACGGCGCTGAACAAGACCGATTATTGATAACGCTCCCATGTGCATCCGGACCTGGCCAGCGTCTACAGGACCCCTATAGGGACAGGGGCGTGTATCTTTAATTAACAAGGGGCATAGTAGGCCTGACCCACTCACTGCTAAGGTCAGCCAGAGACTTGGATAGACAACAGCAACAGCAACGATGACGACGACGACGACGATGATGATGATGATGATGATGATGATGATAATGATGGTGATTTCATTTCACCCTTTTGTCCCACTGCCCTCCTGTTTTTCACCTCCCAGTTTGCGTGTGCTTCGTGCCCTGGAGTTTTGGTCGTTGTTGGGTGATTGCTTTGGTGAATGATGAGAGTTGCGCGCTTTGGTTTGGTTCGTGTATCAAGATTTGGCGCCTTATAAATGTCCTACTACTACTACTACTACTACTACTACCTCTACTACTACTTCTACTACTACTACCTCTACTACTACTACTACTAGTATGATACGATGATATTATTGTTATTATTATTATTATTTCATCATTATTATTGTTGTTGTTGATCTGGAAAGATGAACTCCATGTGAAGCTCCTACGATGAGACATCCGAGACAACATGTGTCAGTGGACCAAAGACCTACCTACACAACCACAGAGCCAGAGTGTTAGTGGATGGGTCACGTGGTCACAAGATGCTGTTGCCTCAGGGATCCCTCAGGTCAGAGTCCTCTCCCCTACTTTGTTCTCTTCATCAATGACACCGTGTATCACATCTGCCCCAAGGAATCCAAACAGCGCTTTATGCACAGACCTGATAGGCCTACCCTGTGCGCGGAAGAGTATGCAACCACAGAACGCAACTTGCCAAGCAAAGGGTTATCATTGTGTTGTTTAACCCTTTGACTCCCACACACCATCCACTAACAGCAAAAACTTAACCATTTGATTCCCGCACCCCATTCACCAGCTTCCTGCAGAAAGCTGATGGATGGGGTGCAGAAATCAAAGGATTAAGCTTTTGCTTTGCTAGCATAGTTGACAATGCAGGACGCTGGTGGACAGGGTGTTGGAGTCAAAGGGTTAAAAGCCCAGCTGACTGCACAGAGCCATATCAGGGCTACAACTATCTCAAAATGTACACCATCACTGGAGGGAAAAAATCTAGAAAAGAAAAGTAAGTACGCACATCAATACATTCGCACACATAATCTAAGACGCTGACCACCCCATCCAATTTATGAGCAAAAGATGTAAAAAAATCAAACCTGAATACAAACCTGAATACATAAATATAAACATAATTTAAAACATGTATAAAAACGGGCCTAAACTACCTTAAACTGCTTCTGCGCATCACATTTTCCTTCAAACCAAAACTGCACTTAATAACATACTCTATACACAATTCTAAAAGAAAGCATGCAGAGCTTTACAGGAACATGTAGGTGAATGGACCAGGAAGGCAGAAAATGATACGAAAAGATGACCAAGCAAAGGAACGAGGCAAAAACAAGGAGAGTGACAGAAAAGAGGAAATTTCCAGCTCAGAATTTCAAGAAGATGAGGCTGCTACTCATTTCGAAAAGAGCCCCCGGCATCTCCACAGGGAACATGGAGAGAATCGCAGCATGGGTCAGACACCTGGTTTATAACCATCAACACAGAGAGAAAAACAGCTACTCTTTTCTCACTCTCCCCTAAAGCGAAACTTGGTAGACTTTCCCTTGGCGCTACACAACTGAAGACAGACCAGCAAACAAAGCTGGGAGTCCATATTGACAAGACAAGTCATGGCAGCAACACGTCATACAGGTAGGAGGAAAACTCAGAAGAAAGCTGAACATGATGACATAGCTGGCGAGAACACATTTATATGCAAATGAAACGATCCTGACCACAGGGGACAGTATGACCACACCTGGAGTACGTGTCAGGCTGTTGGATGACAGCAGCTAAGATATAACAATACCCTTGACAAAGTTCAGAACAAGCGCTGGGGATCAGCACAGACGCAATGAAGTCCACACCAGCAGAGAAGATGGAACAGGTGACTTGCAGACATACCTCCACTGAGTAGAAGAAGAGAACAGAAAGCAACGATACAGGCCATCAAATGCAGACGCACACAACGAATGCTTAACTTCAAAAGCTCTTTTCTGGCTGACTAAGGAACTCGAGCTTTGCCACAGACACAAGCACTAGTGCAAAGAGAACCTCTGGTCTTTACCCTTTACATTTTCCCACGGGAAGACAACAGCAAGTGTGACAGCCCACAACAAACGATTAGCAGAGTAACATAGCAAATAAAACACAAAATGGCAAAGCTAGGAGCAGCAGATGAACAACAAGAAAACGAAGTCTCTCTCAAACAGATGAATACCATCATCAAGTCTTTGTTGAGGATGCCTGCCTCAGATGCACGACAGTTACTATCGGCTGTCAAGATCAGAGTAGGTGCTTATTTTCCGTCGGAGAATTGAGCACAGCAGGCAGAACAAGCATCTGTTTATAAAAGTGAGAATTGTGCCCTGCCCTGTGTGACCTTGAGCAGGACACGAACCACATCCTACGGGTCTGCAGGAATAGCCAGCTGCTAAAGGAAGAGATGTGGACAAAGCTGACTACCTTTGAGGAGAAACTGTAGGGTTACACGCCTATGGATGCTTTGCAGACGACAGACAACTTTATCTCCAGAGCTGGTCTCCAGGTATAACAGCGAAGAGAAGAAGAAAAAGAAGTTAGCAACAGGAGAGCTGGCATCCTCATCAACATCTCAGGGACTCAAACCGCAACTACCAGTGTTCTTACGGGCAAACACTGCATCAATTACCAAGCAGAAACAGAGGGACTCACGGAAGCTGCCTCAATAATTCACAACACAGATGACACATGCTATCAAGTCTCCTCAAATTCCTCCTCTTTTCTCCAGGCCCCAAAGAAGACAAGCTC
>JAPXFY010000027.1:40463544-40486044 GCA_030674185.1 Monoplex corrugatus | reverse complement strand
GGCCTAAGTTACACTAAAATGTATGTAAAAACTGGCCTAAGTTACACTAAAATGTATGTAAAAACTGGCCTAAGTCACACTAAAATGTATGTAAAAACTGGCCTAAGTCACACTAAATGTATGTAAAAACTGGCCTAAGTACACATTAAAAATGTATGTAAAAACTGGCCTAAGTTACACTAAAATGTATGTAAAAACTGGCCTAAGTTACACTAAAATGTATGTAAAAACTGGCCTAAGTTACACTAAAATGTATGTAAAAACTGGCCTAAGTTACACTAAAATGTATGTAAAAACTGGCCTAAGTTACACTAAAATGTATGTAAAAACTGGCCTAAGTTACACTAAAATGTATGTAAAAACTGCCTAAGTCACAACTAATTATGCTTCTTCTACATCACAATCAATCAATCAATCAATCTATCAATCAGTCTATCAATCATCAATCAATCAATCAGTCTATCAATCAGTCTATCAATCAATCAATCAATCAATCAATCAGTCTATCAATCAGTCAACATCTCTCCTGTATTCTGGTACAACTTCCCCCACATATGCAATTACTCTACAGTGCAACGTCGTGTGTCATTTTCTCAACACTCCTAACATCCTAAAATGTGTACGATGTACCATCCTGCTCCATGCCCTCCTACCCCTTCCCCTTCTCGTTTCCATTTTTGTTGTGTTTTGTTTTATAAATCAACTAATTAATGTAACTGGAAAACGTACTCGTATGTTACTTTCGTGTTTGGTGATGCAACATCTGTATCGTTTTTCTAATCTTTTTTCTCTTTTTTGTTTTGTTTTAGTTTTTGTTTGTTTGTTTGTTTGTTTTTTGTTTTACAATGAACATGCGTCAACAACGTAGTAACGAAAAAATAACGTAAATTCATTCCTGTTTTGTTAATACCTGTTCGTGGAAAATGATTTATGCCCAAGTACCAAGCTTCATTTAATATTCAGTCATTCAGAGTTGTGGAAAATGGCATATGCCATAAAGTACCATGCTTTAATATTTAGTCATTTAGAGTTGTGGTAATGACATCTAATCAAGTATCATGCTTTAATATTAGTCATTCAGAGTTGTGGTAATGACATCTAATCAAGTATGCTTTAATATTTAGTCATTCAGAGTTGTGGTAATGACATCTAATCAAGTATCATGCTTTAATATTTAGTCATTTCAGAGTGTGGTAATGACATCTAATCAAGTATATGCTTTAATATTTAGTCATTCAGAGTTGTGGTAATGACATCTAATCAAGTATCATGCTTTAATATTTAGTCATTCAGAGTTGTGGTAATGACATCTAATCAAGTATGCTTTAATATTTAGTCATTCAGAGTTGTGGTAATGACATCTAATCAAGTATCATGCTTTAATATTTAGTCATTTAGAGTGTGGTAATGACATCTAATCAAGTATCATGCTTTAATATTTAGTCATTCAGAGTTGTGGTAATGACATCTAATCAAGTATGCTTTAATATTTAGTCATTCAGAGTTGTGGTAATGACATCTAATCAAGTATCATGCTTTAATATTTAGTCATTTAGAGTTGTGGTAATGACATCTAATCAAGTACCATGCTTTAATATTTAGTCATTTAGAGTTATGGTAATGACATCTAATCAAGTACCATGCTTTAATATTTAGTCATTCAGAGTTGTGGTAATGACATCTAATCAAGTATGCTTTAATATTTAGTCATTTAGAGCTGTGGTAATGACATCTAATCAAGTACCATGCTTTAATATTTAGTCATTTAGAGTTGTGGTAATGACATCTAATCAAGTATCATGCTTTAATATTTAGTCATTTAGAGTTGTGGTAATGACATCTAATCAAGTACATGCTTTAATATTTAGTCATTCAGAGTTGTGGTAATGACATCTAATCAAGTATCATGCTTTAATATTCGATTATTTAGAATAAACATTTTAGTCCCTATGGACCTGGAGCTGGATGGAAACAAACAAGCATTTAAAGTTCTTTTCTATTACCCTAGGACATAAAAGATCGCTCTCTCTCTCTCTCTCTCCTCTCTCTCTCTCTCTCTCTCTCTTCTTTTTTCTTTCTTTTCTTAAAGCGTCCAAGCTTCTGCACAAAGGTACAAACCAGTAAGGTAGCTCGATTTCATAATTCTAAACAGGCGTAGTCGTTTTTTTCCCCCATCATAAAGAATAAAGAAAACGAAAACGCGTTACCAGGGATCTCTTGGATGTTTGTGGATGAGCATGTGCCACAAGTGGTATAAATACACAACAGCAGAATGGAACGACGTGCAAATATTTCAAGAGTAAAATTTTCTGCTTAATATACTGTAAACAGATCAGCAGGCAAGGACCAACTTCCGGCTCACGATTATCGAACGAGCGAAAACGTCTTTCTTCGTGAAATGGAGATTTTAAGTATGGTATGACTGTATTACTTTGTTTGTTTGTTTTTCCCCTACTCCCTCACCATCCGTCAGTAAAATCATCAATTCAGTTTCAGTTTCTCAAGAAAATGCCTCCGTGTTCGAAATAAGTTTCATATGCAGTGACGCCACTGATGCCATGTGATGGCTTAGATCTATAATGTTCATGGTATAAGCCGTGTATCTGCACACAAGCCCTACCTTTTTTTCAGGCTGTTTGGTTCTGTTAAAAGAACCGTGGACTCAAGATCGGATATCTCCAGTTCCAACCCCAGTCCGCAACATTAAAAACTAGTCCCTTCACTGCCCCTCTAAACGTTTCCATCGTTCTTATGACGTCAGCTTAATGTTTCCTAGGTTCCTTCTTTTCCCTTTCTCATTTCAAGGCCTTGACAGCTCATAAGATTCAGCGCAGGCTCAGAGAGTCTGCCAGATGATTGCTGTCACACTTGGGTGGAGCACACACGGAAGTATCCCAGTGCCATGAATCCCTCTTGCACAAACTGCAAACGTCAGCCTTCAGGTCCTGCCTAGCATTGTGCTTGTATGACCGTACTTGTATCATTTTGTCAATAAAACAACTTTAGATTATATTGTGGTGAAATGTGTTTCTTCGTCTGATATGTCCCGCACAAACAAACAAACACACACAAACAAACATATACACAAACAAACACATACACAAACAAACATATACACAAACAAACAAACACATACACAAACAAACAAACACATACACAAACAAACAAACACATACACAAACAAACAAACACATACACAAACAAACATATACACAAACACATACACAAACAAACAAACACATACACAAACAAACACATACACAAACAAACAAACACAAACAAACACATACACAAACAAACAAACACATACACAAACAAACACATACACAAACAAACACATACACAAACAAACATATACACAAACAAACATATACACAAACAAACACATACACAAACAAACACATACACAAACAAACACATACACAAACAAACAAACACATACACAAACACATACACAAACACATACACAAACAAACAAACACATACACAAACAAACACATACACAAACAAACACATACACAAAGAAACAAACACATACACAAACAAACAAACACATACACAAACAAACACATACACAAACAAACACATACACAAACAAACAAACACATACACAAACAAACAAACACATACACAAACACATACACAAACAAATAAACACATACACAAACAAACACATACACAAACAAACAAACACATACACAAACAAACACATACACAAACAAACAAACACATACACAAACAAATATACACAAACAAACATACACAAAGAAAGAAAACAAAAGCAAAACAAACAGAAGGAATCACCACTACACAATTTGCAGTCTGTTCAAGAGGGATTCATCACACTCGGACAATTCCACATGAGCTCCACCCAAATCTGCCAGCAATCATCTGGCAGACTCTCTGAGCCTGCCCTAAACCCTATGCGCTGGTCACGTCCTGACATGGTAAGCGGGGAAGACGGGACCTATGAAAGGCTAAGCACACACCACCAGAATGATGAACACGTTGAGATGAGCAGCAAACAGGTGGGGTTTCAACGCTGCCGGCTGGGATTGAACTCGAAATATCAGATCCTGAGTTCCACGGCTCCGTCAAAAGGACCAACCAGCCACAAACCCCTTCTAGCTCTCTCATCAAACAAGCGAAATCATGTTTCTCTCTCTCTCTCTCTCTCTCTCTCTCTCTCTCTCTCTCTCTCTCTCTCTCTCTCTCTCTCTCTCTCTCTTCATGACTGTCATGATTTGTTTTCTAATTTGTTTTTCCCCCACGCCTGGCTGGCAACCCCATGATTGCTGATAATGACTGGCAGCGGGTATCCAGCGCCTGCAGTTATGTGAGACAGTCGAGTTGGTTGGTTGTGTCAATATTTGTCTTTTACACCGGTTTTCCGCCCCATATGCGCCTGCTGCTCACTCTGTCTGATCGCGCGTATGCGTATGTGTGAGAGAGAGTGAGGGAGTGAGGGAGACAGAGAGAGAGAGAGAGGAGAGGACAGAGAGAGAGGAGAGGACAGAGAGAGAGGAGAAAGAGAGAGAGGACAGAGGAGGGAGGACGGAGGGAGAGAGGACAGAGAGGGAGAGAGTAGGGAGGGAGAGAAAGAGAGGAGAGAGAGGAGAAAGAGAGAAGAGACAGGGAGGGAGGAGGGAGAGAGAAAGGAGAGAGAGGAGGAGGGAGAGAGAGAGAGAGAGAGAGAGAGAGACACACACACAGAGAAAGAGAGAGAGACAGAGAGAGAGAGAGATACAGAGAGAGAGAAAATGTGTGTGAGTTGTTTTCTTACCTGGTCATTTGGTGGCTTGCAATGAGACAGCATGCACTTCTATGGCTGGCTGGCTACCTCTATAATACAACCCGGCCGTGAACTCAAAAATCTTGTCTCTTGTTCCATTTCAGCCCGTCCGCTGCTCGTCTTTATGCTCTATTCATTCCATTGATGTCAGCATAGTGTTTCAATGGTCCTGCTGTTACCTCCTCCTCTCCCCCCTTAAACACATACACCCCTCTCCATTTCGATATTTTTCCAGGGTACACGGGGTTTTGCGCTTCACCAGACAACTTGCTGGCAGATTTGGTTGGAGTGTATATGGATTTATCCGATCGCGATGAATCCCTCTTGCATAAACTCTACACTTTTCGCATGCTGCTCACTGACAATGACAAACACGAGGTGGAATAAGTAAACCGCCAAGCAACCAACAGCACTTTGAAGTGGGGTGGTAGCATAAGCGGGTAAGACGTCAGATTTCCTCTCGGAAACTCTGGGGGTTAGATCCGGCCAGGGTAGCTCCCGTCTGGGTAGGTTAAAGGGTGGAGATTTTTCTGATCTCCCAGGTCAACATGTGTGCCTAAACCCTTCTTCGTATGTACACGTCTGCAGGACATCAACTACGCACGTTAAACATCCCGTAAGTTGTGTCAGTGTCTGGTGGCGTATGGAAACAGGAAAGCACCCAGCATGCACGCCCCGATTTATGACGGCCTACACAGACTGTGCAGCAACGTACCTCTGCACAGTGTGTGGGCAAAGCAACATGTATACATGCATCAGAGGTAAATCGGTACGCTTGAGGACAAAACGAACACACAAACACAACATGTATACATGCATCAGAGGTAAATCGGTACGCTTGAGGACAAAACGAACACACAAACACAACATGTATACATGCATCAGAGGTAAATCGGTACGCTTGAGGACAAAACGAACACACAAACACAACATGTATACATGCATCAGAGGTAAATCGGTACGCTTGAGGACAAAACGAACACACAAACACAACATGTATACATGCATCAGAGGTAAATCGGTACGCTTGAGGACAAACGAACACACAAACACAACATGTATACATGCATCAGAGGTAAATCGGTACGCTTGAGGACAAAACGAACACACAAACACAACATGTATACATGCATCAGAGGTAAATCGGTACGCTTGAGGACATAACGAACACACAAACACAACATGTATACATGCATCAGAGGTAAATCGGTACGCTTGAGGACAAAACGAACACACAAACACAACATGTATACATGCATCAGAGGTAAATCGGTACGCTTGAGGACAAAACGAACACACAAACACAACATGTATAATGCATCAGAGGTAAATCGGTACGCTTGAGGACATAACGAACACACAAACACAACATGTATACATGATCAGAGGTAAATCGGTACGCTTGAGGACAAAACGAACACACAAACACAACATGTATACATGCATCAGAGGTAAATCGGTACGCTTGAGACAAAACGAACACACAAACACAACATGTATACATGCATCAGAGGTAAATCGGTACGCTTGAGGACAAAACGAACACACAAACACAACATGTATACAACTCAGAGTAATCGTACCTTGATGACAAAACGAACCCAGACAAACAAAATATAGAACTGACAGTCTCAGTTTCTCAAGATGACGTTTCGCGCTCGGACGAATTCCAATAATCAGCACTGATTAGCAGGTGCCATATGATTGGAGAGCTGCCAGAATGATCACGCACCAGCTTACGCTGAATCAATTCCGTGATGACCAGGTCCTCAAATCCCACCTAGCTTGTTATATTCCATAATAGAATTGATTACAATGAAGAATGAAGAATCAAAGAAAGAAGGAAAAGAAGGAACGAAAGAGAGAGAGAAAGATGGAAAGAAAAAAGCGACAGACGGACGGACAGAAAGACAACGATACAGACTTCATGAAAGACGTAGCGCTGTTAGGGCCTCTCTCTCTCTTCTCTCTCTCTCTCTCTCTCTCTCTCCTCTCTCCCCCTCCCCATTACTCAGTCTCGTTCATAGCCTCGTGGTAGAGGGTAACGCCAAGGTCGTGGGTTCGACCCCCATCCGGAGGCACAATCGGTTAGCGCGCCGTTTTTATAGACAGTACCTCCACCGTCCTTGAGACGGTAAGAGGAACGCGGAAGTTGTGAGTTCGATCCTCACCCGGAGCAGCTTATTTTATTTCATTTTTTTTTAGCATCGGTGGTCTAGTGGTAGAATACTCACCTGCCACGCGGGTGACCCAGGTTCGATTCCCGGTCGATGCACGTAACTTTCACGCGGGCTAGTCGTAGAGCCATGGACTGACGTTCTGATATCCTGAGTTCAATCCCAGCCTACAACATTAAAACTGGCCTGTTTGCTGCCCATCTTAATGTTTCCATCATTCTGATGGTGCCAGCTTAGTGTTTGATAGGCCCCTTCTCTCCTTTCCTCATTTCAAGACCTTGCCAGCGCATAGGGTTTTGTGCAGGCTCAGGAAATCTGTCAGATAACCGCTGGCAGGATTGGGTGGAGCGCATATGGAGCTGTCCGTGCGCAGTGAATCCCTCTTGAAATAACTCCAACAACTCTCTCTCTCTCCCCCTCTCTCTCTCTTTCTTTCTATCTTTCTTTCTCTCTCTCTACACTCTCTCCTTCCAAGGAACAGCATATGCTGCTTTTTGATTTGCTCGTATCTTATGTTGTTGATCTATTATGTCATTGATTTACTGATGTCTTATGTTACTGATCTATTGATATATGATATTATTAATATTATCTCATATTGTTGATTTATCAATATGTTACTGATTTGTGACGTTATTGATTTAGCGATGTTTGATGTTAGTGATTCATTGATATCTGACGTTATTTATTTATTGTTCTGATGTCATTTATAGCTGTCTGGAGTTATTCATTTATGGATACATGACGTTACTGATTTATTGACACCTTTATTTCTTGTGTATTATAGTTGTAAGCAGACAGATCATGTTCGTACATAAGCAAGGGCTAGTTTGGAAAAAAAAGTCTTTTAGCTATTAATTTTTACTGCTGAAAAACATCACAGTCGTCATTTTCTCTCTCTCTCTCTCTCTCTCTCTCTCTCTCTCTCTCTCTCTCTCTCCTCCTCTCCCTCTCTCTCCCCCCTTTCTTATACTAATATATGCTGTGTAATCATCTCCTTGAAACATCAAACATGGCTGTGGACTTTCCTTGAATAGATTCAGAATTTGTATTTATGCCGCCTCCTCCTCCTCTCTCTCTCTCTCTCTCTTTCTCTCTCCCTCCTTACCAACAACATTTAGATTCGATATTTATTTGTGTATTCACTGTTAAATGCTGAGTCTCGCTCGTCCTTACAGCTTAAACGGGTGTGTCAATGTCAATTTATTACTCGTTCTATAGTGTTCGTTCTTACAGCTTAAACGGACGAGTCAATGTCAATTTATTACTCGTTCTATAGTGTTCGTTCTTACAGCTTAAACGGACGAGTCAATGTCAATTTATTACTCGTTCTATAGTGTTCGTTCTTACAGCTTAAACGGACGAGTCAATGTCAATTTATTACTCGTTCTATAGTGTTCGTTCTTACAGCTTAAACGGACGAGTCAATGTCAATTTATTACTCGTTCTATAGTGTTCGTTCCTTACAGCTTAAACGGACGAGTCAATGTCAATTTATTACTCGTTCTATAAATAAAGTTTCAGTATCGTCTTACAGCTTAAACGGACGAGTCAATATCAATTTATTACTCGTTCTATAGTGTTCGTCTTACAGCTTAAACGGACGAGTCAATATCAATTTATTACTCGTTCTATAGTGTTCGTTCTTACAGCTTAAACGGACGAGTCAATATCAATTTATTACTCGTTCTATAGTGTTCGTCTTACAGCTTAAACGGACGAGTCAATATCAATTTATTACTCGTTCTATAGTGTTCGTTCTTACAGCTTAAACGGACGAGTCAATATCAATTTATTACTCGTTCTATAGTGTTCGTCTTACAGCTTAAACGGACGAGTCAATATCAATTTATTACTCGATTTATAGTTCATCTCAAATGTGTGTTCATATCATTTTTATCCCATGGGATAACATCTGGCGTCCATTTAGATAATAATCTTTCTCCAGTTGTCTGCCTGCTTGCCTGTCTGTCCGAGCCGCCGCGCCCTTCCTTTTCTCTCTTAATTATTACTCTTCATGATGGAATGGGTGGAATGCATGAGATCCACTAAATAACACACACACACACACACACACACACACACACACACACACACACACACACACACACACACACACACACACACCAAACATATACACATACAGAATATCGATCACAATGCTATTCAGGCAATGTGTTAACAATCATGTATATATAAATGTGTCATACGTGTCATTTGTGTGTGTGTGTGTGTGTGTGTGGAGGAGTAGAGGAGAGGAGGAGAGAGTGTGTGTGTGTGTGTGTAGTGTGTGGTGTGAGGAGAGAGAGAGAGGTGGTGTGTGTGTGTGTGTGTGTGTGTGTGGTGTGTGTGTGTGGTGTGTGTGGTGGTGTTGGTGTGTGTTGGTGTGTGGTGTGTGTGTGTGTGTGTGTGTTGTGTGTGTGTGGGTGGTTGGTGTGTGTGTGTGTGTGTGTGTGTGTGTGTGTGTGTGTGGTGTGTGTGTTACAGATTTTGTTTTGTTTGTTTCATACACTGATTGCCGACATCACAACTCCATGCAAAAGACAAACTGCTGACTTCATTAGCTTCATTCGTTCGCAAATTCATTCATTCATTCATTCATTCATTCATTCATTTACTCCCTCAAGCGCTTACTCGCTCGTTCCTCTCTCTGTAGATTAGGAAGCATTAAAAACTGAAGGTACCTATACGTGCTAACTTTGATATTTATAAGAATAACTTGGAATGATTTTCTACGTTGAATGCCGCTTACACTACCTTTACGTGGTAACTCTGAATTTATATAAGAGTAATTTGAAACAGAAAAAGTCAAACTATTTTAAAAGATCATCGCACTAAGGGAGATTACCTTAGTGCCCACTATTTTTTCTCTCCAATTTTCTACGTCATCTTAATGGCCACAGAAGCTGGCACAGTTTTCACAATGCGATGATGATGGTGACGATGAGAATGATAATAATATGCAATGAAGTTACATCTAGGACTGAGACTGTGACAGGGCTGTGCTCTATCCTTACTATTAGAATACATCCTGGCATCAACCAGGCTCGGAGATACAAACACCTGCGGTGTTGGCCAGAAGATTTCAGCAACACCTTCAATGACACATCCATGAAGTGGATGAGACTAGACTATGTGGTCCCAGTCATTCCAATAAGTCCATAGCAAGCTCAATTCTAGGTAGGCGCCAGTTAGAGCCGAAAAAAAAAACAACAGACCCCATTGTGATTTCTGAGGGACTGATGGGGATTCGAATCCACAACCTTTCAGTCGGTAGTCTGTTGCGCTAACTACTACACGACTGCGACTGGTAACGTCTGACATTTATATTTCGGAACAGTTTTGTAGTTTGGATGCCATGCAGCCTATAAATGAATGTAATGTAACCTATGACTGAATGCCATATAGCCTATAAATAAATGCCATGTAGCGTATAAATGAATGCCATATAGCCATTAAATGAATGCCATGTAGCCTATAAATGAATGTAATGTAACCTATGACTGAATGCCATATAGCCTATAAATGAATGCCATGTAGCCTATAAATAAATGCCATGTAGCGTATAAATGAATGCCATATAGCCATTAAATGAATGCCATGTAGCCTATAAATGAATGTAATGTAACCTATGACTGAATGCCATATAGCCTATAAATGAATGCCATGTAGCCTATAAATAAATGCCATGTAGCGTATAAATGAATGCCATATAGCCATTAAATGAATGCCATGTAGCCTATAAATGAATGTAATGTAACCTATGACTGAATGCCATATAGCCTATAAATAAATGCCATGTAGCGTATAAATGAATGCCATATAGCCATTAAATGAATGCCATGCAGCCTATAAATGAATGTAATGTAACCTATGACTGAATGCCATATAGCCTATAAATAAATGCCATGTAGCGTATAAATGAATGCCATATAGCCATTAAATGAATGCCATGTAGCCTATAAATGAATGCCATGTAGCCTATAAATGAATGCCATGTAGCCTATAAATGAATGCCATACAGCCTATAAATGAATGCCATGTAGCCTATAAATGAATGCCATGTAGCCTATAAATGAATGCCATGTAGCCTATAAATGAATGCCATACAGCCTATAAATGAATGCCATGTAGCCTATAAATGAATGCCATGTAGCCTATAAATGAATGCCATGTAGCCTATAAATGAATGCCATGTAGCCTATAAATGAATGCCATGTAGCCTATAAATGAATGCCATGCAGCCTATGACTGAATACAATGCAGCCTATGACTTAATGCCATGTAGCCCATAAATGAATGCCATGTAAGCTACATACAACATGCCACATAACCTATAGCTGAATGCCACGTAGCCTATGACTGAATGTCAAGTAGCCTATGACTGAATGCCATGTAGCATATGATTTAATGCTATAAAGCCTATAAATGAATACCATATACCCTATAAATGCCATTTAACCTACATATAAATGCCATGTAGCCTATAAATGAATGCCATGCAGCCTATGACTGAATGCGACATAGCCTATAAAAGAATGCCATATAGCCTATAAATGAATGCCATATAGCCTATAAACGAATGCCATGTAGCCTATCATTAAATGCCATGTTGCCTATAAATGAATGCCATGTAGCCTTTAAACGAATGCCATGTAGCCTATAATGAATGCCATACAGCCTATAAACGAATGCCATACAGCCTATAAATGAATGCCTTGTAGCCTATAAATGAATGCCATATAGCCTATAAACGAATGCCATGTAGCCTATAACTAAATACCATATAGCCTATAACTGAATGCCATATAGCCTAAAACTGAATACCATATAGCCCATATCTGAATGCCGTGTAGCCTATAACTGAATGCCACGTGGCCTATAATTGAATGCCGTGTAGCCTATAACTGAATGCCACGTGGCCTATAATTGAATGCCGTGTAGCGTATAACTGAATGCCACCTAGCCTGTTTCGTTGCGTATCCTTACGTCATACCTCTGGCATTTATGAGAGTAAACTGGAATGGGCATCTGTGTTGACTACCATGTAGCCATTCTCGTTGGGTATTCTCACATTGTAACTTCTGACATTTGTAAGAGTAATTTTTGATATTCATAAGAGGAATTTTGAATGGATTTCCACGTTGAATGCCATGTAGCCTGCGTTGTTGTGTAGCCTTATGTTGTCAGTTTTGACATTTAGAAGGGTAATTTGGAACGAGTTTCTACGTTGAATGCTATGTAACCCGTGTCGTTGTGTAGCCTTATGTTGTCAGTTTTGACATTTACAAGGGTAATTTGGAACGAGTTTCTACGTTGAATTCATAGCAATGTAGCTAACCTTAGGCCAGTTGTACTCTATATTTTGTGCATCTGCGTAGCCTAGTATCCCTTGGACAACGGGCCCTCACCTAAAGACTGAATAAACCTCTCTCTCTTTCTCTCCCTCCCTCCTTCTCTCTCTCCCTCCCTCCCCTCTCTCTCTCACTCACTCATTCACACTCAGGCACACTAGCATGCACGCACACACAATACACATTCCCATGCACTAATACACATTTGCGCACATGCACGCCCCTACTCCAATACAAGCATGCAACCACATTTGACATGCACGCACGCAGACACACAACACAAACACACACACACCACACACACAGGCGCACGCACACACAGGCGCGCGCACGCACTCACACACACAGTGACACAGACAGACACACATACAGACAGACACACACACATACACACAAATCTTATGTACAACGGCACAAACGTAATCCTCGGACCATCAGCTGTGCCCACCCCCCCAACTCATGTTGCATTGTCGATCTATCTGTCTGTCTGTCTGTCTGCTTATCTGTCTGTCTGTCTGCTTGCTCATCTGTCGGTCTGCGCAGGTCAACTGTCGTTCAGGGATGACGTTCCTTTGGTGTGTGTGTGTGTGTGTGTGTGTGTGTGTGTGTGTGTGTGTGTGTGTGTGTGTGTGTGTGTGTGTGTGTGTGTGTGGTGTGTGTGTGTGTGTGTGTGTGTGTGTGTGTGTATGTATGTGTGTGTGTGGGTGTCTGTGAGAGAGAGAGAGAGACAGACAGACAGACAGACAGACAGGGACTAAACTCTCATGTTAACCTGAAAATGAAGTTTCAGATAATACTAACGCTGATGATGATGATGATGATAGTAGCACGCGCGCGAGCATGTGTGAGGAACAAAGCGAGCGAGAGACGCAGACAGAGGTACAATGATGATGATGATGGCGACGATGATTGCCCCTCCCCCCCCCCTCCCCCGGTGTCGTTTTACGATACTATTGATGAAAGCGATTCTTCTTCCTCTTTTTCTTTCGTTCACAGTCTCTACAAGGTGAGGCCACATCTGGTGATCAATGTGAATGTGGCGGTCTGTTTTCGTTCTTCTTGTTTTTTCCCCGGTTCCAGTCGGCTGTTGTCAGGAGTTGTTGATGGCCATGTCTCCTGTCGCTCCATTTGATACATGTATGTGATGAACCGCTGTTTTCCAATAATGGTGTCACACACAGGGTGACGCGTGTGTGTACCTCTTTTTCCTACACTGACGACGGAATCTCTGAAACAATAGACTTGACACCACAAGAATAACTGGAACATTACAGGATGGGTAGCCAAACAGACCAATTTTATCATTCATGTTGCCAGCTGGGTTATTTAACCCTCCTACACACAAGATCTGCTGGTGTCCATGGCTCAGCAAGAACCAGTCAGCCTGCTGTTTTCACTGGCCAACTGCACCCGAGTGTTTCCCATGCGGTCATCTATCCAAGTACTAACCGGACCTGACGTTGCTTGATTAACCTCTTGACGCATCAAGAGAACCGACAAAAACAACGGTAAAGTTCTTTGAGCAATTTTTATAACTAGTCCTCGTATACTCTGAGAGTAGTAGAACTTTAAAATCTACAAAACAGAACAGAACAGAACTTGATTAACCTCAGTGATCGGACGACAATCAGTGCTTTCAGCCTAGTATGGCCGTTGGGAAAACAACAACAACAAAACACGTGATTCGAACACGCAACCTTCTGATCTGGAGTCAGGCGCGTTACCGTTGCACCACGTAGTCCCCTGCTACGCTAAAAAGCGGAATTCCTACATGAAATCAAATCCAAAAGCGTAGCTGAGAGAACAATTCCACCAAAGAAAGAGCAGTGAACTTTTTCTTACTGCTCTTTTTCTGGACACACCGAGGGCACCCAAAGAACTATACTGATCAAGTCACTAGTGTTTTTGATTTGGTGAGTAAAGAACTATACTGATCAAGTCACTAGTGTTTTTGATTTGGTAAGTAAAGAACTATACTGATCAAGTCACTAGTGTTTTGGATTTGGTGAGTAAAGAACTATACTGATCAAGTCACTAGTGTTTTTGATTTGGTGAGTAAAGAACTATACTGATCAAGTCACTAGTGTTTTTGATTTGGTAAGTAAAGAACTATACTGATCAAGTCACTAGTGTTTTTGATTTGGTGAGTAAAGAACTATACTGATCAAGTCACTAGTGTTTTGGATTTGGTGAGTAAAGAACTGTACTGATCAAGTCACTAGTGTTTTTGATTTGGTAAGTAAAGAACTATACTGATCAAGTCACTAGTGTTTTTGATTTGGTGAGTAAAGAACTATACTGATCAAGTCACTAGTGTTTTTGATTTGGTGAGTAAAGAACTATACTGATCAAGTCACTAGTGTTTTTGATTTGGTGAGTAAAGAACTATACTGATCAAGTCACTAGTGTTTTTGATTTGGTAAGTAAAGAACTATACTGATCAAGTCACTAGTGTTTTTGATTTGGTAAGTAAAGAACTATACTGATCAAGTCACTAGTGTTTTTGATTTGGTGAGTAAAGAACTATACTGATCAAGTCACTAGTGTTTTTGATTTGGTAAGTAAAGAACTATACTGATCAAGTCACTAGTGTTTTTGATTTGGTGAGTAAAGAACTATACTGATCAAGTCACTAGTGTTTTTGATTTGGTGAGTAAAGAACTATACTGATCAAGTCACTAGTGTTTTTGATTTGGTGAGTAAAGAACTGTACTGATCAAGTCACTAGTGTTTTTGATTTGGTGAGTAAAGAACTGTACTGATCAAGTCACTAGTGTTTTTGATTTGGTGAGTAAAGAACTGTACTGATCAAGTCACTAGTGTTTTTGATTTGGTGAGTAAAGAACTATACTGATCAAGTCACTAGTGTTTTTGATTTGGTGAGTAAAGAACTGTACTGATCAAGTCACTAGTGTTTTTGATTTGGTGAGTAAAGAACTGTACTGATCAAGTCACCAGTGTTTTTGATTTGGTGAGTAAAGAACTATACTGATCAAGTCACTAGTGTTTTGGATTTGGTGAGTAAAGAACTATACTGATCAAGTCACTAGTGTTTTGGATTTGGTAAGTCTACTAGTTAAAACAGGGATTTGACAGGGGGAAAATCCTCATTGTAGCTAGTACACGCTATACCAACCATACTCAGCACGTACAATACGGCACAGGACGGCCTAACCACAGAACGCCGCGAGTAGACGCCTTCAGTTAGCATCAGCTTGCTCTACCCACAATCCAGGTCACGCCTAAGCGTGTTTCCTCTTCCACTTTCTTACCGGCCACAACTCTCCAAGCAGAACGCGTTTCGCACAGCTCTTTGTTTTTAGTGTGTGTTGGTTTGTTCGCCTTTTGTTCACAGATTTTTGACAATTTGGTTTTAGTATTAGTAAGTTTGTTTGTCTTCTGTTTACAGATTTTTGACAATTTGGTTTTAGTGTTAGTAAGTTTGTTTGTCTTCTGTTTACAGATTTTTGACAATTTGGTTTTAGTGTTAGTAAGTTTGTTTGTCTTCTGTTTACAGATTTTTGACAATTTGGTTTTAGTGTTAGTAAGTTTGTTTGTCTTCTGTTTACAGATTTTTGACAATTTGGTTTTAGTGTTAGTAAGTTTGTTTGTCTTCTGTTTACAGATTTTTGACAATCTTTTGGTGTACCTTCGCTCTGTCATCGAGATTTTCGGTGCTATTTCCTTTAATGGGCTGCGCTCTTGCCCCGAGGAAGCCCTGACCCTGGGTTCTACGGACCGTCTTTTCGTGGTCCCCAAATCGTCAGGCGGTTGGCGCCCAGTTCTAGACCTGTCCTCACTCCACAAAGTTCTGGAACACATTCGTTTTACGATGGAAGCCCCAGCCCAGGGCACGACTGCACACATCTCAGGGTGCCCTGTGTGGTAAATATGTTCTTTAAGGGAGATAATCGGTCAGCACAGGCTTGTTTACCTTCTGAGTGTACAAAGTTCTTGTTAGGTCCAAAGCAAACTTACCTAAGCTCACAATCTAACATCGGTTGTGTACCTGTACCCCAGATCCAAGAGTCGACTTGGAGGAGGAGGGAGGGGGGGGGAGGGCAAACCAACAGAAGAAAGTGGGGCCTAACATTCCTTCTACATATTTCTTGCAATGACTGCACACACATCTCATACAAAGCCGGCAATGAATTAAAATTGTTGTTCTTCTTCTACTTGATTTTAACAAACAGCATAGTTGCTACTGGCGGGACAACTGCTATCTGCTACCCACACAGGCGAAGACAAAAGCCAGACAAACACAGAGACAAAAAGAGAGGGTTCGAGTTTGAGTCTGGAGTTTGGTCAGGAGGGTTCCGTCGTGCTCGGACAATGCCGCACAACATGCGCTCCATCCAAATCTACTACCAATGGCAATCGGCCAGACTCCTTGAGCCTACGCAAAGTCTTATGCGCCGGCAAGGCCTTGGAATGAAAAAAGCGGCAGGTAAGGGGGTGTGAGGGAGAGGAACCTATGAAACACTATGCTGACAGTACAAGCATGGCTGAGACTATAAAACTGGAAGACACAAGAGACATAAGACCCAAGATCATCCAGCGAAGAACAACAGAAGGAGACCTCATGGCCCTGAAACATGGGTGGGTTGTTCAATGGAGTATGCCTACTAAGTGACCCAAGTACACAAAAACACTGTGCACAGACTGGTATCGACCCATCGCGCTCACTGCTTGCTAATCGACACCATCAACACCATCCGTATCTACGCAGTATTTCTGTCTCTGTCTGTCTGTCTGTCTGTCTGTAGGAGGAGGGGGAGTGGTTGGATGTGCACGAGTTTGAGTGCGTGTGTGACTGTCTCTGCTGTGTGTGCATGTGAGTATGCGCGTGTATGTGTGCATGTGTGTGACAGTGTGTGTGCGAGTGAGTGTGAATGTGTGTGTATTTGTGTTTGGGAATGTCTGTGTACATGTGTATATGCGTGCGCGTGCGCACGAGCCTACGCCAGCGTGCGAGCACGCGCATGAGAGAATGGGGGAGAAGACATAACTATATCCGTGGCTGGAGCGATACATGTATGTGGTACTCACGTTTTTATGTCTGTTCTACTTTTTAATTTGTGAATGAATTATGTCTCCTATTACTGCAATTTCTTCTGAAACCTTATGCGCGCGCGCGTGTGTCAGTGTGTGCGTGTGTGAGTGTGTATGTGTGTGTGAGTGCGCGCGCTGCGTGTGTGTCTAGTATGCGTGCATACTTGCATATCACGTTCATATTGGATTTAGTTTCAAAACATACTTTTCTTCTCATATCATCAAAGTATGGTGATTGTTTTAGACACACACACACACACAAACACACACATACGCACGCGCGCGAGCACACGCACGCACGCACACACACAGACACACACACACACACACATGCACCCACGCATCCACAGAGAGAGAGACAAGACAGAGACAGAGAGAGAATGAGAGAGAGAGAGAGAGAGACAGACAGACAGACAGACAGACAGACAGAGACAGAGAGTGAGAGGGAGAGAGAGAGCCACAGGCAGAGAGTTTGGAATTTGTTCAAAAGGGATTCATCGCACCTGGACAATTCCATATGCGCTCCTTCCAAGCATGCCAACAATTATCTGGCAGACTCCCTGAGTCTTCGCAAAACTCTATGCGCTGGAAAGGTGTTGAAATGGGGAGCGGGAAGGGACCTATGAAACAATAAGCTGACACAACCAGAGCAATGGAAATAATAAGGTGAGTGGCGAACAGGTCTGTGTCTAATGTTGCGGGCTCTGATGGGAATTCCAAATATCAGATCTTGCTCCCATGCATGGTTCTATCAAAATAACGAGCCAGTCCGCGAAAATTGAGTGAGAGAGAGAGAGAGAGAGGGTGAGTGAGTGAGAGAGAGAGAGAGAAAGAGAGTGAGAGAGGCAGGGCGAGTGAGTGAGTGAGAGAGAGAGAGAGAGAGAGAGAGAGAGAGAGAGAAAGAGAGTGAGACAGAGTGAGAGAGAGAGAGACTGAGAGTGAAAGAATGAGACAGAGCGAGAGGGAGACAGAAACAGACGGAAGGGGAAGGGGGGCAGAGAGAAGAGAGAGAGGAGAAACCCAGAGAGCGAATGGGGGGGGGGGGGAGAGATAGTGAGAGAGAGAGAGACAGAGAGAGAGACAGAGAGAGACATAGGCAGAAAGACAGAGACAAAGAGATTGATAGAGGACAGACAGACAGATAGATAGATAGATACAGACAGACATAAGAGACAGAGCGCGTGTGTGTGTGTTAGACACAGAGAGAGAGAGAGAGAGAGAGAGAGAGAGAGAGAGAGAGATGAATCACTCATTAAGGCAACAGACACTTATGAAATAGTGAGAAATACAATTTCCAACTGTATGTTTGGCGAAATAGCAAATATTACTCATCAAGGAAGACTCATCAACACTAACATGCAAATGAGTTACACAGGGGGGAAAACCCGAACAAATACACAGATAACTATGAAGCGTTTTGCTTTAAACCTTCTAAGAGACTTGTATAAGAATAATGCTAACCCCGATTTACACAATTATTGTTGTATGAAGTAGACTTCACTATTCACTCATGCAGAAAATTCCAAATTAGCTTAAGGAATAGGTTTTCTTCTGAAATCATCTAAATCAGGTCTTCCAGTTACACAAGCTAAGTGCCGTACCTCTCATACTATACCATTCGGAACGCATCAAGATTTCTGATTTACCGCTTCTAAAGTTTGCCAATGCTTGCTGAATAACATTTGCAGCTCAGAATGCTGGCAGACAATAAGTGTGACTTTACGAAGCTATCAATCTTCAACACAAACAACCACCGAACACTCTTGCTAACCTTAATGCCCAATACCTTTGTGAACAAGGTAACTGATGACTGGGTCCGAATGGGTCGTGCAGCGCACAGACAGCCCCTCTTTGCTTGATGAAATGGCTGTCAGGTGGCGTCGGGAGCTTGGGAGGTGACTGTTGGGAGAGTGGTGAGGCACTGGTGCTGTGGGTCCCATCAAGCACCCTGGGGTGTTTCTTGTTAATGCCAAATACCATCTCCAAACAACTACTTGTCCAGTACAGTGACGACAGTACAGACACTATTATAATAAAAAGGACGATGGAGACTGGATCGGGCCCATATCCAACGACAGCAGGCTAATATCACCCGGGCTGCCCTTCATTGGACACCAGATGGAAAACGTAAGAGAGTTACACCCATTTCAAGAACACCTGGCCACCAACAAGGGGCCTTAAAACACACTTACATTAACAATACGCGTCCTCCCCTACCACTGTGACCACTACCAGTCTGCGTATGCTTCGTTCTGGTCATTGTTGGCTGCTTGCTTTGGTGAACGATGAGAGTGCCTGCTTTGGTCTGATTACTGTATCAAGATTTGGCGCCTTATAAATGGCATCATCATCTTCTTCTTCATTATAATTATTGTTGTTGTGGTTGTTGATGTTCTTCTTCTTATGATCATCATGATCATCATCATTATCACCATTACCATTATTATTATTATTACTATCACTGTTGTTATTGTTATCATCATTATTATTATTACTATTATCATTACCATTACCATTATTATTATCATTACACGCTGAACCTGGCTCAGAACAGACAGAAGAGGAGAACCATGGTAGCTGTCCAACATGTCAATGGACAGTGAGCTGCTTAAGACATCACTTCATACGCATTAAAATATAAGGTGAGGTGGAGGGAGGGAAAGAGAGAGAGGGAAAGAGAGGGGGATGGGATGTGTTGTGAAGTGCTGTGCACATTAACGGACACAATCTCCTCTCCTGTTGCTACCATCACTTCCGCCTCCCTTCCGCTTTGCACACTCTGACACACGCCACTCATTTCCGTCCGTCCGTCTGTCTGTCTGTCTGTCTGTCTCACTGACACTCGTCACTGATTTCTTTCTTTCTGTCCCCCTCCCCCTCCCCGTTTTTCTTTTTATGTTCCCCTTCCCCTTTTTTTTCGGATGAGGGGGGTACGTTTTGCTTTGTTTCTGTCTCAAATCTTCTGTTTATTTACTTGTCTTTCCCGTCTGTTTTTACCACTGGAAAATATGAGTCATGCTCTCTCTGTCTCCCTCTATCTTTCTCTCTCCCTCCCCCCTCTCTCTCCCCGTCTCTCTCTCTCTCAATCAAAAATTATACTATTATAGTTCATTTTTATTAGTACAGATTCTTTACGAATATCATAATTCATTTTGTATTAGTGTACATTTCTCCATGGGACAGAGCTGACGAAAGAACAATGTATCAGTATGCTTATGTCATTACCTTCGAAAACAAAAATGGTTTCTTCTTCTCTTCTGTGTTACATTACTTTTTTTTTTTTTTTCCTGTATCAATGTTTTCGCTCTGTTTTGTTGTTTTTAATGTGAAATCTTTAGCTTTATCTTATGTACTCCCTCCCTCCCCCTCTCTCTTTTCTCTGGGTGGTGGTGGTGGGTGGCGGTGGTGGTTTGTTTTATAGTTAGTAGATTAGCAGATGCATAAGTTGGCTTATGTGCTAGCCGTTGGAAAATGGCGATTCATTTCATTTCATCTCTCTCTCTCTCTCCTCTCTCTCCCTCTGTTATAGTAGACACTGACATAGCTGACTGCTGTAACAATCTAAATCTACTCGTGTATAAAACATGTCTAGATAACGTGTCCGTGTTGATGTAATCTTGGCAAGTCTCTAGTAATATATTATGAGTGATGTACTTCAACTGTTACTGATCAACCACCTACTGTCATGTTTCCAAACGATTTTTAAAAGTTTGTTTCTTTCTTCTTCTTCTTTTCTTTTTCAACATTTATACCCCCCCCCCCCCCCCACACACACACACAAACGCGCGAGCGCGCACCAGCATCTGAAATAGGTGTATACACTTTTCATCTTTAAATGATTTTTTTCTTGTCTTGTTTTGTTTTTGGGCACACACACATGCGCGCGCGCGCAGCACACACAGACACATGCACGCATTTTAAGTGCATTTATTTATTTATTTTGTCTTCGCGATAACATATTTAACTTCATTTTTTGTGTGTCTATTTTGTTTAAATCTTAATTGTTTTGCTGTATCGTATTTTCTGTTGTTCTAATACAAGTAGATTAACCAATAACAGATCTGTACATTGGTCTTTATACCGTTGTAAAAATACATTTTCATCTCATTTCATTTCATCCCCACCCCCTCTCCTTCTTTCGTTGTTTTGATAAAGTAGATCTGCACTGGCAGATACATAAGTCGGCCTACATACTAGTATTTATACTGTTGAAAAATACAGAGATTCCCTTCCTTTCCTTTCCTGTACTGTCATGCCATGTCATGTCATGTCACGTCATGTCTTGCCATTCATTTCATTTCTCTCTCCGCTTTTCGTTCTGTTTCGTCCACTGCTTTACCTCTTGATCTGCCTTTGTTGTCTTTGTTCCTTCCCCTAGTCCGTCAGTCTCTCCAGACACGTGCATGACCTGTGGGAGGAGACATCAGGATCCAGCCATCGATTCTGTCCTTTTAAATCCCCCCCCCCCCCCCTGCCCAACTCCTCTGTCTATCTCCACATCTCTTTCGTCAATTTGATAAAAAGCCATGTAATTGTCGCGTTAGTGCACTTTTGGCAAATCAGAAGGAAACGATGCTGGCGAAGCTTCACATGTATCCGTATAAAGCCACTACGTTACCAACAAATATTCACAACTGATGGATGTGTCCCTTGAGGATTATGGTTTATATTCATTCACATCACTAACTTGTAAATGCGTGTCACATCATCGCATTGCTCGCAATTTGCTGCTTAATAGTCATTAGGTTTCTGTTTTATCATTTCCCCTTTCTGATTGGGCTGAGGTTGAACTGAACAAATCACAACTGTTTTTCATTTATCTATCTCACACATTCTCTCTCTCTCTCCTCTCTCTCTCTCTCTCTGCGCGCGCGCGCGCGTGTGTGTGTTTGTGTGTGTGTGCATGTGCGTGTGTGTGTGAGGATGAGAATGTTGGGAGAGTATCTGAAAGGTGCCCAATTTACCGCCTGTTTTTGCTTGTTGTTTTTTAGTTTTGTCTTGGAATTGTTATACCTGTTTGCTGTGGCTATAAACAGTCATGCCATACAGTCAGCCTCAGCCAAACACAGGCCAGTTTCAGCCAACATCACCTTACGCCTCTGGTGCTTCACCACCGTGTGGCGTC
>JAPXFY010000027.1:40456044-40458544 GCA_030674185.1 Monoplex corrugatus | reverse complement strand
TGACAGGGAATAGCACTCTAGCTCATAATGCACTGCATGTATATTTCACAACCACAACACTATCACTTGATTACGAATGCACATTCTGCTGTACTACACCAGCACATCTATTCTGTCACAGAGAGAGAGAGGAAAGATAGAGAGAGAAGACAGACAGACAGACAGACAAAGAGAGAGAGAGAGAGAGAGAGAGAGAGAGGAAAGAGGGAGAAGAGAGAGAGAGAGAGAGAGAGAGAGAGAGAGAGAGAGAGAGAGAGAGAGAGAGAGAATGTATTTTCCACCTTCTCTCTTTCTCTTAAAAAAAAGTTTTCGTGTTACTGTTATACACTGTTGGTGACACAACTGACAAAACCTTGCCAACACACAGGGCCTATGTGCATGCTTAAGGTTCATGCCATGATCACTTTGGATCTTCTCCATCACATGGCATCAAAGAAAAGACATCAAGGCATACAGAATTCATTCCAAGCGCGGAGACGTCATCTTTCTAATGTCTCATCCTACACCAACAAGACAGGAGAATGCCCTTCGTGTCTCCGTTCCTGCGGAGCTGTGGCCGGAAGAACAAGAAGGGAACTATTCAGCACTAGCTGAGCGGGAGGATCACTGATTGGTCAATGCGGGTCAAATGCAGATCACGTGAGAAGCATGGACAACTGCGTGATTTCTGGCCGAGAAAGGAAATTTTCCTTCTACCGATTTTCAGTCTGTTGTATATGAAGTTAAACTAAGACAGACAGACAGACAGATAGAGACACAGACAGACAAATTGAGACACAGAGACAAAGAGAAACAGACAGAAGTCAGACCTCAGACTTTGGAACAGTTACACTGTAGAAGGCCATCTGACCCATTACAATATCATGCATCACTTTTTATCTCAGCCCATAAGCGCGAGCATACGCACGGATGGACGGACGACAAACACACACACACGCACACACATATTCACAAATGCACATACATACTTGCACATGCACGCTCGTACGCATCAAAGACTCTAAATGGAAACTTACATTTAAATCTTTCTGCGCATGATTACATGTACGCACGGGCATGGCAAGAAGCCATTGCAAAGAGATTTTCACTAGCACCTGGCATATTTATTACGTTAAGCAAACCAAGAACGGTGACCAAGTAACGCACAACAACGCTTACTGTGTATAACAAACGTTTCGTCCAATATCATGCAGACATGATTCATCTGGCCTAATCAGCTTTAGTGTGATATCAGAGGAATGTCCGGTATACTCGGTAGCATACACTTTGATTGGCTCGAGTCATTTAGAGATGCACACTAAAACAGCGTATGGATTTCATCTTTTAAACGAGCGATACATAATGGACAATTGGGGAGAGAGAGAGAGGAGAGAGAGAGAGAGAGAGAGAGAGAGAGAGAGAGAGAGAGAGAGAGAGAGAGAGAGAGAGAAGAGAGGAGGAAGAGAGAGAGAGGAAAATCTTCCTGATTTCTATTCTATTGATACAAGCAGATTAGCCACGGCAGACATGTATAACAAAATAATGCTGACTTACAATAATAATGACGTATTTATACAGCGCCTTACCTATGGATCTGTATGCTTACAAAGGCACATTCTCTCACAAACACTTACAGTCTCAGACATACCCACACTTTAACAACTGACACAGGAACAGGCTACTAAACATTACAAAGATTCTGGACATAGAAATATAATCTGAAGAACGTTTTGAGGTGGGATTTGAAGAGGACACAGAAGCAGAATGTCTGATAATATCTGGAAGGAATAAGGGCCATACACAGAGAAGTAACAGAAGCCATGACATTTACGTTTTAAGCGGTTTTGTTGAAGAAGTCGTGAGTCAGAGAAGAACGGGGGAGCGAGAGGGAGCGTACAGAGTAACCAGATCAAACAGATAAGCAAGTACAGTGCCAGTGACAATACTGTAGCAGAGGCAGGCTATCTTGTACTTCGTTCTCTCAGAAACAGGGAGCCAGTGTAGTTTTATCAATACAGGGTTACAGGACCGACAACGTTAAGCCTTGAAAATAAGGCAAATAGAATCCTGGATCTTCTGCAATAAATGAAGAGTACAGTTAGGACAAGCAGCGAGAAGACAGTGACAGTAATCTAACCCTGAAAGAATACAGGAAGGGACAAGCGTTCTGGTGGCACCTTCACAAAGGAAGT
Source organism: Monoplex corrugatus (assembly GCA_030674185.1). NCBI lineage: Eukaryota > Metazoa > Mollusca > Gastropoda > Littorinimorpha > Ranellidae > Monoplex > Monoplex corrugatus. Next base: position 40,456,373 of record JAPXFY010000027.1, on the reverse strand, counting down.
TTATAACTGATCCCATCGTCTTCAGGTCACAGTAACAGATCTGACAGACGTTTGTAACCCGTTGTTTCACAGTAAGGCAGAAGCCCAAGAAGAAACCAAGATTTCTTGCAGTGTTAGAGAAAGACATGTTTCAGTCAACGGTAATGGAAGAGGGCAAGAAGTGAGATAGTCTGACAGAACCAGATGTCAAGTGATCATGCTGGTTTGTGAATTTGTGCCCCTCCATCAGTAACCAATGGTCTATTTATTATACACATAAAACGTCTGAGGCTGAAATGTGAATTATCCATACTCTCCCGCTCTCTGTGTGTCAATGGACGATGTTTACA
>JAPXFY010000027.1:40438544-40443544 GCA_030674185.1 Monoplex corrugatus | reverse complement strand
AGAATTGTTAAAGCTTCTTTCAAGGTTGCACTGTAACTCTGCTAAACTTTTCTACCCTTTTTTTTTTTTTTTTTGAGGATCATTGCACTCATGGAGGTTACCTTTGTGCTCACCTTTTTTTTTCGTCCCATTTTCTACCCAATTTAATGGCCACAGAAGCTGAAACAGTTTTTATTATGCGATGATGATGATGTCGATGTGGATGATAATCATGATGCTATGGAGTTCCATCTAGGATTGAGACTGCGTGACAGGGCTGTACTCTACGCTTACTATCATAATATAGTCTGGCGGTGTTGGTCAAAAGATCTGAGCAACGCCCTCAATGACGCATCCGCCAAGTGGATGAGACTCGACTGTGTGGTTCCAGTCTTCCCATAACACGCCCAACTCTGGGTAGGAGCCGGTTAGAGCCGAAAAACCCCACAATGATTTTTGAAAGTACTGATGGGGATTCGAACCCACACCCTTCCAGTCGGTAGTCCGTTGCGTTAACCACTACACCACGGCGACTGGTTTTTCTAGACAAACTTCCTGTCAGAAATCAAGACTGTACTGCTGAAGGTAGTGAAAACGCATCAAATGAAACAAAACCCGATACACCTGTTCGCTTGCAAGAAATTTGGGTTGCTGTGTTATAAATGGGTTGCTGTATTATACAGGGGTTGCTGTGTTATAAATGGGTTGCTGTGTTATAAATGGGTTGCTGTGTTATAAATGGGTTGCTGTGTTATAAATGGGTTTTATCATGTTTGGCTGTCTGGTAGCGTTAGGAACGACAAGGCATTTTCACAAGAATTTAAACGTAGACAAAGAGATTGTTTCTGTCAAGAATGGTTTCATTATCTTGAAAATAATCAAATATGTAATATATATAAATATGGTGAGTATAAAACCTTTCTCGAGAAAGAAAAATATACTGAATCAGTCAGTATGATCAATTACAAAACAGCCCTCTCACGATTTCGAATTCGGGTTTCAGAAATAAACTGCCATAGATTTAAGTATTCTCCAGCTCATGACAAAAGATGTCCATTTTGTTTATCTAAATCACAAGACGAGATCCACGTCATATGTTTCTGTCCTCAGTATTTTGACTAGAGAGACAACTTTCTGAATATAACTTGTCTCTCTAGTCAAAATACTGATAGCTCATTCACATTCAGATAGCTAAACTGTTTACTAGTGAAAATGTGGATGTCATTTTTAACAACAATAAATTCATCTATTTCATATTACATAAACGGCGTAAGTTGCTATGTGACTTAACTGGCTAAACTGCTGTGTTGTTTCATAACGCAGATGAAAACAAGAATGAATGCATGTGTGAGAATGAACGTGAAAGTTAAATGAGGTACTAGTGTGTTGTGTACGCTTACGTGTGTTTACTCATTATGGATTAAGGCATGACTCCATTCTTTAACGATGTTGGATTCAGTGCGACGTTTGCCCCATATCTGTTTAACATTTTGCCATATTGTAGTTGAGTTGTTCTCCAGAAATGGTGACTCCGAGGTTGCATCAGGTCAAAAATGAAACATGAAAGAGGGATTGTGGATTTATGCTGATTAGAAAGGGACTGTTATCTAAATTCTTAATTATGCTTTAAAAAATCAGTGAGGCAATCTGTTTTAATATTCTTGAGACTTGAAACAGGGGTCCATCAGGGTGTCGCGTACATTACGGTGTGACACATTTGAGATGTAAGCCACACAATTTTAGATACTGCATGCACAATTGCTATGGAAATATAACATATAGCAAGGAAGAAAGCAATCAAAGCAATAAAAAGTGCTTTTATGTCCAATTTGGATCACATATGACCCTTCTAAAAGTGTGACAATGTAATGTACGCGACACCCCCAATGTAACTTTGTCATGGACGTTAACCATCAACAGACTTTTCTTGCAATGCCTACATAGTTCTTTCTGACAAGAAGCTCAAACAGTGTGCATATCAGAAAGTCTCTCATCATTCAACAGCTGAGAGGAAAGTTAAGATCAGTGAATACCATCACTGCATTACATGTGACGACATTAAAGGAAAAACACAGAAAATAACAGATTTCACTCCACAAAAGTTTATTATTCTAATAAACAGTGTTATAAAAAAACACATTAGGATCCCTTTAATACATTAGGGTCCATTTGGATGATAAATCATGACAGGACTCGAGGCCCCAGTTTGCTTAGGCCCAGCATGGTGACTAAGTGGACAAAACCCATGCGATGTCTTCCTTCTCGAGCCAGTTGAAGGAACCATTAGTTTCCTTTAGGAAGCTGATTTCAAAGTCTTCTTCCTCCTTGGACAGGATCTGAAACATAGTGTAATAATATGAAATAGCTACAAGCTTTTATTCCTTGTATTGCTTCGTTACAACTATAACGCCTGTAAAACACTGGCCATGTGATGGGGACAATCTGTCAAAGAATAAATAGATGTTTTCATTCTCATACAGTTACTTACTGTATTAAGTAAGAAATACACCTTCGTAACTTCTTTGCTACTGGTGATATGGTGTCATGTGACAAGATGGAAGAATGGGTGGGGGGGGGGGGTGGATGTGCAAAATGTGGGTCGGTTTCCTCTGTGTACTAATCCCATAGATGGCCATAATATTTCAATAAAGTCTGTATTGTGTATGTTAGCTTTGTACACTGAACCAATGGCAGTTTTACACATTCATCATTTTAAAGAAGTATGCACTTACTCTTTTACTGTCGCTATTGTCTACAGTAAAAGTAGTCATATTACCACTCCTCCATATTCTTTTAAGGATGTCTTCTGTCCATGCTTGACCAGAACATGTACAATGACATACATTCCAGTCCTGAAATCATTGAACAGGGAAATTTACATCTGAGTCAACGTAACCAAATCATAATTTCCATATAATGATTTTCTTTAGTTATGCTGCAATAAAAGCAAAGCCATTAATAAAACGTTTGAAATCTTCATCTTCAAAAGTATACAAATTCAAATATTTACACCATATCAGATATTTAGATCTATCAGTTTATACCAAATATTTATGTCCTATCAGTTTATTTAAAAGTCTGGCTGAGCAATGAAATAGATAGTTCCTTTCAAAATCTATTCAATAAGCTGATAATTAACTTGAAAAAAATGATCCACAAATAAATTAAATATCAATTAAGAATGGCTGAAAATAGCTGAAAAGTCTGCTTGTCACAAGTAAAGTTGGCCTACGCTACGATCGTCACGTCTAAATTACACATAACTTTACGCACAACAAAATAGTGGTTATCGTTACTTGATAATGAGTACCCAATAATTTTTGTGAAAGATAAGAACTGAAAAGAACAGTTTCTTTTAAAATTCTGCCAGTAAGGTGTTGTGCTTTATGTGTGATGTAGCCACCGGAAGTCATCTTGACACATTCACAACATGGCGAGTGTCACGCGGGATGGCAGTGAGGAAAATGTTGAATTCCTGATCAGAAACAAATGAAATAGTGAAAATATCCAACAGAAGACTTAAAATATGTGTAGGATTAACTGTTTTACAATTTTACGCTTGAACAAGCACCCAATCGCCCACAGTCGTATTCCGACCGTGCCGTGCATTTCCTGCGACAAGCTTGCTTCAAGCTAAAAGACCGACGTTTCGGTTCTTTTTTGACTGCGCACAAAGATCAAATAAAACAAAAATGTATTTAAAATGTCTTTAAAAGATGAATGATATATTTATAAAAGTCATATTACTCACCTGAGTTGACGATAGTTGAGATTAAAGAAGAAATTGGCCGTTGTTTGGGCAGATTCGGTGTTTCCCCCGATGAGCGTCCCGTGTTTACGATAGTTGAAGAGTGTGACAAAGCACTTTTTGTGAAATCCCGCGTCATTCCCAAGAGGGGTATACCCAAAGAAATAGCATCATATGATCTGTTGTTATATTTAGCTTGTATCAGCTTATCCAGGTTAGCGAATGTGTGAAGTCCCTGGTCAAATTTTCACTTCGTTCGCGGGCCGTCCCGTACATTACGGGCGTGACACAGCTGACAAAAGTTGATCATATTTTTTTTTATTCAAGGTGCATTTCTCTGAAAGAGGTGATATTTCTCACATCTATTTAATGCTCTTTCAGACTAAATAATTTTTATGTTAGAACTTCACTTGTTGCCGTGGTTGTATTCAAGTCCAGTGCAAAGTCACACAGAAAGTGTGACAAAATGTGTAAGCACGGGACGGGCATTTTTAGACCTTCGAATCACGCAAAATAAAAAAAAAGACTGAGACAAATAACTGTACCAAATGTTTTATTGACACAACATCGGTGCAGAAACAGGAAATTAACAACAAACATAATCTAATAATGATGACACATAATTTCAACTGAAGTGGGTGGCCTCGCGCAATATTCGGGCGGCCATTTTGAGGTTTCGTTTTCGATTTTCAGCAACTTCAGCTCAAAGATCAATGTCCTACATGTCTGAATCTGATGTTACTGATCCCTTAATGTATACTGAAGTGTGAGATGCCATTGGCATCTGTGCAAAAGGTGCAGAAGAAATATGTTGAGACATATAAAGCATGCACCCTGCGGATTCACCATTTCTGGAGAACAACTCAGTTACCAAATTGTTGTGCGTTTGTAACAGTGCTGTAACCCCTATTGTAAGGGGCTGTTGGCCTTATATAATAACGTTCGTGTTCGTGTTCTCTCTCTCTATCTCTTGAGAGAGAGAGAGATTTGCATATGGGAACAGAATATGCAAATGAATAAATGAATAGGCTGTTTCAGCCCTTTTCACATGTGAGATTGAAGGATTGGGGGGGGGGGGGGTTACAGTGAATGTGTGTATGTGTGTGTATATGCGTGTGTGTAGGCGTGCGTGCTTGCGCGCGCGTGTGTGTATGTGTGTTTTGATATGCGTGCGCGGGTCTGTCTCAGTGAGACGGTATGTGTTCATACGTGTGTCCGAGAGAGAGACAGAGAGAGAGAGAGAGGGACAGAGAGAGAGAGGGGTTGGAGAGAC
>JAPXFY010000027.1:40411044-40433544 GCA_030674185.1 Monoplex corrugatus | reverse complement strand
CCTTCGACTCCCGCACCCTGTCCACCAGCATCCTGCACTGTCAACCATGCTAACAAAGCAAATGCTTAACCCTCCGACTCCCTCACCTCGTCCACCAGTCTCTTGCAGGAAGCTGGTGAATAGGGTAAGCGAGTCAAAGGGTTAGGTTTTTGCTGTTGTCTGATAGCGTGCGGGAGTCAAAGGGTTAAAACGTCTGTCTTCCAGCCGGAAGGATCCTGGGTTCGATCTGCCAAGACACCTCAGCCTGGTGAAGTAAAAGGTGGACACTCATACCCCCCCCCCCCCAACTCCAATCTCCCAGGTTAACATGTGTGCAGACCTGCCAGAGCCTTAAACACACACCCCACCCCCACCCCACTTCGTACGTAAACATGCATCCGAGAAAAATCACGTCGGTAAAAAACAAACAAACAAACCAAAAGAACACACACAATTACACACATATACACACATGTACGTACACACATACATACACACACACCCACATATGTACGTACACACACACATACACATACACACATGTACGCACACTCACATCACACACACACCACACACCACACACACACACACACACACACACACACACACAAGAAAACCACTACATTCGAGAGATCATCGCCACCACACCATGTCCTGATGAAATATTATGCAACACTTGTACGGAATTCCTGAGACATCGCGACATAATTCTAACAAAAGTATCACTCTATACATCTGTAACAACTGTACAGAATCGCCGAGACACTGATACATAATATTACTGAAGTATTACTCTATACACAGCAACAATTACACGGAATCACTGAGATACCAAGACATGTTGTTCACTGTCTACAGATGGCAATGAATGTGGTCGTTTTTTTCTTTTTCCTTTTTTTCCCAATTCCTGTCAGCTGCCATGAAGCTTGGTGGTCTGAGGATATCGAGACGAACTGTAAATACAATATTACTTTTAATGAATTGAAACACGTACACGGAATCGCTGGCACATGGAGACATAACACATAACACCCACACACACATAACACCCACACACACATAACACCCACACATACATAACAGCCACATAACACCCACACACACTGTCATCCATCAAACGATACAATGCTAGAATGGAAATCAGTGGAGACATCCAGACGTGACAGTGACACACGATAAGGTTTGTCCTTTTTGTATTTTCTTTTTCTTTTCTTTTTAAAATTTATTTCATTTTGTCTTATTATTACTTTCCTTTTGACCGTAAGACTTCTGCAGCAACCTATATTTTTTGGACAAGTATATTCCCGATCGTTTACACAGATTCCCTCAAGGCCTGAAAGCCATACGATTCGACACGATAAGCTTTTTTTTTTCCCACGAGAGTAAGCAGATAAGCATACTAAACACCTGTGTTCCTCATTGGGGTCCTGTCCTGTAAAGGAATACAAGAAAAACAAACAAACAAGTAAACAAACAAAAGCAAATTAAAGTGGCAGTACATACAACACACACAAACACATACACACCACACGCAAACATACACACACACGTCATCAACATAGCGATAGTTGCCGACTAGAGATTTTCTCTGCTGCGTGTAATCACGACAAAATACAGTCATGACAAGACCGAGACGTCTACGGTCGGAATCCTGTGCTCTAAAGAAGTCGTCTACCTTTTCTGACGATTTCACTGACAACAACATCACTGGTGGACGAAAAAGATCTGACGTCGCTGTGAAGGCCGTCACCGCTTCGTCTGATGCGACGAAGAGTACCGATGCCGGCCCAAGGACAGATATCCACAGCGACTCCATCATTGAGTTGAAATCAGTTATAGTCTCACTATCTGACCGTATTCTGTCTTTGAAGCGGTTTGTGACTGAACATGTGCAGGAGATGGGCAGTGGGGCACCTAGAAGCGGAAAGATGCCGCTGGTCTCCGTGTCTGTTGGGACGCAAACGGATCCCCGCTGCCCATCTCCTATGCGGAGGCAGCCAAACGGGTCACAATACTTATCAGTCACCTAAACACCTCAGTCTAACCCTTGGCGTCGAAATTATCCAAACCAAAGCCTAAAATATGCAGTGAAAGGCGGATCAACATCACGCGCCAGGAAAATGACGTCAAGCCTGTGACGACAAATCTATGACGAAAAATCTATCAAAAACAACACACCGATGAAAAGGCAAAAGCTGCTTCTCGCGTCAAATGGAAATCTACACAAAAAGAAATAGTCAACCCTATGGTAATCAGTTCTCCTTATACACGACACAATACTGAATGGCGTTTACGGTCACAGACTTGGTCATTCATACGGTTTCACTGTCGAAACAAAGAAAACTTTTTCTGTGGACAAAATTTCTCAGTCCCTCAAAGAATCGTCTACCAGTCAATTTGATTGTTGTGTTCTACATTGTGGAATGTTCGATTTGAAGGCCAACGACCCCCAATTAGTTTGTAAAAAATTAGTGAAGGCCATGGACGATATTGTGACCACATTTCCTAAAATTATAATAGTCCTTAGCAAAACAGCTCCGGTAAGAGACAGGGTTCTTCAGGTAAAAATAGATCTTTTGAATGCCCTGCTTCACTCGGAGCTTTATGGTCGCAACATCTTCTTGGATCATGGCAATTTAAAATCAAAATTTTGCTCTACTTTCAAGGACAAGGTGAATCCAAATCGGCTCGGCTCATCCATCCTTGCCAAAAACATCGGTAGACACGTCAACAGTGTCCTTTGGGAGCAGCCAAAGTGTAAACCTCAAAGCAAGAAATCTGAAAACTACGCATTCACCGCCTATGACAATAGTCATCATCCATTCTACTATTCACGAACACCCCATTTCAATCGCTCCCAGTGTCCATGGTGGGATGGTGACATCTCACAACATAATTTTTCCATCCCTTGAGAGATCTCTATGACTGGTGAACCTGTCTTTATGTTGTGATTGCACCAGCATCAGCCTGAACATACTAGCGACTTTCTTCTATTGGTTTTTACTGTCGCATACAAGTGTTCATAGGCCGTGTTTACTTTCGCCAAAGCTATCTTAACCCTTGATTTTATTCTAATTTTATTTTATTTTTTGTTTCTTCCTATACATATTGTCTACAGCTGGTTTTGGTTAGTTATGCAAGTCAAAAAACGTTATACAACAGGGTTTTCTTTTCTTCAGTGGAACAGTCGTTCAGTAAATATTAATCATCCTATTATATCCATCAATAAGCATCATATTGTTGCCTTGCAATCATTAAATGTGGCAAAATGTCAACTGCCAAAGTTAGCAAAATATTACTATCCTCCTGTGACACACGTCCGTGATAATTACTCATATATTTATATAGCCGTTTATATACATAAAGACGTGGATTATAAAACCATTCCATCTCCTGTGCCAAAGGATACTGATGGAGTTTATTATGTGGCTGTGAAAGTGAAAATTAACTCTGTGTCAACTATAAATATCATGTCTATGTATTATCCACGTGGCCCTGATGGAGAAAACAGTGACTGCCTACGGACTTTAGAACATAATGAGAAATGGTTGATCACGGGGGATGTTAATGCCCACTCTCCATTCTGGGACAATGACTGCCAGTATGCCTCTAACAATCGTTTTGTTGAAATTGTCGTTGACTCTGGTTTAATATTGTTAAATGACGGTCGCATAACTAGAATTCAAGATAATCCGAAACATAAGGCTTCTGCCATTGACCTAACTTTATTATCACCTGACCTCGTCATTAATAGCAAGTGGGATGTTACATCCGACTCCCTTGGAAGCGATCAACTGCCAACTGTCACAGTTATAAATGAACCGTTTGATAACGCACAAGCACAAGACGACGTTATACCTAGATATATGTACAGCCGTGCGAACTGGATAACATACCGTCAGATTTTAACGGCAATAGATTGCAGGTTTAACGAAAGTGACAATGTTAGTATGTATTCACATTTCACAAACGCGCTACACGAGGCAGCAAACAATTCAATTCCAAAAAATGAAATATGTCAACAGAGGTAATTTTGTTGGAAATATTTGGTGGAATCAATTATGTGAGGAAGCGAAGAATGAAGAAAAATGTATAAAATCTATTTAAAAACTAAACCTCCAGAAGATCAATACAATATGAAAGTGGAAAAGATTCATTCCAACAAAGTTATAACCCAAGCAAAAAAGCAGTATTGGTCAGATTTTTGTTCTCTACAAATTTCCGGGCCTACAGATCTTCCTAAACTTTGGAATAAGGTCAAAGAAATGAAAACTGGTTATCATTTACCCCAGTTTCCTATTAAGATTAAGGACAAAGAATTTCCTTCATCATCTGAGAAAGCCGAAGAATTTCTACAAATCTATTCAAGAGTAAGTAATTCCAGTAGCTTGTCTACACCAACAAGGGAGAAAAGATGGAAAATTGAAGAATTAGAAGAATACTCAGATCCTCCCCCCGATAGCCACATGTACATAAATTCAAAAATTACGTTACAAGAACTTAAAGATGCCCTTCTCTCGTTGAACAACAAAAAATCGGCTGTAGGACTGGATGGCGTTTCGTATACCCTTTTAAATCATTTACCAGAGAAATAGATTGAATATTTACACAAAATCATACTAAAATGCTGGGAAAGTGGTTGCATACCTGACATTTGGAAGACTTCAATTGTGTTACCTATACCAAAAGCTAATAAACAGCTCTCTACTCCCGGTAGTTATAGACCTATCTCGCTAACATCCCATGTTTCAAAACTAATGGGAAAAAATTATATTGAATCGAATGACTTACTTTTGTGAGAAAAATAATATAATACCTATTATTACTATTAACCAATCTGCGTTCCGAAAAGGTAGATCGACGACAGACCATTTAGCCAAATTAACAACTCATATTAAAAATCAATTTGCTAAGAGAAAAAATGTTTTAGCTACCTTTTTTTATCTTAAAAAAGCGTAGGACCAAGTCTGGCATGCGAGACTTTTGATGAAATTAAAACACATTGGTCTCAATGGTAATCTTTATCATTTTATCCAAGCATTCATAAGTGACCGAAGTATAGTAGCTAAAACAGGTAATACATATTCTGAAAAACGACATGTAAACATGGTAATTCCACAGGGTTATGTAATATCTCCTTTATCATTTAATATTTTGATCTATGACCTGCCAACACAAGTCTAAAACAATATAAACTTAGCTCAGTACGCCTGATATAGCGATTTGGATGAATGTTTCGTTGAAAAGGAAGACTTCCTTAAGCAAAATAAACTACATTAAAAAGGTCTACCAACGTGAAATTAACATTTCCACTTACTTGACGGCTAACGGTCTCGAAATATCCAATGAAAAAACACACATGATGCTTTTTAATAATGGTCTCAGTCCTAAAGAGCTACCGTTGTTTAAAATTGATAATGAGGAACTGAAATATGCTACTCGAGTGAAATTAAACAATCATGGGGACAGGACACTAAAACGTTATTACATCTTGTAACAGCTTTAGTCAGATCGAAGTTGGCTTATGGCCAAGAGGTATATTTTTCACCTCCAAAATGCTATTTGAAAAAACTTCAAAGCTTAGACAGTACAGCTCTTAAAAATGCTCTTGGGGTACCAGTATATACAAAAACTCAAGAAGTATACAAAATAGCAGGCATCCTTCCACTTGACGATTGGAGGAAGTTATCAGCTGCTAAATATATAGTTAGAGCAAATGCTGTAGCTAATTATGCCGATACAGAACTTAAAATTCGGTCTGACATCCATTTCCCTAAAGAGCATGAACAATAAAGCACAAGAAACAATATCCACTTACACACATGAGCTTTTCGAAATTTCCCGCGTAGTACCTAACAAAGTTTCACATAAAATGATATGTTATCCTCTACCCCTATGGGAACTGTCCAGTGCAACTTTTGATATTAACTACACTATAATGACTTGAGAAAAGACACTAATCCACACTTGTCAGCAATTGATGTTCTGTCACATCTGCTTACAAAATATTTACATTATTTGAAAATATTTACTGATGGCTCTCTGTTCTAGACGATGGTGCTGCAGGCGCTGGTTTTCTAATTCCAAAATTTAAAGTAGAAAAGGCTTACTCTTTAGGACTTGGGCATTCAATCTTCACATCTGAATTAGTTGCCATCCTAATGGCACTGAAATACATAGTGGATCTACCTATAACTTTGTATAGTATCTTATTATGTGTAGATTCGAAATCTGCAGTACAATCCCTAAAAAGTTGCGAACATAAGATAAATAGTAGGTTAATATTTGACATAAAATTTCTAATTCATTGTTTAATAACAAATAATGCAAAAGTTACTTTTTGTTGGATCTCATCACACCACATTTGTTGGATCTCATCACACTGTGGTGTCATATATAACGATCGGGTCGACAGAATAGCTAAAAGTGCAGCACTGAATTGGGCTGGCAGTACTCAACTTGATTTACCACTATTTGAGCATGAAATGAATGCTACATTAGAAAACAAGGTAAAAGAGCAATGTGACCTTCGCCCATTCATCGTAAGTTACCAGGGTTTTACAAGACGAGAGATAACTTTAGCTTACAGATTATCTCTCAACTCACTTCGAACTAAATTCAGTAAAACCATCAAATGTATCTGTAGTGATTATATAACAGTTAATCATCTTTTGTGTTGTCAGCGAATGGAACCTTATTTCCCTGCATCATTTATAAATTTAAAACAGATACATACTGATTTCACTCTGTATTTACACATTGCTAAGCATTTACTGCACAGTCCTATAGGTCGTTCTCTTTGATTAAGCCCGATTGTTGTATACCTGTAACTCCCACCTACTCCTGTTTGTTTGCTTGTTAGGTTTTCTATTGCTCCTTAAAGGGCCTGTTACAACGCTGTTGTTTTTCCATATGGTACAATGCCGTCATGATTTCAATGATTCCTTCATCCCACACACGCCTCTTTATCTCATCTTACATATTTATTTATTATTTACTTGCCTTGGCATTTTTTTTATTTTTTATTTATTCATATATTTATTTATTTATTCATTTATTTATTTATTCCTTTTTTCGTCTAAAAGCACATATGTGAATAGACTTAAAAGAAATAACAAACGAACACACACACACACACACACACACACACACACACACACACACACACACACACACGCACACACACACACACACACATATATAATCATACATCTTATTGAAAGTTCACCGTGCGCGCACGCTCACACACACACACACACACACACACACACACACACACACACACACACACACACACACACACACACACACACACACACACACACACACACACCAGAACGGTTTTATTATGATTTCCGTCAATCGTGTCCCTCATTCGGAAGGTCTCAACCCAGAATCCCTCACTACAAGCCAAAGGAACCAGGAAGACAGACAATTTGCCGAAAGGAAACTAGTGTAGAGAAAGCCGGTTACACATCATCAGCCAGCAGCCAAGGCCAAAGCCTCACTCCAAACCTCTCGCTCCCATATGACCAATCTCAACTCACTACCATACGATCTATTTCAAATCACTACCATACGATCAATCTCAACTCACTACCATACGACCAATCTCAACTCACTACCATAGGACCAATCTCAACTCACTACCATACGATCTATTTCAAATCACTACCATAGGACCAATCTCAACTCACTACCATACGATCTATTTCAAATCACTACCATACGACCAATCTCAACTCACTACCATAGGACCAATCTCCTCTCTCATCTCGCTAATCTACTCACTACCATACAACCAATCTCACTCAACTCACTACCATACAACCAATCTCAACTCACTACCATAATTATGACCAATCTCAACTCATAACCACAGGACCAATGTCAACTCACTACCATAGGACCAATCTCAACTCTCTACCACGGGACCAATGTCAACTCACTACCATACAACCAATCTCAACTCACTGCCATACGACCAATCTCAAATCTCTACCATGGGACCAATGTCAACTCACTACCTACAACCAATGTCAAACTCACTACCACAGGACCAATGTCAACTCACTACAATCAACCAACCTTAAACTCTCTACCACAGACCAAGGTCAACTGACTACCACAGACCAATGTCAACTGACTACCACAGACCAATGTCAACTGACTACCACAGACCAATTCAACTGACTACCACAGACCAATGTTAACTCTCTACCACAGACCAATGTCAACTGACTACCACAAACCAATGTCAACTGCTACACAGACCAATGTCAACTGACTACCACAGACCAATGTCAACTGACTACCACAGACCAATGTCAACTGACTTTCCACAGACCAATGTCAACTGACTACCACAGACCAATGTCAACTGACTACCACAGACCAATGTCAACTGACTACCACAGACCAATGTCAACTGACTACCACAGACCAATGTCAACTGACTACCACAGACCAATGTCAACTGACTACCACAGACCAATGTCAACTCACTACCAGAGACCAATGTCAACTCTCTACCACAGACCAATGTCAACTCACTACCACAGGACCAATGTCAACTCACTACCACAGACCAATGTCAACTCTCTACCACAGACCAATGTCAACTCTCTACCACACAACCAATGTCAACTGACTACCACAGACCAATGTCAACTCACTACCACAGACCAATGTCAACTGACTACCACAGACCAATGTCAACTGACTACCACAGACCAATGTCAACTGACTACCACAGACCAATGTCAACTCTCTACCACAGACCAATGTCAACTCTCTACCACAGACCAATGTCAACTCTCTACCACAGACCAATGTCAACTCTCTACCACAGACCAATGTCAACTCTCTACCACAGACCAATGTCAACTGACTACCACAGACCAATGTCAACTGACTACCACAGACCAATGTCAACTGACTACCACAGACCAATGTCAACTGACTACCACAGACCAATGTCAACTCTCTACCACAGACCAATGTCAACTGACTACCACAGGACCAATGTCAACTCTCTACCACAGACCAATGTCAACTCTCTACCACAGACCAATGTCAACTCTCTACCACAGACCAATGTCAACTGCTACCACAGACCAATGTCAACTCACCACCACAGACCAATGTCAACTGACTACCACAGACCAATGTCAACTGACTACCACAGACCAATGTCAACTCTCTACCACAGACCAATGTCAACTGACTACCACAGACCAATGTCAACTCTCTACCACAGACCAATGTCAACTCACTATCACAGACCAATGTCAACTGACTACCAGACCAATGTCAACTCTCTACCACAGACCAATATCAACTGACTACCACAGACCAATGTCAACTCTCTACCACAGACCAATGTCAACTCACTACCACAGGACCAATGTCAACTGACTACCACAGGACCAATGTCAACTGACTACCCAGACTAATGTCAACTGACTACCCAGACCAATGTCAACTGACTACCACAGACCAATGTCAACTCTCTACCACAGACCAATGTCAACTCTCTACCACAGACCAATGTCAACTGACTACCACAGACCAATGTCAACTGACTACCACAGACCAATGTCAACTGACTACCACAGACCAATGTCAACTGACTACCACAGACCAATGTCAACTCTCTACCACAGACCAATGTCAACTGACTACCACAGGACCAATGTCAACTCTCTACCACAGACCAATGTCAACTCTCTACCACAGACCAATGTCAACTCTCTACCACAGACCAATGTCAACTGACTACCACAGACCAATGTCAACTCACCACCACAGACCAATGTCAACTGACTACCACAGACCAATGTCAACTGACTACCACAGACCAATGTCAACTCTCTACCACAGACCAATGTCAAAGACTACCAGCTAATGTCAATGACTACCCAGACCAATGTCAACTGACTACCACAGACCAATGTCAACTGACTACCACAACCAATGTCAACTGACTACCACAGACCAATGTCAACTGACTACCACAGACCAATGTCAACTGACTACCACAGACCAATGTCAACTGACTACCACAGACCAATGTCAATCTGACTACCACAGACCAATGTCAACTTCTACCACAGACCAATGTCAATCTACTACCACAGGACCAATGTCAACTCTCTACCACAGACCAATGTCAACTCTCTACCACAGACCAATGTCAACTCTCTACCACAGACCAATGTCAACTGACTACCACAGACCAATGTCAACTGACTACCACAGACCAATGTCAACTCTTACCACAGACCAATGTCAACTCACTACCACAGACCAATGTCAACTCACTACCACAGACATGTCAACTGATACCAGACAATGTCAACTCCTACCACAGGACCAATGTCAACTGACTACCACAGACCAATGTCAACTGACTACCACAGACCAATGTCAACTCCTACCACAGACCAATGTCAACTCACTACCACAGACCAATGTCAACTCACTACCACAGGACCAATGTCAACTCACTACCACAGACCAATGTCAACTGACTACCACAGGACCAATGTCAACTGACTACCACAGGACCAATGTCAACTGACTACCATACAATCAATGTCAACTCACTAATCAACTGACTACCATACAACCAATCTCAACAACTCGCTAATCAACTCACTACCATAGGACCAATCCCGTGCTGTGATGTAGTGTACGAGAGTACTTGGGATACCCAATCCAACCCAAAACCTCCAGTCGATAGTCCGTTGCGCTAACCACAACACCATGGCGATAAGTCTGGTAGTGTCAGTTTAGTGTTTCATGGTCCCCCCCCCCCACATCCCCCATCTTCCACATGTCGAGACCTCACCAACACATTTTTAACCATTTTTGCTCAAGCTCAGAGGGTCTGTCTGCCACATAACTGCTGCCAGACGTGGGCTGAGCGCATATGGAACCGTTCGAGTTCGATGAATCTGTCTTGAACAAACTCCAAAACTCCATTCAAGTCCTAACCTAGACGAACCAAGTCCAGAAAAAAAACATTTCCTTTTCCTACCAACTTCTCAACCTGATTATCACACAATTCTTTTCCTACCAACTTCTCAACCTCACTGATTATCACACAATTCTTTTTCCTACCAACTTCTCAACCTGATTATCACACAATTCTTTTTCCTACCAACTTCTCAACCTGATTATCACACAATTCTTTTTCCTACCAACTTCTCAACCCGAGTACCAGACATTTCTTTTTCCTACCAATTTCTCATATCAACAGCAGTCGTTCTCATTTCTCATATCTTAACAAAAACAACCAACCTTCACTCCCCAAGCAAGCAACGACCACAGCCAAAATCAGGAAAGGGTGGGGGGTGAGGGGGTGGAAACCTAACCAATGCCCTCTCCACCCAGCAGGAAGAGACGACGGGCTGTGTCGTCCAGACAGCTGCAGTCACAAGAGGCAAACAGCTGTGAGCACATGCATCATTGATGAGGTGCCAGCAGACATGGCACAAGACAAGGGAGGGGGAGGGGAGGGGAGGACAAGCAAGCCAGATACTCACGCGCCAAGACAGGTGAGCAATGCCATCAATGAACTACACTGTCATTGAGAACGTGCGGATGACGGGAATAGAAAAAAAAATTGGAAAGGTTAATAAACTTTTTTATTTCAGAAAGAATGAAGAACAAAGACTGACAAACACACACACACCACGTACAGAGACAAAGAGAGAGAGAGAGAGAGAGAGAGACACAGAGAGAGAGAGAGAGAGAGAGAAAGAGAGAAAGAGAGAGATAAATAGACAGATAGATAGAGAAACAAGAGAAGAGAAGAGAGAGGAAAGAGAGAGAGAGAGAGAACAAGAGAGAGAGCTAGAAGTTACAGGAAAAATGTACGAAAGAAGGTGGAAAAGAGAGAAAAGACAGACCAACTGACTGACAGAGAAACCAGTGCACATCAAGACAGACAGACAACAGACAGACCAACAGATATAGCCCAGTACACATACATACAGACAGACAGACAGACCAACAGATAAAGCCCAGTACACATACATACAGACACACAGACAGACCAACAGATAAACCCAGCACACATACATACAGACCAACAGATAAAGCCCAGTACACATACATACAGACTGACCAACAGATAAAGCCCAGTACACATACATACAGACACACAGGCAGACCAACAGATAAACCCAGCACACATACATACAGACAGACCAACAGATAAATCCCAGTACACATACATACAGACACACAGACAGACCAACAGTAAAACCCAGCATACATACAGACAGACCAACAGATAAAAAGCCCAGTACACATACATACAGACAGACCAACAGATAAACCAGCACACATACATACAGACAGACCAACAGATAACCCAGTACACATACATAAAACAGACAGCCACACATTACACATAAAATAGACAGACACAGAAGCAACAGATAAAGCCAGTACAATAATAAGACCGACAGACAACGATACCCAGGCATACACATACATACAGACACGCAGACAACAAACGATAAAGCCCAGTACACATACATACAGACACACAGACAGACCAACAACCATTACACATAAAAATAAAAACAGACAGACACAGACAGACCAACAGATAAAGCCCAGTACACATACATACAGACACACAGACAGACAAAGATAAAGCCCAGTACACATACATACAGACACACAGACAGACCAACGATAATGCCAGTACACTACATAAGACACAAGACAACAACAACCTACACAGACATAAACAGACAGACCAGACAGACACGATAAAGCCCAGTACACATACATACAGACACACAGACAGACCAACAGATAATGCCCAGTACACATACATACAGACACACAGACAGACCAACAACCATTACACATGACAATAAAAACAGACAGACACAGACAGACCAACAGATAAAGCCCAGTACACAACATACAGAGACACAGACAAACAGATAACGCCCAGTACACATACATACAGGCACACAGACAGACCAACAGATGCAGAAACAAATCAGTAGACACACAAACAGACCAACAGACACTATACACAGATAGACCAAAAGACCAACAGACACACAAAGCAACAGACACAAAGACAAACTTACCAACAGACAGACAAATTAATAAACAGAAAAACAAACAGACAGACAAACACACATACGTAGAGACAAAAACGGACAGACAAGTAGAAACACACGAGTCAAACGAAAAACAAAGAAAGAAGAAAGAGATACAAGTGAGCACAGAGCAAAGACAATGACCGGCTCCTAAGCTTCATACACACAACAGGCAGCAGTTGCCAAGTGGCCAAACGTCGGACCCACAATCGGAAGGTCCTGGGTTCGATCCACCTAGACATCTCCACCTGGTGGGTAAAGGGTGGAGATTTTTCCCATCTCCCAGGTCAACATGTGTGCAGTCCTGCCAGTGCCTGAACCTGCTTCGCATGCATATCAAATATACATATTACAGACCCTGTAAGTCATGTCATTGGCTGGCTTCCGGAAATAGAAAAACAACCAGCATGCATGCGCACAGAAGACACGAGAATGCAGACTGTGCAGCAAAATACTGCCTGCATAGTGTGGGCAAAGCAATGCGTATGCATGTAGTCGAGAAGACACACACACACACACACACACACACACACACACACACACACACACACACACACACAACACAAACACACACACATATATCACTCATAGTGAAAAGACGTTAAATCAAAGAACGAACACACACACACACACACACACACACACACACACACACACACACACACACACACACACACACACACACACACACAGTCGTACAAGTGACGACGAGAGCACTCCGTGAGTGCGCGCGCATGTGTTCGTGAAAGATACGGAAAAAATAGCATAACAGTGTTTGTATATTACCTTTTTTTTTTTTTTTTTTTTCTCAACACATCACAGAAAAGGCAACACCTGACAATGATTTATCAGACGGCAACAAACGGCATATTCGTTACCCATAGCTGGTGCTGGAATCCAGTCAGTAGACATCATCAACCTTTCAGAACAAGCAGTCCACACACACAAACACACACAGGAAAACGCTAACTTTCAACTGAAAAAAAACATTTCGAGAAATCTGACATTTTTATGCACTTTGTTTTCGTCTTCGTTCCAGGGAAAAGACAAAAAAGGAGGAGGAGGAGGAAGAGAAGAAGAAGAAGAAGAAAAGAAGAAGAAGAAGAAGAAGAAGAAGACGATGATGATGATGATGAAGGAGGAGGAGGAGGAAAAGAAAGAGGAGAAGAAAAAGAAGGAGGATGAAGAGGAGAAGGAGGAGGAAATAAGAGGAGAAAGAAGAAAATGATTGACAACAACAGCAACAACAAAAACAACAACAAAAAGAAAAAAATCAACCTCACAACGATAATTTCTTTGTCAAAACAAAGACAATTTTATAGTATCACATGAAAAAGGCTTAACAGTACCATGTACTGTGTTGTTTACAAAGAAAAATCACGTTACATCCAAATATATTGCCAAATTTCCTAACCGCCCCCTCGACAGTCTTGTATTCTTTCATGGAAATCTCTCTCTGTTTATGGTGTTTTTGAAGTGCTCTCTTCAGTATCTTATCTAACACACATTTACATGTAACACAAACGAGTTCAAAAGATCATTCCACTGCTTCATCAAGACACAGAGAATAATTCAAAAGTAACAGACTGGTAGCTCAGCGACCTGTTGGCCTGTGTTAGCCACAGTATCGATTCCTATTCAATCACTCCCTTCCCCTCAACCCCACCCCCCACCCCCACCGTCGGCATAAGACTACGACAAAGAAAGCTGCTTGGTATATAATACTGTATTCATGTGGCAAGAGTCTTGTCATTCTATATAATTATTACTGACCAAGACAGTAGCCTTTTCTACATTCTCCCTGTTTCAATCTTTGCCATTCTTTTTTTTTAAATCGTAAACTTTTCCGTTCAGAATAACTAATAAAAATGATGAGTGTCATTCATCTCTGATTTTCTTGTAACAGAAATTCGCCACAAATATTGAACGAACGTTATCTTATGACAACAACGTTATTTAACTCCGAATGCTTGCGACTCTCACGCCACACATAATACATGTACATAGCCAGGTGATCATATCACATAGAGCGACAGAGCTAGTGGCCTGTCTCCTTCTGTATATAGCAAGACATACATATTATCACACAGTGCCACAGACTTTGCTGCCTGTCTCCCTATCCATGTCTATGATCATATCACACGGTACGGACAGAACTCATTGCCTGTCTCCCTATCCACGTCTACGATCAGTCACATGGTGTGGCAGAGCTAATTGCCCGTCTCCCTATCCACGTCTACGATCACGTCACATGGTGTGGCAGAGCTAATTGACTGTCTCCCTATCCACGTCTACGATCATGTCACATGGTGTGGCAGAGCTAATTGACTGTCTCCCTATCCACGTCTACGATCACGTCACATGGTGTGGCAGAGCTAATTGACTGTCTCCCTATCCACGTCTACGATCATGTCACATGGTGTGGCAGAGCTAATTGACTGTCTCCCTATCCACGTCTACGATCATGTCACATGGTGTGGCAGAGCTAATTGACTGTCTCCCTATCCACGTCTACGATCATGTCACATGGTGTGGCAGAGCTAATTGACTGTCTCCCTATCCACGTCTACGATCACGTCACATGGTGTGGCAGAGCTAATTGCTGTCTCCCTATCCACGTCTACGATCACGTCACATGGTGTGGCAGAGCTAATTGACTGTCTCCCTATCCACGTCTACGATCACGTCACATGGTGTGGCAGAGCTAATTGACTGTCTCCCTATCCACGTCTACGATCACGTCACATGGTGTGGCAGAGCTAATTGACTGTCTCCCTATCCACGTCTACGATCACGTCACATGGTGTGGCAGAGCTAATTGACTGTCTCCCTATCCATGTCTACGATCACGTCACATGGTGTGGCAGAGCTAATTGACTGTCTCCCTATCCACGTCTACGATCACGTCACATGGTGTGGCAGAGCTAATTGCCTGTCTCCCTATCCACGTCTACGATCACGTCACATGGTGTGGCAGAGCTAATTGACTGTCTCCCTATCCACGTCTACGATCACGTCACATGGTGTGGCAGAGCTAATTGACTGTCTCCCTATCCACGTCTACGATCACGTCACATGGTGTGGCAGAGCTAATTGCCTGTCTCCCTATCCACGTCTACGATCACGTCACATGGTGTGGCAGAGCTAATTGACTGTCTCCCTATCCACGTCTACGATCACGTCACATGGTGTGGCAGAGCTAATTGACTGTCTCCCTATCCACGTCTACGATCACGTCACATGGTGTGGCAGAGCTAATTGCCTGTCTCCCTATCCACGTCTACGATCACGTCACATGGTGTGGCAGAGCTAATTGACTGTCTCCCTATCCACGTCTACGATCATGTCACATGGTGTGGCAGAGCTAATTGCCTGTCTCCCTATCCACGTCTACGATCACGTCACATGGTGTGGCAGAGCTAATTGCCTGTCTCCCTATCCACGTCTACGATCATGTCACATGGTGTGGCAGAGCTAATTGCCTGTCTCCCTATCCATGTCTATGATCATATCACACCGTACGACAGACCTTGTTGCCTGTCTCACTATCCATGTTTACGATCATACGCATAGTGAGACAGAGTCAATTGCCTGTCTCACTATCCATTCCAACGATCGTATCAAAGAATAAGACAAAGCTATCTGCCTGTCTCTCTGTCCGTGTCTACAGTCAAGACAAAGAAACGTCAAACATCTATCATACTCGCATTTCTCCGGCTAAGAATTCATAGTTCAGATACACTACAGACAACACCACTGTCATCTGATTAAACAGTCCACTGTAGGCGATTTTTTCCCACTCGACCGAAATTTCTACATTGTTTTACCGTACTGTCTACATGCAAGTCCACAGAAATATGTTAATCATCCGACAGGATGAGAGAGAAGGGGGGGGGTTAGAAAGAAGGGGGAGTGAGAGAGAGGGAGATAAAATGACAGAAGAAGGTGGGGGGGGGGGGAA
This sequence comes from Monoplex corrugatus, assembly GCA_030674185.1. Lineage (NCBI taxonomy): Eukaryota > Metazoa > Mollusca > Gastropoda > Littorinimorpha > Ranellidae > Monoplex > Monoplex corrugatus. The sequence goes on along the minus strand of JAPXFY010000027.1, from coordinate 40,416,471 downwards.
AGAGAGTGAGAGACAGAGAAAGAGAGAGGAAGGGAAAAAGAGAGAGATGGAATGATACAGAGGAAGGGAGAAGGAGAGTGAGAAAGAGAGTGTGAGAGAGAGAGAGAGAAAGAGAGGGAAGGAGGGAGAGAAAGAGATGGAATGATACAGGAGGAAGGGGGAGGAGAGAGAGTGAGAGAGGGACAGAAAGAGAGAGGGAGGGAGGGACAGAGAGAGATGGAATGATTCAAAGGAAGGGTGAGAAAGAGTGAGAGAGGGAGAGAAAGAAAGAGACAGAGAGAGGGTGGGATAGAGACAGGAGGACAGATAGGTAGAAAAGGAGACAGACAGACAGACAGATAAACAAACAGGCAGACAAACAGAGACGGAGAGAGTGAGTGGGTAAAAGAGAGGAGAAGACGAAGCGATAAAATATATAATAAAGAAAATAATATAATGACAATTTGCACAGCGTCTCATCTGACAAGAACCTTAAGCGTTTCATAAAAGCCTCTCATTATGAGACACAAAGGCAGACACACGTAATGCGAATACATGGATTTGTTCTGTTCCTCTGTTTGTTTGTATCTGTGTGTGTGGGGTGGGTGGGTGCGGGGTTGGGTGGTGGGGTGTGATGGGGGAAGATGTTGTGGAATGAGACGTGATGAAACCAATAATATTTATTTTCTGGGGTAGCAGACGGGATTACTGAAAACTTGTCTGAGAAAAAGGAAACAACAGGCGAAAGACTGAAACCAGTTACACGAATCAATTTCCATATTAAATTACATTATCTGTTTCTTTACGCGCGCGTCTCTGTATTTATCAAATGACCTTACCTGTGTCTTCGTTTATCAAACTACCGCGCAAGCGCTTGTGTGTGTGTGTGTGTGTGTGTGTGTGTGTGTGTGTGTGTGTGTGTGTGTGTGTGTGTGTGTGTGTGTGTTGTGTGTGTGTGTGTGTGTGTGTGTGTGTGTGTGTGTTGTGTGTGTGTGTGTGTGTGTGTGTGTGTGTGTGTGTGTGTGTGTGTGTGTGTGTGTGTGTGTGTTGTTGTGTGTGTGTGTGTGTGTGTGTGTGTGTGTGTGTGTGTGTGTGGTGTGTACGTGTGTGTGTGTGTCTACATCTGTTTCTGTGAACCGACAGGCCCACTGTGGCTAGGCTACACTATCTATATCTCACTTGATAACATGTACATGTATACATCAATTGTGATCATGCCACTCAAAATAATTCAACTGTTCTTGTTGTTGATAAATATTGTTTGTTTGTTATTGTTTTTATTCCGCCAACATTTGTATTCCATTTCTCTGTTAGAGATAGATATATTTGGAACTGAATTGAACTGAACTATACAACCAAACAAACAAACTTGCATTCTTCCCATAGACACTCATCGGTGTGTACTCACGTTTTGCTGAGTGACATCAGAGATCTGCAAATAACAGAAAATAAAATCACATAAATCAAAAGCAAAAAGACCAAGGTTCTGTTTCACAGTTCAAGCAATAAGAGAGAGAGAGAGAGAGAGAGACAGAGAGAGAGAGAGAGACAGAGAGAGACACAGAGAGAGAGACACAGAGAGAGAGAGAGCAGAGAGAGAGAGAGAGAGAGAGAGAGAGAGAGAGAAGAGAGAGAGAGAGAGAGACAGAGAGAGAGACAGAGAGAGAGACAGAGAGAGAGAGAGAGAAAGAAAAGAAAAAGGAAACAAAAACAGAAAAAAAATCACAAGACCAAAAAGACCAAGGTCCTATTACACAATTCAAACAAAATGAATTCCAAAAACAACTACAACAACAAAAGATACGTACAAACCTTTTGAGACATAACATCAATTTCACGCATTTTAATATTGCGTGAATATATGAGCAGCCCTTTTCATTGTTTTCAATCACTTGGGTTCTACTTCAAGCTCTATCTCACAACTGCATGTTTACTTACTTATCTACCCACTTACACACAGAGCACTATGTCGTTGACGTAGACGGCAGCAGTGAACATCCTCCAAATATTTTTTAAGCCATCCAAAGCTTTATTGCGTGCTTTGACGCATCTTCAAAAAAAAATTATACAGATCTGGATCTATTGTTCATCTTCAACACATACACACACACACACACACACACACACACACACACACACACACACACACACAATCTCTCTCTCTCTCTCTCTCTGACGGAGTGGTCAACACCAAGGGCATATCCTCAGATTATGTGCGCGAATGCAGTGATATGTGTACTTCATTATCTCCCCCCCCCCCCCCCCCAATGAGGTATGGTGTACTTTTTGAGATGGTCATTGTCCTGATATGGCTCTGCGCAGTCTGCTGGGCTTAATGCAACAATTACAACAATAATCTCTTCCTGTCTCTGTCTGTCTGTCTGTCTGTCTGTCTGTCCTCCACTTTTGTCTGTCCTGGACCAGTGTCTGTACGGTAAGCTAGGTGTGATTCAGGGCCAACTGTTCGTCGCCAGGTGTTCTTGGATCAAGATTCCTCTCGCGTGTTCCGCTCTCATTCCTACTACTTGCTTTACGTCTTGTTGTTAAACCCTTTGACTCACGCACCTTGTCCGCCAGCTTCCTGCAGTGTCAACCATGCCTGTAGGAAGCTGGTGCGTAGGGTGAGGAGTCAAAGGATTTCAGTTTTTGCAGTTGATGGATAGGGTGCGGGAGCCAAAGGATTAAGTTTTTGCAGTTGATGGATAGCGTGCAGGGGAAAAGAGAGAGAGAGAGAGAAGGGGGGGAGGGTAACTTGTCGATGAAACACGCTACTACTACGAAAAACGCTAATATTTACATGTACATTAAGTATACTTGAAACACTCACTAATATCGAGTAAATGAAAATGTCAGACGGCTGTGTATGTGTGTGTGTGTGTGTGTGTGTGTGTGTGTGTGTGCGTGCGTGCGTGCGTGCGTGCGTGCGTGCGTGCGTGTGTGTGTGTGTGTGTGTGTGTGTCTGTGTGTGTGTGTGCGCGCGCACGCGCGTGTGCGTGCGTGCGTGTGTGTCTGTGTGTGTTCTTTCTCTAATTTCAATACTGTCGAGTCTTTCTCAGAAGGTCGTGGTTTTTTGGGGTTTTTTTGTGTGTTTTTTTTCCGTCGCCAAACTGCCCGGGGCCAGGTGCATAACACGATTCTATCCGACAGAAGCGGTCTATGTCAATGTTAAAAACCGTCTGGGTGTTTTCAGTACAACTTGAAACAATTTCACACTTTCGCGTTTGCACTGCTAGATGCAAAGCTAGCTCCTAGTATTCGCATTCGAATGTAGCACAGCGTCAGTGCAAAGTCTTTCAGTAGTGAATGGAAAGTTCTTTGCATCCCAGAATGCTCGTAACTGTTTTTAGAACATTCAACGCGAGACTGACCAAGATTCTAACCACACGCGCGATAAGACAGCAAGGCCAGTAGTGATGGAAATTCCCAACACATGAGCCAGAAAACGTCGGGCGGCGATCTCAACCGCTACAAACGGATCGGCACATTCTTCCGCAGGGCGGTTACCGGCTTTGTGAACAGCTAAGGCTTCTTACAAGATACAAACGTGTCGAAAACCAGGACTCTAGCTAGTGTTTGCTTTTGCTACAGCTGCTGTTGTTGGTGGTGGTGGTTGCGTTTTGTTTTCCCTACCAGTGACAAGTTATTAAACAATGACTGACAGGGGTAGCCTTGCTTTTATGTCACCCACCTTGAATGCACAAGCCCGGGTTCAATCCCCAGCATGGACAGCCTCAACAAAACCAGATACCACACACCTTTCCCTAACCCCTAACCCCACACCACCTCCCACTAACCCTGACATACACCTTCTTCACCACCTGAACAGGGATCAACATACACTCTCTGTCTCTCTCTCTCTCTAATCATAAGCGTTTGACATCTCTCTCTCTCTCTCTCTCTCCTTCATCCTCCCTCCCTCTCTCTCTCTCCACCATCTGAACAGGGTGTCAATATACAATATCTCTCTCTCTCTCTCTCTCTCTCTCTCTCTCTCTCTCTCTCCACCATCTGAACAGGGTGTCAACATACAATTCTCTCTCTCTCTCTCTCTCTCTCCTCTCTCTCTCTCTCTCTCTCTCTCTCTCTCTCTCTCCACCATCTGAACAGGGTGTCGACATACAATCTCTCTCTCTCTCTCAGATCATGAAGTGATTGACCCCTCTCTCTCTCAATCATGAAATGCTTTGAAGTTTGTACTCTCCCTCCCTCATGCACCCATAATTCAAAGACTTATGTTTTATTTAACAGACGCGATAATCAAGTGGGTAAGATGTGGGACTTCAATGGGACAGTCTGGATTCGACACTGCGTGTGGAACTCCCGCTTGATGTGTAGAGAGCAGAGTTCCCCCCCCCCCCCGTCCCCCACCCCAGAAATCTCCCAGATCAACATATGTGCAGGTCTGCAAGTGCATAACCATCACCACCACCCTTTCCATGGCCTCTTCGTAAACATACAACCGCACAACATCAGACACCTACGGTAAAGATCCTAAGTAAGTCATGTCAGTGTCCAGTCACTTGTGGAAACATGAAGACACCCAGCAAGCATGCCCACCGAACAGAGGAAATACACGTGTAGCAACATACCGCCTGCACAATAAGGGCAAAAACTACACACACACACACACACACACACACACACACACACACACACACACACACACACACACACACACACACATACGACACGACAAGACACAACAGATGAAAAAAGAAAATAAGTGTTATCTGACAAGTTGTTTACATGTGGCAATTCTTTCCAATAGCTTCAGATCTACATACCCATGTATACCAGATATTTAGCATCAAATCTAACAGGACAGTGAGACCATTCTATCAACGTCCTTTTCACACACAAAAATAATAGTTGTAAAAAATAATAAAAACAAAGAAATAATCGTTTCTGACACAAGTATTTCCCACTGCTAATCTTGCAGGTGAGAAACTAAAACTGATCTAAAACTGCATGATTACATTGTTCGTGTTAGACAAAGGTTGGAAATAAAGCTTAGGACAGTGTGTGTGTGTGTGTGTGTGTGTGTGTGTGTGTGTGTGTGTGTGTGTGTGTGTGTGTGTGTGTGTGTGTGTGTGTGTGTGGTGTACACACACACATATACACACACACACACACATATATATATATATATATATATATATTACACACACACACACACATACACATCATCATCATCACCATCAAGTGCCTTGCCATATGGCGTCGGCGATCATGGCCTTCCATCTGTTTCTATCCCCTTGTTGCCTCGAGCGCCTCTTCCACCCTCTCTGTCTTCAGCCACTCTGCAAGTCCGTCCAATATTTTCTCCTTGGGTCTACCTGGTGCTCTCTTTCCCTCCAGCTTTCGTATTGTGACCAGGTGCTCCAATTCCCCTTTCCTCATAAAATGGCCTACAAACGTTGCCTGTCTTTTCCTAATCTTCCTTATGAA
>JAPXFY010000027.1:40386044-40406044 GCA_030674185.1 Monoplex corrugatus | reverse complement strand
ACAGGGTCATGACCATTTGCTTTTGAGCGAAACCATTCATCATCACAATGGAGCATATAATGCTTTCACATCAGACTATGAAGAATTCTACACCCAGCTTCAAACGTTCATCAACAAAGCTGACAAGACACGTGTTCACTGTTCATTGTTCAATGTTCACTGTTCAAAGCCGAGGTTGTAACAGATGCCCAAGAAAACCGGAGGAGTTTTAGCGGTCCCTACTGTGAAAAGATTACCAATTTTAGGGGAGTACGCCCGCTAGAAGTCTCCAGCGATAATGACCTGGTTCTTGTCAACACTCGTGGTGAACATCAAGCGTCCCGACGACCGTCACAGACTCCAAAAACGTTCAGTATCACAACCATGAAGATTATATTCTTGCAAAAAACCGGAACAGGTCTGGCATCAACAAGACTAAAACAAGGACGTTTGCAGCACCTGACTTTAGCAGTGACCATGACCTTGTCATGATGAACTTTACAGTACTGGTGAAGATCAGCAAGAGAATGAAAAACCGCCGTCTCAAATTCAGTCTTGACAAACTGAAAGATCCTCACATCGTTGAATAATTCCAAGGAGCCATCGGACGAAAATTCACCACACTACTACTGCTTGCTGAAGACTTGGGAGCTCTCACAATTTTAACCAAGTAATGACCGAAACAGCAACAGAGGTCTCAGGGATAAGCCGGTGGAAATCCAAGCTATGGATCATAAACAATACCTTAGAAATGTGCGACAACAGAAGGAGCTTAAAATCACAAACTAAAAGTGGAGAAGGAAAGGAGAACTACAGCGCTATAAACAAGAGGATTAGTCAAGAAGTGAAGAATGTGAAAGCTGGATCAATCAACAATGTGAAGACACTGAGAAAAACCTTGACAACAACGACACGAAGATAGCTTTTAAGATTGTTAAAGATTTAATCAAACAAAAGCAAAGTCAAGCCTGCATCATTCAAAGCAAAGACGGCAACTGTCTCACACAGGAAAAAGAAAAAGGTGGACTGAGAACTGTTCTGAACTGTACACAAACAAGCACACGCCATCCAAGTATGTTCACAGTACAAGATTCATCAAATGAAGATGACTTCCCAATACTCCGTGAAGAAGTCGTAGCAGCAGTGAAGTCACTGACATGTGGTAAAACTGCAGGCATTGACAACTGTGCAGAACTCTTGAAACATGGCGGAGAGGCAGTGACTGATATCCTAACTACCATCTGCAACAAAATCTGGTACACAGACGATTGGCCCATGCCACGGATTTCAATAACTATTCCTCACTCTTCCCACAAACAGAAATCTCCATCACTGCCAGAACATGGCACTGTCGGTTTGATCAACTGTGCCGCTAACTAACGCTCAAAATCATTCCGAATAGGCTACGGCCGGGAGCAGACACCATCACAGCTGAAGAACTGGCCGGATTCCACAAAAGCAGCAGACCCATCGAAGAGATCCTGAACCTGCACAGCCTTTTGCCAAGAACATTTTCAACACCACACAGAGTTTACCAGTCTTCATACACTTCAGAAAGTGTTTGATACACACTGACAAGATGCACGGTGGGCAGCAATGAAGAAAGTTAACATCGGACAAAAACTAATCAGAGCGGTTGTTACACAATGTGCTCTTGCAGAGTGGTTCCATACTACAGACTACTTTCTGTCTCCTACACTTTTCTGCATATTCCTGGTACGAATCCTGACTGACGCACATGAAGATCATGTCAGCCCAGTCATCACTGGAGAAAGAACCACCATGAACCTTTGTTTCGCAGATGGCACTGATGGCCTAGCAGGTAGTGTGCAAGAACGTGCTAAACTTGTAACAAGACTGGAAGAAACATCGATAAGATACAGTGTGGAAGTCAGTGCCGACAAGACAAGATGGCCAGCTACATCACTACTCTCACTACGTATATAACTGTCCATCGACTTAAGCTAGGAACTGTTCAACAATTCGACTACCTGGGATCCGTCATCAGCAGTGAGGGATCCAAACTGAAATCCCCTCCAAGGCAGAGAAGACAACACCAGCACTGTCAAGGCTGATCTGTGCATGGAAGGACAAGAACATATGTATACAAGTATACTGGTGTATTCCATCTTCCTGTACACATGCCAGACATGGACCCTCACAGAAGATTAAGAAAGACAAATCCAGGCCATGGAAATGTGTAAGGCAAGACACTAAACAGCAGATACACTGATTATATCACCAATGAACAAGTGGCCATACCATCAATCATTACACTGGACTATATGAAGATCCCACTTCAGTTAAGAAACGAAAACCATGTACGTATGGCCATGTAACAAGACCCAACGGCTTTAATCAATCCGCCAGGAGACTGGTGAGGAAGGGAGACAAAAAGGAACACGGAGATGGACTAACAGCGCTGCAGAATGGACAGAGAAACAATCTGCAAACACCCTGGCTTTGGCACACAACTGGCAGAGTTAGAGGAATCTGATGAACAGATCTTTAGTGCAGCGCCCAAATGACTCTTCATAGAGTTAAGGGAGAAGGAGGAGGAGGAGGGGGATGAGGAGAAGAAGAAGAAGAAGAGGAAGAAAAAGAGGAAGAGGAAGAAGAGGAAGAAGAAGGAGGAGGAAGAGGAGAAGAAGAAGAAGAAGAAGAAGTAGGAGCAGGAGGAAGAAGAGGAGGAGAGCAAGAAGAAGAAGAATGTAACTGCTTCTCTTGTAAGACTTTAATGCACCCTTCATAAGGGGCTTATGGCCTTTCTGAATATAATATATGAAGTCCCTTTCTCTGACTCTCTGTCTGTCTGTCTGTCTCTCTTTCTCTCTCTCACATACACACGCGCGCGCGCGCGCGCGCGCGCACACACACACACACACACACACACACACACACACACACACACACACACACACACACACACACACACACACACACACACACAGAGTATCCGTTATCCGTTTTGCTACTGTTTTGACACGTGCAGATCAACACTAACAGATAATATGTCAGTTGACCTACGATGTACTGGCATCAATACCGTTGGAAAAGAAGAGTTTCATTTTATGTCTCCCCCACTGCTGTATCCCCTTTCTTTTTGTTCTACTACACGTCCTGTAACGATAGAAGATAGGACAGTTGCAGCAAGTAGGACAGCAACGAAGATTCACCACTCCTCTCTTTTCGGGATCAGCCTCTACGAAGCATACACCAGGTGTGTTTCAGGGCCTTGAGATCACCTACGTCTTCCTTCTTGTGTCCAGTGAAGGACAGTCCGGGTGATATTATCATGCTCTCTTCGGATGACGTCCACAATCCATCTGAGCTTGTATCGTCTGTTCATGGAGAGAGTGCCCCTACTGTCTGATTGCACTGGGCAAGTAACTGTCGGCTGGACATGGTGGTAAGCTGGAAGATTCATGTGATGCTTCTTATGTCAGTGTTGGCACTACTATCTGTACAGTGGAAAAATAACAGTTAGGCACTACTATCTGTACAGTGGAAAAATAACAGTTAGGCACTACTATCTGTACAGTGGAAAAATAACAGTTAGGCACTACTATCTGTACAGTGGAAAAATAACAGTGTAGGCACTACTATCTGTACAGTGGAAAAATAACAGTTAGGCACTACTATCTGTACAGTGGAAAAATAACAGTTAGGCACTACTATCTGTACAGTGGAAAAATAACAGTTAGGCACTACTATCTGTACAGTGGAAAAATAACAGTTAGGCACTACTATCTGTACAGTGGAAAAATAACAGTTAGGCACTACTATCTGTACAGTGGAAAAATAACAGTTAGGCACTACTATCTGTACAGTGGAAAAATAACAGTTAGGCACTACTATCTGTACAGTGGAAAAATAACAGTTAGGCACTACTATCTGTACAGTGGAAAAATAACATTCATTTCCCTCCCGTCCCTCTATCTCTCACTCCTTCACTCTAGTTTGGAAGTGTGTGTGTGTGTGTGTTTGTGTGTTGTGTGTGTGTGTGTGTGTGTGTGTGTGTGTGTGTGTGTGTGTGTGTGTGTGTGTTTGTGTGTGTGTGTGTGTGTGTTGTGTGTGTGTGTGTGTGTGTGTGTGTGTGTGTGTGTGTGTGTGTGTGTGTGTGTGTGTGTGTGTGTGTGTGTGTGTGTGTGTGTGTGTGTGTGTGGTGTGTGTGTGTGTGTTGTATGTGTGGTGTGGGTGGTGTGTGTTGTGTGTGTTGTGTGTGTGTGTGTGTGTGTGGTGTGTGTGTGTGTGATAGAGAGAGAGAGAGAGAAAGAGAGAGAGAGGACAGAGAGAGAGAGAGAGAGTGTGTGTGTGTCAATAAAAGAACAGACAGCAGTAAAATCGCACACTACGATAAGCGGAATAATGAGACATCGTTGCTGAATGACTTCCCTATCCGTTTCGACAATTTTATGGCCGTGTGTGTGTATATATGTCTGTGTGTGTGTCTGTGTGTGTAAATGTGTCTGTGTGTATCTGTCTGTGTGTGCGTCTGTGTGTATGTATGTGTGTGCGCGCGCTTGTGTGTGTGTGCGCACGTGTGTGTATGCATATATGTGTGTGCGTGTGTGTGTACGTGTGTTTGTGTGTGTGTTTGTGAGAGAGAAAGAGACAGACAGACAGAGAGACAGAGAAAAAAAAAGAGAGAGAGAATGTGTAAGCAAGCAAGCAAGCGCGTGTGTGTGTGTTTACATGGCTGAGTGCATGCGCGCATCTGTATGCGTGAGTGCGTGCGTGCGTGTGTGTGTCTGTATGTGCTTACAGGCGTGTAGAGACTGGACCATTCCAACAATACGTTACGTCCATTATCTTGTCACCAGACAAATCGTACGTTTGGTGTCCAGACTGCTGTTCTCCTCCTCCCTTGAGAAAAGAACATGTCGCCAAACAGTGGCGCCATCCCTATACACAGACAGTATTGATTCTGAACTCCTTTAAGTGTGAACAAATAGTCTGAATCCATCAGTACGCGCCCGACACAACACACACACACACACACACACACACACACACACACACACACACACACACACACACACACACACACACATACACACACACACGCAAGAGACGCCACGAACCAATCTGTATCAATGACTGTTTACAAGTAAGACGGTCGCCACCATCACCACCATCAGCACCACCCCTTTTCCTTTCTCCTTAAACAAGGTATGGGGCTGGGGTGGGGTGGGGTGGGAAGTAAATCACCACACACAGCCGGGAAGCGAGAAGCTGTGCGAATGAGTTAATAATGGTAATGAACATGGGGGTAATGATGATGTTCATGATGATGATGATGGTGGTGATGATGATGGTGGTGACACTACAACTACTACTAGTACTACTACTGCTGCTACTATTACTATTAATTATAATAATAAGGATGGAATTATGTATGCATAAAGTGCTGTCCTCCAACTCATTTGGACAGTGTAATACATGCAGAAACAGCTCTCTCTCTCTCTCTCTCTCACACACACACACACACACACACACACACACAAAAGATACTCAAACACACACACGCTCTTTGTCTCTTTCTATCTATCTAGCTGTCTGTCTGTCTGTCTGTCTATGCATCTATGTATCTATCTATGCATCTATTTTTTCTATTTGTCTGTCTGTCTATGTATCTATCTATGCATCTACCTATGCATCAATATATCTATTTATCTATCTGTCTGTCTGTAATATCTATCTATCCATCTCCTTACATACACACATGTACACACATGTACACACACACACACAAAGGAAGTGAAGGAACAGAATGAAAGAAGTGGACACAGTGGACGGTACTTATCACACAAGCAATACAAGAAGGGTTTTGTCTAGGACCACAACAACCCTTAGTCACTGCTCCCAACCACTGGAAACCCCACCACAATCGATGGATCAGCTGACGAGACAGGACGGCCAAGCCAAACATACTACCTTCTTCTTCTTCTGCGTTGAAACACCGCCAGCGTATAGGATTTTACGTAATCTTAACCCTTTGACTCCATCACTCTATCCACCAGTATCCTACATTGGCAGCCATGCTAGCAAAGCAAAAACGTAACCTTTGACTTCCTCACCCTATCCACCAGCTTCCTGCAGGAAGCTGGTAGATAGGGTGAAGGAGTCAAAGGGTTATTGATAGGCATTTGTTGGTAAGAACGCTTGTCATCTTCTTGAATGCTGTTTTGGCTTGGCCTATTCTGCTGGCTATTTCTGATGTGCATCTGCGGTCTGATGAAATGACTGTTCCCAGGCATTTGAACTTATTAACCTGTGTCAAGGTTGTGCCATTTGCTGTTATTTTGCATGAGGGGATTTCATGTTTTTTACTGATCACCATGACTTCAGTCTTCCTGCTGTTTAGTTCCAGCCCCTTAACTTTGCTTTCTATTTCCAGTATATTCTCAAGGTTTTGTAGGTTCCTTTCATTTTCTGCAATTAGCACGGTGTCATCTGCGTATCAAATGTTGTCTATCTATCTATCTATCTATCTATCTATCTATATATATATATATATATATATATATATATATATATATATATATATATATATATATATATATGTATATGTATATATACGTATATATTGATTGATTGATTGATTGATTGATTGATTGATTGATTCATTCATTCATTCATTTGGTTCAGTTTTTATGTCGACACCCCCACCTCAGGTGATATGGCCGACGGGGATAACCATCCCAGGTTAGTGGGGGAAAGTGGGACCTACATTATTCTAAACCGACTCCACCAAAACAGCAATGATGTTAAGATCGGACGGTGAGAAAGCCAGTTTTAATGTAGCGCACCCCGGGATTCAAACCCACAACCATTAGCATGTGATATATATATATATATTCATATATATATATGCAGGCATGAAGGGGCTTGGGGAGGAGCGAGGTATGACTGCACACATGTTTTACAAATCGACACCTTTTACCCACCAGGCGATGTTCAGGCGGATGGAACCCAGGACCTTTTTGATTGAAGTCCGGCGTGTACCCACTCGACTACCGTCCCCGTTAAAGTAAAACCTATAGGCAGCCAGCCAGCTAAGCAATACACCCTTCTCTCTATTTCCAAAGATTCACAGCAAGAGCTGTACAATCTTTTACAATTTCCTTCCTTATCAGCCCCATAAAATCGTTACGAGTATCACAACCTGACAAATCCTCACCAAGTTGTTTAATCTCCAACTCGTCCAAATACTTGTAATCGGATGCGGTGTGCGTTGTGTGTGTGTTTTGTGTGTGTGTGTGTGTGTCTGTGTGTGTGTGTGTGTGTATGTGTGTGTGTGTATTTGTGTGTGTGTATTTGTGTGTGTGTGTGTGTGTGTGTGTGTATGTGTGTGTGTGTGTGTGTATGTGTGTGTATTTTGTGTGTGTGTTGTGTGTGTGTGTGTGTGTATGTGTGTGTTGTGTGTGTGTGTTGTGTGTGTGTGTGTGTGTATGTGTGTGTATGTGTGTGTGTTGTGTGTGTGTGTGTGTTGTGTGTGTGTGTGTTGTGCGCGCGCGCGCGCACGTGCGTGCGTGTATGTGTGTGTATGTATGTGTTTATTCATATACATACACAGATTATATACGCTCGTATATCTGTATCTATTTATCTATCTCTCCACACACACACACACACACACACACACACACACACACACAACACACATACACACACACAATTTCATATATATATATATATATATATATTATTAAATCTATCGATCTATGCTATATAATTATACAATCATATCTTTGGCGACGAGCGTGATCGGCTAATGGGTAGGCTAGTGGGTAGGAAGTTGGACTTCTAATCGGAAAACCTGTGTTAGACCCTGCTTGAGTACCTCCCAACTGGTGGGTAAACTGGATTTTTGTATTGTCCCCTGCCTGGGTGCCTCCCAACTGGTGGGTAAACTAAATTCCTACATGACACAGCCGACAGATTACTAAGGAATGTCTAATTCCTAGATGACACAGCCAACATAATTACTAAGCAATGACTAATTATTAAACAAAGGGTGGAGAAGTTTCCGATCTGCCAGGTCAACATATGTGCAGATCTGCTGGTTCCTGAAACCCCCTTTTCATAAGTACAGGCAGACAGAACATGATATACGCACGCTGAAGATGTTGTTAGTCGTGTCAGTGTCGGGTGGACTATGGAAAACAGCAAAACACCAACCAGTGTTCACTTCCACCCAAGACGGAGTACGCAGGCTGTGCAGCAATATACAGCCCGCACAACGTGGGCAAAAATTGTGCATAAACGCAACCTTATGAAATTCGGAACGCTAAAAAAAAAAAAAAAAAAAAAAAACCATCTATGGGTAAACTTTCCCCACGCTTCATCTAATGAATCCGCGAAGAGCGCCAAACAGAGAGAGAGAGAGGAGAAGAGAGAGAGAGAGAGACAGAGACAGAGAGATAGAGTTGAGACAGAGAGAGACAGAGAGAGAGAGAGAGAGAAACAAGAGAAGGGACGAGAAGAGAGAGACAGACAGACAGAGATAGAAATAGAAACAGAGACAGAAATAGAGAGAGACAGACACAGAGAGAGACAGAGACAGAGAGAGACAGACAGGGAGCGAGGACAGACAGACAGACAGACAGACACACATAGAGACAGAGACTATACGAACACGACTGTTTAGCACTTTCAGGTTATGTCAGCCAGCCACAGGAGAAGACACAGACACAGGGGTCAACGTGCGGTGGTCAGTGAAACACTGACACACATGTTCAAACATAACCCACATGAGCACAAAGTTTATCGCAACATGGCAAAGCAGGTCACGGAAGACTGTCGTCACTATCAGGGGAGATCATTTTTGTCAGGAGAGAGAGAGAGAGAGAGAGAGAGAGAGAGAGAGAGAGACAGAGAAGAACAGAGAGAGAGAAACAGACAGAGACAGAGACAGAGAGGGACAGAGACAGAGAGAGAGAGACAGAGAGAGAGACAGACAGACAGACAGAGACAGAGAGAGAGACAGAGACACAGAGAGAGACAGGCAGACAGACTGAGAGACAGACTGAAAGACAGGGAGAAACAGACAGACAAAGGAATGACACACACTGACAGAAGGACGGACAGTCCACAAACAGCACGACACTCACAACTCAGTGGCAGACAGCTGCCCACAACCCATACAGACTTTCACACAAGGCCAGTCATTCTCTCGTATCAAAGCCCGTCTTGTCACGTAAACCACTGAATGCCGCCGACGTTTACTATCTGAACAAGTCTTGTGAGGGGGGAAATTCTCTATTTGTAACGTCTTTGATCTAAAAGAACTCTTGAGTACTGTCGTTCTTTCAGTTTCAAACTTTAGCAAGCAAACAAACAAACAAAACAAAGCAAAGCCCTCCCCGCGTAAAAAAAAACACACAAAAACTCGACAGTTGTTCTGTCAATATTAAACTGATGTAGCCTACATGAGAAGAAGAAAGAAAGAAAGAAAGAAAGAAAGAAAAAAAAAGAAGAACTGCCTCTGCTATCATTCCGACCTCATGTAGCCTGCGTGGGGGTGGGGGGTGGGGGGAGAGGGGGAATCTAAAACTAAGTGATCATAGTAAAAATGAACGAACGAACGAATAATGAATGAATGAATGAATGAATGAATGAATGAATGAATAAATGAATGAATGAATGAATGAAGAATCGTCAGCGATTACAGCAATAACAAAGAAAAGAAAGAACGTTTTAATTTGTCAGCCTGAACTTATGTAGCCAGCGTGAACACACACACACGCACGCACGCACGCACGCACACACACACACACACACACACACACACACACACACACACACACCATTGCACTATTATTCTGCCAATCTTACTGTTCTCTCAATCTCTAACACGTGTAACGAAGTAAAGAAAGAAAGAAACAAAGATAACTTGAAGTAAAGAAACAAACAAAGAAACAAATTCTACTATGGTCTGTCAATCTCTAACTTGTATAACTTGAAGAGAACAAAAAAACAAACACACAAATTCTAGTATCATTCTATTTTCTAACTTGTGTAACAGTGAAAAAAAAAGCTCCATTATTATTCAGTCTATCTCTAACTCGTCTAACATGAAGTGAGAAAAATTATCATCGTTCCATCTCTACCCTGTGTAACATGAATTGGGGAAAAAACACCTCTATTATCGTTCTATGCTGGACGGACTTGCAGAGTGGCTGGGGATGAAGAGGGTGGGGGAGATGCTTGGGGCAACGAGAGATAGAGATGGTTGGAAGTCCATGGTCGCCAACGCCATGCGGCAGGGCACCTGATGATGATGATGATTATTGTTCTGTCAGTGTGTCTAACTTGTGTAACACAGTTTAAAAAAAACCCACTCTATTATCGTTCTGTCTCTAACATGTGTAACATGAAGTGAAAAAACAACCTCTGTTATCGTTCTGTCTATCTTTAACTTGTGTAACATGAAGTGAGAAAAGCTCTCCTATCATTCTGTCAATCTAAAACTCATGTAGCCTGTCACAGTCTCAAGCTTATACAGCTGACGTTATTCGGGAACAAAGAAAAACGAAAAGAGAAGGTCGTCAGAAATTCATCACAGCAGGAAAATGTGCATGTCAAAGGAAAGAGAAAATGAAAGAAAGCGATCACATAGTAACAATGAATGAGTGATTCAATGAATGAATGAATGAATGAATGAATGAATGAATGAATGAATGAATGTTCCAATGACTGCACGAAGGACTGTTAACGACAGTCATGAAGAAAAGAATAAATGTCTGATTTTTTTACTGGTTGATTTAGTGGTGTGTGTGTGTGTGTGTGTGTGTGTGTGTGTGTGTGTGTGTGTGTGTGTGTGTGTGTGTGTGTGTGTGTGCGCGCGCGCGCGCGCGCGTGCGTGTGTGTGTGTGTGTGTGCGTGTGTGGGTGTGTGTGTGTGTGTGCGTATGAGTGTGTGTGTTTGTATGTTTGAGTCTGTGTGCATGTGTGTGAGTGAGACAAAGAGAGAGAGAGAGAGAGAGAGAAGAGAGAGAGAGAGAAGGGGAAAAAAACAGTGACAAAGACAGAGAGAGAATGAGAGAGGGACAGCAAGAAATGAAATGAAATATAACTTTATTTTCCCAAGGTATAGAAACTAGCACACAGACCAACTTACATAGCTGCCGTTGTTAATCTACTTATTCTAAGACAATTGTGCAAAAGTATGATTTTTCATTAGACCTTCACCATCACCACAACAAGAAATAAGACATTTGATCGCAAATATATATAAAAAAAAATCAACGCATGTTGAGCGGGGGTGGGGCGGGTGTGCGTGTGCGTGCGTGTGTCTGTGTGTGTGAAAACAATAACAAAACATAAGAAAACAACTAAATGATTTTAGGAATAACATGAAAGCTCACACGCACATTCAAATATGTGTGTGCGGCAATCATTTGAAAAGCACGATACATTTTCAAATACAAGACAACAGTACATCTGTCTATAATATTACAAATGTTTGCTACTAAATGTTTCTCTAGTATCAAATCAAAACGGGCAGGTTACCCGGACATGTATATATATACAACCACATTAATTTTTGTATTGTTACAGTAGCCAACCAAATCAGATGTGTATTCATTAATAAACTTAACAGGGAAAAGTGGAAATACTCGTGTAGCACGTATTGTAACGGTAAACATATTAGTTACAGACATTCATATAGATGTAATAATACAAGTATATTTTCAAACGGTTTTACTGATTGTGCGCCTTTCAAACGCTTTGATAAATCATTCCGACAGTTTGTGCCAGAACACGCTGAAGTAGATTTACTAAATATCCGGTCTTGTTTTGGGCAATACCAAAATGCCCTTTCTGGAGTCTGATTCTCGATTCTTTTCACGGAAGACATATTACTTTAGATACGAAGGAGGTTTTACATGATTTATGGAGCTGAGAGATCAACAATGAACAATGAACAAATCTTATTTACGAGGGTATGAAATAAGCAAAATACAGCTTTTCTACATCCAGTCATCGCCTAAAGAGGGTCTACATCACACTACACATCAATTATACCTTACATAACATAGATACTCTAACAACAAAATCTTTACACCTTTAGTCAAAGAAATTTACATTTGAGACGAGAGAGAGAGAGAGAGAGAGAGAGAGAGAGAGAGAGAGAGAGAGAGAGAGAGAGAGAGAGAGAAAACAAGAAGAGCAAAAACAAAGGTTTGTTTTTTTTAAATAAGCAAAATATAATTATGCTTCCTTTACAACCAGCCCTCATTTCAAATAGGGTCTACATCACACTAGAGACAGAGACAAACAGACAGACAGACAGAGAGAGAGAAAGAGACAGACAGACAGGCAGACAGATAGACAGAAAGACAGAGACAGACTGATAAACAGACAGCGAGCTTTATTTCGACGGTAACACCATAAAACATATCGATTTTTTCGTCACCTGACGTCAAAGAATCCATGACAACAAAAGAGTGATCTCCTGCAAAATTAAGTAGGAGAAAAAACTGACTTTAACAGATCAATTTTTTTAAAAAGCTGAGAGAAAAGTGGCGCAGCTCTGTGGCGACACGTTCTTTCCAGGAATAGCAATCCCATTTCACACAAAAATCCGCTGTGAACAATAATAATGATTACATATGAATTCCATACCAAAACACAGTACATACAATATACTGGAATCAGAATTAGTTTCAAAGAAAATCGTTGCCCTACATTTACATCTACTACCGCACACGTTCCATATGCGCTCTACCAAATCTATCCTCACTGAGACAACGATCTGACAGACTCCTTGAGCCAGTGCAAAATCTGACGCACTGGTAAGGTCTTGAAATAAGCAGTGGAGAAGGGACCTAAACTGTACTCCCAACACCAAAGCACGACGGTAGTTAAGTGGTTTAGAAGAAGAAGAAGAAGAAGGAGGAGGAGGAGGAGGAGGAGGAGGAGGAGGAGGAGGAGGAGGAGAAGAAGAAAGAAGAAGAAGAAGAAGAAGAAGAAGAAGAAGAAGAAGAAGAAGAAGAAGAAGAAGAAGAAGAAGAAGAAGAAGAAGATGATGATGATGATGATGATGAAGAAGAAGAAAGGAGGGGGAGGAGAAGGAGGAGAAGCAAAAGAAGAAAATGATAAAGAAGAAAGAGGAGAAGAAGAAGAAGGAGGAGGAGGAGGAGGAGGAGCAGGAGCAGAAGAAGAAGAAGAAGAAGAAGATGATGATGATGATGATGATGAAGAAGAAAGGAGGGGGAGGAGAAGGAGGAGAACAAAAAGAAGAAAATGATAAAG
This sequence comes from Monoplex corrugatus, assembly GCA_030674185.1. Lineage (NCBI taxonomy): Eukaryota > Metazoa > Mollusca > Gastropoda > Littorinimorpha > Ranellidae > Monoplex > Monoplex corrugatus. Next base: position 40,392,803 of record JAPXFY010000027.1, on the reverse strand, counting down.
AAGAAGAAGAAGGAATTGAAGCAGAAAAAGAAAATGATAACGAAGACAAATCCACTACCATCACTACCATCAACACCATCAACAACAACAACAACAACAACAACAACACTGTACAAACTGCACCAAAACGAATGGTACATAAAAATGAACACCAAATGAACACCAAACAAGCCAGCTTTTACTATGCAAGGCAGGAAGTGAACATGAGATAGTCATCACTCTCGGGTCCCGGATCTATTACGACCTGAGTCAGCCAAACCACATAATACGTTACAAATTACAACACTATACAAACAGGGGATGGACATTAGTCTGCACGTGATAACAGACAAACATGAAAGGGCCAAGTGAACCACAGTACAATTCAGTCACACACATCAAAGGGGCTGTATCTGCCAGCAGTCATTAGTTTGGTAGAGTGTGACACCTTCCGTATTAAGCAGATGCAAGTATGAAAAAAAGGGGAAGGGAGGAGGTATACACTGACTGATTGACTGACTGATTAACTGACTGATTGATTGATCGATTGACCGATCATGATTTTCCAACCAAAAGACAATAACAGAATAAGGGTAGACAATGACTGATTGATTAATTGATTGATTGATTGATTGATTTGATCAATCTATCTCTAATTTCCATCCAAAAGACCAGAACAAAATACACGTAGCCCTCTTCATTTTTTTCCATGTCTAAATATCTACTTGATAACGATAAAATAAATGTCAGAGTAATCCAAAAGAATAAAATATCAAGCTCCTGACCTGAGGCGTTTAACCCTTTGACTCCCTCATCCGGTCCATCAGTATCCCGCAGGAAGTTGGTGGATAGGGTGATGGAGTCAAAGGTTGTTAAGTTTTTGCAGGTGTGGGAGTCAAAGTATTTAACAAAAGAACACAACTAAGGATATATCAAAAAGCAAATAACACAAACACAACATCCTGACAATTTCTTACTAAGCATAAACGTTTCAGGTAATGGTAATTTCATCTCATCTATAAAGATATGTAACTTTACGCTTAACCATAATTTAAGCGCAACATTTCATGTCATAATAAATCGCATACCCATATAACCTGAGAAGTCCCACCCGTACAAAACAAAAGGGGAAGCCTCACAATGACACCCCCAAGAGGCAGTATCCAAGAAAAAGATGACGATTTTGCCAAGTCTCACAGCGATGCTCTATTAATGGACCAACTGCACAACTCTGCCTCTCAAAAATGGGACTACCTCCAGGACACCATTCAGAAAACAGCCCTAGCTACCTTTGGGAGGAAGACCTCCAAGAACAACGTTTGATTTAAAGCCAAGTCCAGTGAGATTACCCCCGTTATTGAAGCAAAGCGTCCTGCCCTTGCTGAATACAAGCACTCATCAAGAGAGCATTCAGAGCTGCCAAGAGCAAAGTGCAGCAGACAGCAAGATGTGCCAGTGACGACATCCAGGCAGCAGCAGCAGCAGCAGCTACAGGCAACACAAGAGGTATGTATGAGGGCATCAAGAAAGCTCTTGGTCCAACACAGAACAGCACCCCTCAGACTCACCATTGGGGAATGATCACCAAGAAAGGCAAGCAGATGGAGAGGTGCATAGAACAGAGCTATACTCCACGGAGAACTTCGTTGTCACCTCAGCCCTCAATGCCATCGAACCTCATGGAAGAGCTAAAGGCTAAACCAAAACTAGAAGAATTGCGCAAAGCATTTAGCAGCAGTTTGGCCCGTGGGAAACACCTGGTAATGATGGCATCACCCCCCCCCCACACACACACACACACACACACACATACACACACACACACACACAAACCTCATCAAGCACTGCAAGAACACCCTCCCGCAGCCACTACATGATGCCCTCTGTCAATGTTGGACAGAAGGAACAGTACCACAAGATATGAGAGATGCCAAGATCGTCACACTATAAGAACAAGGGAGACAGAAGCGACTGCAACAGAGACACAGAGAGAGGTGGGAGGGAAGAGAGAGTGAGAGAGGCGGGAGGGAAGACAGAGAGGTGGGAGGGAAGACAGAGAGGTGGGAGGGAAGAGAGAGACAGAGAGGTGGGAGGGAAGAGAGAGAGAGAGGTAGGAGGGAGAGAGAGAGGTGGGAGGGAAGAGAGAGAGGTGGGAGAGAAGAGAGAGGTGGGAGAGAAGAGAGAGGTGGGAGGGAAGAGAGGTGGGAGGGAAGAAGGAGAGAGGTGGGAGAGAAGACAGAGAGGTGGGAGAGAAGAGAGGTGGGAGGGAAAGAGAGAGAGGTGGGAGGGAAGAGGGGAGAGAAGAGGTGGGAGGAAAGAGAGGAGGTGGGAGGGAAGAGAGAGAGGTGGGAGGGAAGAGAGAGGAGAGGAGGGAAGAGAGAGAGAGGGGGAGGAGAGAGAGAGAGGTGGGAGGGAAGAGAGAGAGGTGGGAGGAAGAGAAAAGAGAGGTGGGAGGGAAGAGAGGAGGTGGGATGGGAGAAGAGAGAGAGGTGGGAGGGAAGAGAGAGAGGTGGGAGGGAAGAGAGAGAGGTGGAGGGGAAGAGGAGAGAGGTGGGAGAGGAAGAGGAGAGGTGGGGAGAGAAGGGAAGAGAGAGAGGTGGGAGGGAAGAGAGAGAGAGGGGGGGGAAGAGAGAGAGGTGGGAGAGAAGAGAGGTGGGAGAGAAGAGAGAGGTGGGAGAGAAAGAGAGGTGGGAGGGAAGAGAGAGAGAGAGGGGGGAGGGAAGAGAGAGAGAGGTGGGAGGAAGAGAGAGAGGTGGGAGAGAAGAGAGAGGTGGGAGGGAAGGAGAGAGAGGTGGGAGGAAGAAGAGGTGGGAGAGGAAGAGAGAGGTGGGAGGGAAGAGAAGAGGGGGAGAGTGGGAGAGAAGAGAGAGGTGAGGAGAGAGAGAGAGGTGGGAGGGAAGAGAGAGAGGGGGAGGGAAGGAGAGAGAGTGGGAGGGAGAGAGAGAGGGGAGGGAAGAGAGAGAGGGTGGGAGGGGAGAGAGAGAGAGAGGTGGGAGGAAGAGAGAGGTGGGAGGGAAGAGAGAGAGAGGGTGGGAGAGAAGAGAGAGAGAGGTGGGAGAGAGAGAGAGAGGTGGGAGGGAAGAGAGAGGGTGGAGGGAAGGAAGAGAGAGGTGGGAGGGAAGAGAGAGAGGTGGGAGGAGAGAGAGAGAGGTGGGAGAGAAGAGAGAGGTGGAGGGAGAGAAGAGAGGTGGGAGGAAGAGAGAGAGAGTGGGAGGGAAGAGAGAGGTGGAGGAGGAGAGAGAGGTGGGAGTGGTGGAGAAGAGAGAGGTGGAGGGAAGAGAGGGGGAGGGAAGAGAGAGTGAGGGGGAGTGAGGAGAAGAGGTGGGAGGAAAGAGAGAGGTGGGAGGGAGAGAGAGAGGTGGAGAAAAGAGAGAGGTGGGAGGGAAGAGAGAAGGTAGGAGAAGAGAAGAGAGAGAGAGGTGGGAGGGAAAGAGAGAGAGGTGGGAGGGAGAGAGAGAGGTGGGAGGAAGAGAGAAGGGTGGGAGGAGAGAGAGAGGTGGGAGGAGAGAGAGAGGTGGAGAGGAAGAGAGAGGTGGAGGGAGAGAAGAGAGGTGGGAGGGAAGAGAGAGAGGTGGAGGGGGAGAGAAGAGAGTGGGGGAGAGAGAGAGAGTGGAGGAGAGAGGTGAGAGAGAGGGTAGAGGAAAGGAGAAGGTGGAGAGAGAGAGAGGTGGGAGGAAGAGAGAGTGGAGAAGAAGAGAGAGGTGGAGAGAGAGGAGAGAGGTGAGGGAGAGAAGGAGAGAGAAGTGGAGGAAGAGAGAGAGAGGTGGAAGAGAGAGAGAGAGAGAGGTAGGAGGGAAGAGAGGAGGTGGGAGGGAAGAGAGAGAGAGGAGGAGGAGGAGAGAGGAGGAGAGAGAGAGAGAGGGGGAGAGGAGAGAGAGAGGAGGGAGAGAGAGAGAGGTGGGAGGAAGAGAGAGGGTGGAGGAGGAAGAGGAGAGAGAGAGGTGGGAGGGAAGAAGAGAGGTGGAGGAGAGAGAGGGGGGAGGAAGAGAGAGTGGAGAGAGGAATGAGAGAGGTGGGAGGGAGAGAAGGAGGAAGAGAGAGAGAGTGGAAGAAAAGAGGAGGGGAGGAAGAGAGAGAGGTGGAGGAGAAGAGATGAAGAGAGAGGTGGGGAGAGAAGAGAGAGAGGTGGGAGGGAAGAGAGGAGGAAGAGAGAGGGGAGGAGAAGAGAGAGGTGGGAGGGAAGAGAGACAGAGGTGGGAGGGAGAGAGGAGAGAAGTGGGAGGGAAAGAAGAGGAGGGAAGAGACAGAGGTGGAGGAAGAGAGACAGAGAGGTGGGAGGGAAGAGAGACAAGAGGTGGGAGGGAAGAGAGACAGAGGTGGGAGGGAAGAAGACAGAGAGGTGGGAGGGAAGAGAGAAGAGAGAGTGGGAGGGAAGAGAGACAGAGGTGGGAGGGAAGAGAGACAGAGAGTGGAGGGAAGAGAGAGGAGGTGGGAGGGAAGAGAGACAGAGGTGGGAGGGAAGAGAGACAGAGGTGGGAGGAAGAGAGAAGAGTAGGGAAAGAACAGAGGTGGGAGGGAAGGAGAAAGAGGTGGGAGGGAGAGAGAAGAGGAGTGGGAGGGAAGAGAGAAGAAGGGGAGAGGGAAGAGAGAGAGAGGTGGGAGGGAAAGAGAGAGGTGGGAGGGAAGAGAGACAGAGGTGGGAGAAGAAGAAGAGGTGGAGGAGAAGAAGAGGTGGGAGGGAAGAGAGAGAGGTGGGAGGAAGAGAGAGAGGTGGAGGAGAGAGAGGTGGGAGGGAAGAGAGAGAGAGGGGGTGGGAGAGAAGAGAGAGAGGTGGGAGGGAAAGAGAGAGAAGAGGGGGAGGGAAGAGAGAGAGATGGGGGGAAGAAGAGAAGAGGTGGGAGGGAAGAGAGCGAGAGGTGGGAGGGAAGAGAGAGAGTGGGAGGAAAGAGAAGAGGGGGGGAGGGAAGAGAGAGAGGTGGAGGAGACAGAGAGGTGGGGGAGGGAGAAGGAAAGAGACAGAGAGGTGGAGGAAGAGAGAGAGAGGGGGAGGAAAGAGACAGAGAGGTGGGAGGGAAGAACAGAGACAGAGAGGTGGGAGGGAAGAACAGAGAGCGAGAGGTGGGAGGGAAGAGAAAGAGAGAGGTGGAGGGAAGAAGAGACAGAGAGGTGGGAGGGAAGAAGAGAGTGAGGGGCGGGGGAGGGAGAGGAGAGAGGAGGAGAGAAGAAGAGTAGAGAGAGACGGTGAGACAGAGAGAGAAAAGAAATAAAAAAAAAGTGTTTTGAAAAAAAGAAGAGAGAGAGAGAGAGAAACAGAGACAGAGACAGAGCAGGAAGAAGAGAGAGAGTGATACGGATGATTTTAAGTGCTGCAGTTGAGTATATTTGAATTTCCTGTCTTTCGCTGTGTGCTGTTCATCGCGATGCCACATGCGTTCGGGCACACACACACACACACGCACTCACATACAGAGAGAGAGAGAGAGAGAAAGAGACAGGTGTTGACACTGACAGAGGTGTTATGGTTTGTGTACGTGTCTATAAATACAAACCGACATCGAGTGATGTTTGCTTTTCCAGTTCACGTTTGCTTTCGTCTCCTTTCATTTCTTCCCCTTATAGAAACCTCTGCCGTAACCACAACTTCTTTATGCATAGAAAATGGCCGACTATTATCCAACACTGCTCTGTATCTAACCTCTATGCCACACACACACACACACACACACACACACACACACACACACACACACCACACACCACCATCACCACCACCACACACAAACACCGTCTCTCTCTCTCTCTCTCTCTCTCTCTCTCTCTCTCTCTCTCTCTCTCATCTCTCCCCGCCCCTCCTCAAGCCAAGAAGGAAAGATCCCGCACACCGCGAAACCAGTAAGCAAAAAAGCAAGCCAACAAGCAAACAAAACAGACAAACACACAAAGAAAGAAAGAAACAAACAGACAAAGAAGCCAGGCATACGACAAGGAAGCCTGTTCAGCAGTACAGAAGCGTGGCATGCAGTTACCATGTATATACGATGCAACATGCAACAGACAAGCGAATGAACAAAACAAGGAATTCAGCCAGGAAACACTTAATAACAAAAAGAAGGAACGCATTCCGACACAAAAAGATCTACAGCCAGGAAACACATGCTGACACAAAGAAGATGTACAAACAGGAAATACAGAACGCAAAGATCTACAGCCAGGAAACAGACAACACAAAGAAGATCTAGAGCCAGGAAACACTGACACAAAGAATGCATACAGCCAGGAAACATATAACGACACAAAGTATGTATACAACCAGGAAACATAACGACACAAAGAATGCATACAGCACGAAACATTGACACAAAGAATGTATACAGCCAGGAAACATACGACACAAAGAATTATACAGCCAGGAAACACAACGACAAACAAAGAATTAACAGCCAAAGAAAACACAAAACGACACAAAGATGTATACAGCCAGGAAACACATAACGACACAAAGATGTATACAGCCAGGAAACACATAACGACACAAAGAATGTACACAGCCAGGAAACACATAACGACACAAAGATGTATACAGCCAAGGAAACATAACGACACAAAGAATGTATACAGCCAGGAAACACATAAGACACAAAGTATGTATACAGCCAGGAAACATAATGACACAAAGAATTACACAGCCAGGAAACATAACGACACAAAGAATGTATACAGCCAGGAAAACACAAAAAAAAAACAACGACACAAAGAATGTATACAGCAAGGAAACATAAACACAAAGTGTAACAGAAAAAAATAAAAAAAAACACATAATGACACAAAGAATGTATACAG
>JAPXFY010000027.1:40376044-40381044 GCA_030674185.1 Monoplex corrugatus | reverse complement strand
GTCTACATATCGCAGTTGACAACCATTTACTGTCCGATCTTAATTACAGTGACAAGAACATTAACAAGATGATTACTACTTACTGACAGGCTGAAGCCAAGGGAATAGACATCAAATTATCAAGTATGTTAAAACAGGAGGAGGGGAGGGGGGTATTAAGACTAGGATACACTGATAGCATTAGTTACAAAGCAAATTGACGGTGCTTAATAAAACGTCACATGACATACATGCAATGATGTAACTAATATGAGGATCTGTTCGAACTAACACTTCTATCATGGTGTAGTGGATAGCACAATCCACTGGAAGGTTGTGGGATCCAATACCCATCACCCCTATCAAAAATCAGTGTGGGAATTTTCGGCCCCAACCGACTGTTACCCAGAATTAACAGTACTATGGGCTCATAACGAAGACTGTGGGACCACACACAGTGGGTGGAGTCACACAAATCTCCTGATTAAGGCCGGCGGTGTCCTGTATCTCTCGGCTCTGGTTGACGCCAGGATAGATGATGATTGTAAGCGTAGAGTACAACAACCCTGTCACGTAGTCTGAAACACACATGGAACTCGATAGTAAGCGTAGAGTACAACAGCCCTGTCACGTAGTCTGAAACACACATGGAACTCGATAGTAAGCGTAGAGTACAACAACCCTGTCACGTAGTCTGAAACACACATGGAACTGATAGTAAGCGTAGAGTACAACAACCCTGTCACGTAGTCTGAAAAACACATGGAACTCGATAGTAAGCGTAGAGTACAACAACCCTGTCACGTAGTCTGAAAAACACATGGAACTCGATAGTAAGCGTAGAGTACAACAACCCTGTCACGTAGTCTGAAACACACATGGAACTCGATAGTAAGCGTAGAGTACAACAACCCTGTCACGTAGTCTGAAACACACATGGAACTCGATAGTAAGCGTAGAGTACAACAACCCTGTCACGTAGTCTGAAACACACATGGAACTCGATAGTAAGCGTAGAGTACAACAGCCCTGTCACGTAGTCTGAAACACACATGGAACTCGATAGTAAGCGTAGAGTACAACAACCCTGTCACGTAGTCTGAAACACACATGGAACTCGATAGCATTATACATATCATCCACATCATCACCATCATCATTGCACTGCAGAAATTGATTTTAATTCCCTGGCCATTAAGATGGCGCAGAAAATAAACAAAAATGATGAGTACAAATGAAACTACCGAAGAGCGATATGATTCTTGAAGAAAACATTTGAACGTTATGCAGCGCCATCCAATCTTTTCTTTTCAACCAAGACTTTAAAATGGCAAGAAGGCCTTCAAGGGGAGGGACCAGGGAAATGAACCTTTCTCTTCAATGGCTTATATCAAGGCAGCCGGGCGAGTGCCTTGTTCTTCGCAATTTTCAACTACCGTGAGATCTTTAGCGTGCACAGCCAGAATGCACACGGGTCCGACTTATTTTTCGTCCCCTTGCAAACGACTAAACAAACTTCCAGTTTGATTTTCCGATCAAACTGAGGAGAAAAGTCGAGGCCTCAACGGAGAACATATCCTGGAGCCTCGATTTTAGTTATTGACAGACGAACGACTGAACCAGTCTGCCACTCTTCTCCCTGAAAATGTACATTCCACATGCGATCCACGCTGTGCTATAGGCATGTAGAGCAACAAAGTAGGTTTTCCGCTTCTGTCTGTTCTAAGCCCGCTTCTGGAAATAGTTAAGTTCAGCTAGTACCCAACAAGTTCTCCTTCTATTGTTTGTTCGTCGCCAGTTGTTTTGTGCCTTCCTCTCTCGGGTTTTACGTCTGGTGTCCACGGGAAGGGCGGTCCAGGTGATGTTATCTGCTGCTCTCTTCGGATCCCATGTGCCCAAGCCATGTCCATTACATGGTAACAGTGCCCATAATCTCTTGACTGCATCTGGCAAGGAGCTGTTGACTGGAGATGGTGTTGAGCCCACGAGATTTACATGACTCCACAGATTCTTTGTGTGGGAAACTGATAGCAGAAGATAACAGTGTGTGTGTGTGTGTGTGTGTGTGTGTGTGTGTGTGTGTGTGTGTGTGTGTGTGTGTGTGTGTGTGTGTGTGTGTGTGTGCGGCGCGCGCGCGCGCGCGCGCGCGTATGTGAGAAAGAGAATGAGAGACCGACACAGAGAGGAGAGAGAGAGAGATAGATTGTTCGTGTGTATTTGACCGACAGAAAGAGAAAGCGAGAGAGTCACAGAAACAGACAGACAGAGACATAAGAGAGAGAGAGAGAGAGAGAGAGAGAGACAGACAGACAGACAGACAGACAGACCAGAGAACAAGAACAACTCTTTAACTCGAGGGGGACGGAAGGAGGGAGGGAGGGAGGGACAACACACACACACACACACACACACACACACACACACACACTACAGGCACACTATAAATCTTCCCACAGATAGCGCGCGCGTCAATGGCAAAGTAACGGATACACAAACAAACATAGGTCATATTCAACCGCTCTTTAGTAGTCATGTCTACTGACTTCTCTCGGATGCTTGGAGGAAGAAAATGAAGAGAAAAAAAACAAAACAAAACAAAACTTACACCACAGAATACCGAAAAGGAAACTGCTGTTGACCCAGTTTCGCAAAGCGTGTGGTTAGTTCTCTGTGACCTAGTTTTCATCATCTGGGTCACAGTGACCTTGATACGTTTTCATCAAGTAAATGCAACTGCGTTTGTGCCCTTTTCTGAGGCTGCGACTGGATTTTGTGTTTGCGCTTTATACACCACAGATGCCAAATCCATGGCAAGTATTACCCACCCAGACACACACACACACAGACACACACTCACACACCTCTCTTGAGAATCGGGCGAAGAGACAAGTACAGTTTTCACAGTATCAGTGAAATGAAGTCATTTTTGTGTGCAGCATTTTTATGTAGACACACAGCCGTCAGCAAATTACACCAGCACACTCTCGCAAGTCACTGTCATTTCAATCCCTATGTCTTTCTTAATAGATGCATTGCTTTATTTATTTATCATCATTCTCGTTTAATATCGCACAGCATTCTAATCCGCAAAGATTTATCAATTGTTTATAAACACACTATTCAAAACCGTACCCGGAAGAAATCAAAGATCTGAGCCCAGGAGAGGGTGGTCACTGCACAAGTTACAAGTTTAACGTGTTTGTGTGTGGTAAGGTCGAGGGGGGGGGGGGGGGGGGACGTACAACATCGCCGAATCGACAGAGGAATCAATCACAAGGACTGACTTTGGCACACGACCCACAAAGCTTGAAGAATCTGCTGAAAAAAAAATCTTATGTGCGGCGCCCAAATGATTCTTTACGGAATTAAGGAAAAGAAACAGGAGAAGGAGAAGAAGAGGAAAAAGACCAAGAAGGCGGGGTTGTGCAAAGAGAACGAACGATAAATTGATGTCCAAGATATGATAAAAAACAAAATCATCGAGCAAGGATTCAATGGTTGCTCATCAACGCTTTATGGTAATTACAAAATACTTTCATTAGTTTGTCAGTTTTCCAGAAAAGTTGAATCATATGTTCAATAAATTCAGCGTGAAGTTTTAAACATGCTAGTTCAACAGAAAAAGAGAGTGGGGGGAGCCACAGAGAGAGAGAGAGAGAGAGGAGAGAGAGAGAGAGAGAGAGAGAGAGAGAGGAGAGAGAGAGAGAGAGGACGAGTAAATCTGTAAGTCATGATATTCACACAAAAACCATGACAGACCACAAGGGAATTAACTGTCCAGGTAGCGAAGACGACGTATGCTCCACTCACAAGGTCACATCAGAACAAAAGGCAGGTAACGGGCACAACGCATGGTTACTTGTCACTCAACGTCAATAGATCGAACTGGATCTCACCATCTAAGTAAGTAGCTGTCTGGCAAATTGTGCCTGTTGTCTGTCCATGGTGCTCTTTATGGTCCTGTTTTGTCAGGGGGTTGGTGTGGAAGAAAGTGGGTGGACGGGGAACACGCGTTAAGAGTGAGAGAGGGAGAGTTGAAGGGACAGGGAGGGGCAGAGGGACAGAGAGTGGTAAGGAGAGGAAGTGAGACAGAAGGAGGGCGAGCGGCTCACATGGAGAGAGAGAGGAGTAGAAGAAGGATGATGGAGGGAGGGAGGGGGAGATAGATACACAGGGACACGTGCAGAGATTGGGAAAGAGAAAGAAAGTGAAACGGGACAAGGGAAAGAAAGAGAAAACCATAAAGAGAAGAGGGAGGAAATACACGCAGAGACAGAAGGGGCGGAATGGCGGGAACACACGCAGGGAGAGAAAACTACAAAATACGAACACGAATACGACATGGATAAATCAATATAGATGTACAAGGCCATAGCGAGGGCACAGTGTGGAGGGGCACACGCAGAGAGAGCGAATACGAAATGGTTTAATCAATACAGGCCAAGGCCCCTCACTGAAAGGAATGTCATGTGTAAAAACAACACATAACACACTGTCCCACATCACGCGTGAGTGTCAGTAAGAAAAACACGGCAAAACATGACTGTAGATTTCAGGAATGTAGATTTCAAGGCTATGACACAACGGTACCCAGTACCTTCAATGCTCCATAAACATACCCGGCAACAATGAACATAACAGTCTTTATTACATGCAAACATCAGCATATTAAACCTGAACATACATGAATCACTGTAATGCTTAAATGGTAACAGTTTCATTCAAAGTTCACGTCATAGACGACAACAAACTAACAATAATAATAAGCTGATCTCATCAATCCATATTACATAAGTAACACACAAGATCATTTTCTCTTCTTACGCCATATCGAAACGACGAGCAATACCACAGGCTCCAAATCTACATTTCATCATAGCACTTTCAATATACTTGTTCATTCTAATATCAATACAGAGAGAGAGAGAGGGGGGGGGGGACCAGAGAGAAACAGAGACAGAGAGAGACAAAGAGATAAAGACAGAGAGAGACAGAGAGACAAAGAGAGACAGAGACAAAGA
>JAPXFY010000027.1:40333544-40368544 GCA_030674185.1 Monoplex corrugatus | reverse complement strand
AGCTATCAATGATCGGATGCTATTATTTATGTCAACAGAACTGATGAACATTCAACATTCTCTAACAGATGCCTACTAGAACTGATACAAAACTCCCGCTCCCCCCCCCCCCTCCTGTACTGTGGTGTGGCCTATGGCCAATGAATAATAAACCATCTGAATCAAATCTCTCTCTCCCTCTCTCTCTCACCCTCTTTCTCCCTCTCTCTCACCTCTCTCACACACCCTCTCTCTCCCCCTCTCTCTCTCATCCTCTCTCTCTCCCCTCTCACACCCTCTCTCTCTCTCTCACACACCCTCTCTCTCTCTCTCTCAATCTCTCTCACACACACAGTCTCTCGTGTGGCATAAAATGCACAGCAGTGAATGACTTTTTATTTCGTTATTTAATTCTTACCTGTGAAGTGTGATCCAGAACGTTGCGTTCTCTCTCTCTCTCTCTGCGTATGCGCGCGCACATGTGTGTGTGTGTGTGTGTGTGTGTGTGTGTGTGTGTGTGTGTGTGTGTGTGTGTGTGTCCAGTGGTACCTAAAGCTGCTAATCTTGACTAGTGTTTACACATTTTGAACCCTCTGTCTCTGTCTCTCTCTCAAAATCTCTCTCTTACCCCCCCCACCCCCCCTCTCCATCTCTCTCACACACTCTCTCTTCTAGTGCCATAAAACGCTCGGCAATGAATGTTTTACAGACTCTGTAAGAGCCACTCAGGGGGATTAGTCAATGTCTCCTTTGAACATGAGCGGCTCCCACCTGCCTCGCTACCTGTTTCCACTTGTTTACCTGTTGTTTTTTTTCAACCCCCAACCTTCCCCCATCTCATCCCACCCAACCCAACCCTGTCCCCCAAATCAGGCTGTGATGTTACAGTTACTCTGCTCTTTAAAAAATCACATTGGAAGAGAGAGAAAGCGAGGGGGAGAGGGAGGGAGAGAGAGAGTTTTCAAAATTTTAAAACACTAGTCAAGAACAGCAGCATTAGGTACCACTGGACCTGTGTTACAGCAGATACACACACGCACGCACACACACACACACACACACACACACACACACGCACGCACGCACGCACGCACGCGCGCGCTCAGAGAGACAGAGAGACAGAGACAGAGACAGACAGACAGACAGACAGAGACAGAGAGGAAGTATATGGAACGATATAAATACGGTGAACCTCTCTGGAATAAACTCTGCAGCCTGAATTCTCTCTCTCTCTCTCTCTCTCTATCTCTCCCCTCTCTCTCTCCCTCTCTCTCTTTCTCTCCTCTCTCTCCCCCCTCTCTCTCTCTCTTCTCTCTCCTCTATCTCCCCCCCTCTCTCTCTCTCTCTGGCGAAGGCTGGATGTAAAGGAGCATTCATACTGCTCGTCAATTACTTTCTAAAGGAAAGACCTTGTCTGGTCTGGTCTGGTCTTGTTTTGTCTTGTCCTGCCCTGCCCTGCGTTGCCTAGTCTTGTCTTGTCTCGTCTTGTCTCGTCTTATCTGTCCGAATATCACTGCCAGAACGAAAGGGGTCTGCATGGATTTATCATCCAAATCTGAGCACACTTTTTATCCAATTTGATAAATAAAACGTTTCACCAAAAAGATCTCTTCGTCTGCGAGAGTCGTTGAGATCAGTCAAAGGTCGTGATCACTATTACGCACATTGTGTTTAAAAGAGTAAGAAAGAATGCATCAGTACTATCTTAATGGGCGCGCGGTAGTCAAGTGTGAAACGTCACACTTCCGCGCGCAAGATCCTGGGTTCAATTCCGCCTTCACCTGGTGGGTAAAGGGCGTGTGGCTTTTTCCGATCTCCCAGGTCAACATGTGCCTATAACCTCTTCATGCGTTTACGTAAGCAGAATATCAAAACTGCATGTTAAAGATTGTACAAGTCATGTCAAGAGTCAGATGGCTAATGAAATGGTAACATGAAAACAGCCCAGCATGCCCGCCCACTACAAGATGCAGCAACATACTACAATGTGGACAGCTCGGCTCACACTAGTAACAGCAGGAGTTCTCCGAGCTCCACAAAACAGAAAACAAAACAAAAACAAAAAATAGTTTGATTGTATGTAATGCACAGTGAGTCTACGTGAGTTTGGAGAACAGCGCTATACAAGAACAATTCATAACAACAACAATAAGCTGCCTAGCAAAAAGTCCTATGTGCATGAATTTGAGGTCGATTTGAAAGTGGTCCAGTATCTGGACAGCTATATATGACAATCTGAATACAATCTCTGTTGAGTGGTTAATGTCACTGCAGTTTGCAGTTTGGTTAATGTCACTGCAGTTTGCAGTTCGTTCGTTAATGTCACTGCAGTTTGCAATTCGTTTGGTTAATGTCACTGCAGTTTGCAGTTCGTTTGGTTAATGTCACTGCAGTTTGAAGTTTGTTTGGTTAATGTCACTGCAGTTTGAAGTTTGTTTGGTTAATGTCACTGCAGTTTGCAGTTCGTTTGGTTAATGTCACTGCAGTTTGCAGTTCGTTTGGTTAATGTCACTGCAGTTTGAAGTTTGGTTAATGTCACTGCAGTTTGGAGTTTGTTTGGTTAATGTCACTGCAGTTTGGAGTTTGTTTGGAGTGTCTTCAAGATGGAGTTGTCGCACTCAGTCAATTCCATATGCGCTCCATTCAAATCTGCCTTCAATTATATCTGCCTTCAATTATCTGCAGACTCCCAGAATCTGCGCAAAAACGTTTGCGCTGGCAAGGTTTTGAAATGGGGGAAATGGGGTGGGGGGGAGGGGGAACCTATGAAACACGAAGCTGACATCACCAGAATGATGGAAACATCAAGACGGGGCAGCGAACACATCTTTTCTTTTTAATATTGCGGGCTGGGATTGAACTTGAGATATCAGATGTTTGAGTCCAAGGTTCAATCGAAAGAACCAACCAGCCCGCGACTGATGCTTCAAGGAATTCTCATCACTTAAACAGTCGTTGCCCTCAACTGATTTTCACAGTAAGTGCGGCATGAAAACGGGGCCTGAGGGCCTTGTTGAGCAGCGATGAGCTTGCTCTTGTTTGTGAAGAGCGAGGGGCAGAGTTCAAGATGCCACTGTTGGAGCTGATCCCACAATGGGAAATGTGGTTGAAACCTGCAAAATCTGCACCTTCCCCGTTGTCTGCTTCTGGCACTTGGTCGAAGGGGCATCACGGTCATCAGTAAAGGATGATCAAGATGTTGAAGGGATGACCAAAATGTTGAAGGGATTACCAAAATGCTGAAGGGGTGATCAAGATGCTGAAGGGGTGATCAAGATGTTGTAGGGATGATCAAAATGTTGTAGGGGTGATCAAGATGTTGAAGGGATTACCAAAATGCTGAAGGGGTGATCAAGATGCTGAAGGGGTGATCAAGATGTTGTAGGGATGATCAAAATGTTGTAGGGGTGATCAAGATGTTGAAGGGATTACCAAAATGCTGAAGGGGTGATCAAGATGCTGAAGGGGTGATCAAGATGTTGTAGGGATGATCAAAATGTTGTAGGGATGATCAAGATGTTGAAGGGATGACCAAAATGCTGAAGGGGTGATCAAGATGCTGAAGGGGTGATCAAGATGTTGTAGGGATGATCAAAATGCTGAAGGGGTGATCAAGATGCTGAAGGGGTGATCAAGATGTTGTAGGGATGACCAAAATGCTGAAGGGGTGATCAAGATGCTGAAGGGGTGATCAAGATGTTGTAGGGATGATCAAGATGTTGTAGGGATGACCAAAATGCTGAAGGGGTGATCAAGATGTTGTAGGGATGATCAAGATGTTGTAGGGATGACCAAAATGCTGAAGGGGTGATCAAGATGCTGAAGGGTGATCAAGATGCTGAAGGGGTGATCAAGATGCTGAAGGGGTGATCAAGATGCTGAAGGGTGATCAAGATGCTGAAGGGGTGATCAAGATGCTGAAGGGGTGATCAAGATGCTGAAGGGTGATCAAGATGCTGAAGGGGTGATCAAGATGCTGAAGGGTGATCAAGATGTTGTAGGGATGACCAAAATGCTGAAGGGTGATCAAGATGTTGTAGGGATGACCAAAATGCTGAAGGGTGATCAAGATGTTGTAGGGATGACCAAGATGCTGAAGGGGTGATCAAGATGCTGAAGGGGTGATCAAGATGCTGAAGGGGTGATCAAGATGCTGAAGGGGTGATCAAGATGCTGAAGGGTGATCAAGATGTTGTAGGGATGACCAAAATGCTGAAGGTGTGATCAAGATGCTGAAGGGGTGATCAAGATGCTGAAGGGGTGATCAAGATGCTGAAGGGGTGATCAAGATGCTGAAGGGTGATCAAGATGCTGAAGGGTGATCAAGATGCTGAAGGGGTGATCAAGATGCTGAAGGGGTGATCAAGATGCTGAAGGGTGATCAAGATGTTGTAGGGACGATCAAGATGCTGAAGGGTGATCAAGATGCTGAAGGGGTGATCAAGATGCTGAAGGGGTGATCAAGATGCTGAAGGGTGATCAAGATGTTGTAGGGACGATCAAGATGTTGTAGGGGTGATCAAGATGTTGTAGGGACGATCAAGATGCTGAAGGGTGATCAAGATGTTGTAGGGGTGATCAAGATGTTGTAGGGACGATCAAGATGTTGTAGGGGTGATCAAGATGTTGTAGGGGTGATCAAGATGTTGTAGGGACGATCAAGAGTGTTGTAGGGTGTGATCAAGATGTTGTAGGGACGATCAAGATGTTGTAGGGGTGATCAAGATGTTGTAGGGTGATCAAGATGTTGTAGGGGTGATCAAGATGTTGTAAGGACGATCAAGATGTTGAAAGGGATGATCAAGATGTTGTAGGGATGATCAAGATGTTGTAGGGACGATCAAGATGTTGTAGGGGTGATCAAGATGTTGTAGGGGTGATCAAGATGTTGTAGGGACGATCAAGATGTTGAAGGGTGATCAAGATGTTGAAGGGATGATCAAGATGTTGTAGGGGTGATGACAAGATGTTGTAGGGGTGATCAAGATGTTGTAAGGACGATCAAGATGTTGAAGGGATGATCAAGATGTTGTAGGGGTGATCAAGATGTTGAACAGAATGATCAAGATGTTGTAGGGGTGATCAAGATGTTGAAACAGATGATCAAGATGTTGTAGGGACGATCAAGATGTATGTAGGGACGATCAAGATGTTGTAGGGACGATCAAGATGTTGTAGGGATGATCAAGATGTTGTAGGGATGATCAAGATGTTGAACAGATGATCAAGATGTTGTAGGGACGATCAAGATGTTGAGGGACGATCAAGATGTTGAAGGGATGATCAAGATGTTGTAGGGACGATCAAGATGTTGTAGGGATGATCAAGATGTTGTAGGGACGATCAAGATGTTGTAGGGATGATCAAGATGTTGTAGGGATGATCAAGATGTTGTAGGGGACGATCAAGATGTTGAACAGATGATCAAGATGTTGAAGGGTGATCAAGATGTTGAACAGATGATCAAGATGCTGAAGGGATGATCAAGATGTTGTAGGGGTGATCGAGATGTTGAACAGATGATCAAGATGTTGAAGGGGTGATCAAGATGTTGAAGGGGTGATCAAGATGTTGAAGGGGTGATCAAGATGTTGTAGGGGTGATCAAGATGTTGAACAGATGATCAAGATGTTGTAGGGGTGATCAAGATGTTGAACAGATGATCAAGATGTTAAGGGTGATACAAGATGTTGTAGGGGTGATCAAGATGTTGAACAGATGATCAAGATGTTGAAGGGATGATCAAGATGTTGTAAGGGGTGATCAAGATGTTGAACAGATGATCAAGATGTTGAACAGATGATCAAGATGTTGAAGGGGTGATCAAGATGTTGAACAGATGATCAAGATGTTGTAGGGTGATCAAGATGTTGATAGGGACGATCAAGATGTTGAAGGGGTGATCAAGATGTTGAAGGGATGATCAAGATGTTGTAGGGTGATCAAGATGTTGTAGGGGTGATCAAGATGTTGTAAGGACGATCAAGATGTTGAAGGGATGATCAAGATGTTGTAGGGATGATCAAGATGTTGTAGGGACGATCAAGATGTTGTAGGGACGATCAAGATGTTGAAGGGATGATCAAGATGTTGTAGGGGTGATCAAGATGTTGAACAGATGATCAAGATGTTGAAGGGATGATCAAGATGTTGTAGGGGTGATCAAGATGTTGAACAGATGATCAAGATGTTGAAGGGGTGATCAAGATGTTGAAGGGGTGATCAAGATGTTGAAGGGGTGATCAAGATGTTGTAGGGGTGATCAAGATGTTGAACAGATGATCAAGATGTTGTAGGGGTGATCAAGATGTTGAACAGATGATCAAGATGTTGAACAGATGATCAAGATGTTGAAGGGGTGATCAAGATGTTGAACAGATGATCAAGATGCTGAAGGGATGATCAAGATGTTGTAGGGGTGATCAAGATGTTGTAGGGGTGATCAAGATGTTGAACAGATGATCAAGATGTTGAAGGGGTGATCAAGATGTTGAAGGGGTGATCAAGATGTTGTAGGGTGATCAAGATGTTGAACAGATGATCAAGATGTTGAACAGATGATCAAGATGTTGAACAGATGATCAAGATGTTGAAGGGATGATCAAGATGTTGAACAGATGATCAAGATGTTGAAGGGGTGATCAAGATGTTGTAGGGGTGATCAAGATGTTGAACAGATGATCAAGATGTTGAAGGGATGATCAAGATGTTGAACAGATGATCAAGATGTTGAAGGGACGATCAAGATGTTGAAGGGGTGATCAAGATGTTGTAGGGGTGATCAAGATGTTGTAGGGGTGATCAAGATGTTGAAGGGGTGATCAAGATGTTGTAGGGGTGATCAAGATGTTGTAGGGGTGATCAAGATGTTGAAGGGGTGATCAAGATGTTGTAGGGTGATCAAGATGTTGTAGGGGTGATCAAGATGTTGAACAGATGATCAAGATGTTGAAGGGGTGATCAAGATGTTGTAGGGGTGATCAAGATGTTGTAGGGTGATCAAGATGTTGAAGGGGTGATCAAGATGTTGTAGGGGTGATCAAGATGTTGTAGGGGTGATCAAGATGTTGAACAGATGATCAAGATGTTGAAGGGATGATCAAGATGTTGAACAGATGATCAAGATGTTGAAGGGACGATCAAGATGTTGAAGGGGTGATCAAGATGTTGTAGGGTGATCAAGATGTTGAACAGATGATCAAGATGTTGTAGGGGTGATCAAGATGTTGAAGGGTGATCAAGAGTTGAAGGGATGATCATGATGTTGAACAGATGATCAAGATGTTGTAGGGGTGATCAAGATGTTGAACAGATGATCAAGATGTTGAAGGGACATCAAGATGTTGAAGGGGTGATCAAGATGTTGTAGGGGTGATCAAGATGTTGTAGGGGTGATCAAGATGTTGAAGGGGTGATCAAGATGTTGTAGGGGTGATCAAGATGTTGTAGGGGTGATCAAGATGTTGAAGGGGTGATCAAGATGTTGTAGGGTGATCAAGATGTTGTAGGGGTGATCAAGATGTTGAACAGATGATCAAGATGTTGAAGGGATGATCAAGATGTTGAACAGATGATCAAGATGTTGAAGGGACGATCAAGATGTTGAAGGGTGATCAAGATGTTGTAGGGTGATCAAGATGTTGAACAGATGATCAAGATGTTGTAGGGGTGATCAAGATGTTGAAGGGGTGATCAAGATGTTGAAGGATGATCATGATGTTGAACAGATGATCAAGATGTTGTAGGGGTGATCAAGATGTTGAACAGATGATCAAGATGTTGAAGGGATGATCATGATGTTGAACATGATCAAGATGTTGAAGGGATGATCATGATGTTGAAGGGGTGATCAAGATGCTGAACAGATGATCAAGATGTTGAAGGGACGATCAAGATGTTGAAGGGACGATCAAGATGTTGAAGGGTGATCAAGATGTTGAACAGATGATCAAGATGCTGAAGGGATGATCATGATGTTGAACATGATCAAGATGTTGAAGGGATGATCATGATGTTGAAGGGATGATCAAGATGCTGAAGGGGTTGCTGGACCCTGATCGCGATGTGGAACTGGTTCTGTGGCTTGCTTCTGGGACTTGATCAAAAGGGTCTTGCAGTTATCAACAAAGGACGATAAGACATACAAGGGACTGACGCGTGAGGTGGCACTGGTTCCATGACCGGTCAATTTGACAAGGAGAAGACTGCACAGTGCGTTTCCAGATCGGAAGGTGGGACCAACTGTAGTCCGTCTGGAATCGCTCTTGATAAACCAAAGATCAATTAGAACATGGCAGAATGAAGGCAGAGCCAATTCAGACGTGATAAAATGTGGACAAAGAGTAACCCACGTGAGAAAATGTGGACAAAGAGAAACCCACGTGATCAACTGTGGACAAAGAGAAAGCCACGTGAGAAAATGTGGACAAAAGGAAAGCCACGTGATAAACTGTGGACAAAGAGAAAGCCACGTGATAAACTGTGGACAAAGAGAAAGCCACGTGATAAACTGTGGACAAAGAGAAAGCCACGTGATCAACTGTGGACAGAGAGAAAGCCACGTGATCAACTGTGGACAAAGAGAAAGCCAAGACAACAGTCAACTCAGTTTTATGGAGCGTGGCTAGAAAAAAATGAGAGGATCGATGGGAACGACTTAACACTCGACGAGCGTGGGGACCACTGATTGGTCAAGGCATATCACATGCCGATCACGTGAGAGCATAGACAGCTAAAAGATGACAGAGAGGTAAACTGGTCAGATTAGCTACGGTTTTTGATTTGTCTATTTGAAACCGAAATAATCGATGCCATCAATTGATTTTCCTGGTAATATTGTGCGTGTCACAAGTCACTGACCGACGGACTACCGACTGCAGCAGATGATTTTTTTCTCTCTCTCCACAATCGCAGGAGGGAAGCCGTTTCTGTTCCTTTCCCCCTTTACTCAATACCCACCCATATCCATGGTTACAAATTCAGTGAGAAAGAGAGACACAGAGAGAGAGAGAGAATGAGAGTGAGACATAGAAAGATTACACACACACACACACACACACACACACACACACACACACACACACACACATATATATATATATATGTGTGTGTGTGTGTGTGTGTGCGTGCGTGCGTGCGTGCGTGCGTGCGTGTGTGTGTGTGCATGCGTGTATGCGCGTGTGTGTGTGTGTGTGGAGAGAGAGAGAGAGAGAGAGAGAGAGAGAGAGAGAGAGAGAGAACACGAACACGAACACGAACACGAAATTTATTGTATAAGGCCAACAGCCCCTTACAACAGGGGGTTATAGCAGTTTTACAAACGCACAAAGCTAACATAACCGCAATACATCAAATATCAAACGTCGCACTGAAACCAACATCGTTGAAGCAATGAATCATTGATATTGAATAAACACACACGTAAGGGCACACGACACACTTCTGTACCTCATTTAGCTTTCATAGCTGTTGGTCCTGTACAATAAAATTCGTGTTCGTGTTGTTAAAAACAGAGAGAGAGAGAGAGAGAGAGAGAGAGAGAGAGAGAGAGAGAGAGAGAAGAGACAGACAGACAGACAGATAGACACACAGAGAAAACGACATGTCCTGCTCACGGAGGAACTCTACACTGTGTACGTTTAATTATTCATGCGTATGGTTCATTATCAAGGTCACAATCTCCCCCTACGCCCCACACCCCTCTCTCTTATACACACACAAACACATTTTCGTGCGAGCACGTGGCACGTGATACTATATCGGGTAAGATGACCTTCTACGCAAGAACAACACAACAAATCAATCGCTCTCTCTCTTTCTCTCTCTCTCTCTGTCTCTCTCTCTCTCTCTCCACACACACACACACACACACACACACACACACACACACACACACACACACACACACACACACACACACACACACACACACACTTAAACAGTCGGAGGGAAATAATGACAGGATAATCAGTATCGATTTCAAGGGACACACATATACATTTTATATTTATCAAACCTGTGCGAGCTAATCGACCCTACGTCCGACATGCGCGGCTGTTGTTGTAGTTGTCTAACAAAGTCTGTGTGAGAACGAGCTATCCTCAAGGTTACTTACACACGCGCACGGGTCTTCATGATCACGGGCGCCCGCGCTCGCACGTGCACATACACACACGCACATAATACATACATACATGCATACATACATACATACACCTACATAAACTATACACATACACACGCACCTCCCTCTCTCCATCAAGCACACACATCAGCAAACACAAACACATGTACGCACTTTCTTCTTTCACACATTCACGCCCGCACACATACACGCATATACAGACGCGCACAAATGTACTCTTCTCTCTCTGTCTATCTGTCTCTCTCTCCTCACATACACATACACACGCGCGCGCGCGTGCGCACACACACACACACAATCCACACACACACACACTACACACACGCATGCGCAAGCACACATTACATGCATACACATACATACACATATAAACACACTCGCATGAAAGTGTATTGCTCTTTTTGTCTCGATCTCTTTCACTCACTCATACACACACATACACACCACACACACACACACACACACACACACACACACACTGTTTACACGTTGGTATCAATCAGTTTTCGTTTTACTCCACCACCACCCCTCTCTCTCCCTTCAGACATAAGCATCTCTCCCTTACACACAAACACACACACACTCTCTCTCTCTCTCTCGCCCTTTCTCTCACTCTCTCATGCACCCACCCACCCATCTCCACTCTCTTTCTCATGCACCCACCCACCCACCTCCACTCTCTTTCTCATGCACCCACCCACCCACCTCCACCCACCCAATCTCTCTCTCTCTCTCTCTCTCTCTCTCTCTCTCTCTTCTGTTCTGTCCCACCGTCTCCCCTGCAGTCTCCCTCACACACGTAACCCAGTGTTATTTGCCAAGCCAGCCAGCCAGTCAGTCAGTCACAAACCTGCTGGGGCTCTGGCTGTTCATAGATGGCCGCTCGGTCATTGACTCGTGCTTGCACTTTGCATGTGGAGAGAGAGAGGAGGGGACAGAGAGGAGAAGGCTTGCTGGCTCGCTCAATCCAGTCCTCGTCTCGAGACCATTTTTTTTTTATTCTGCATAGAACTCACTGTACCACTGGCAGGAAGTTCACTGAAAATAGCGAAAAGGCGCAAAAGCAACCTAAGCTGTGACATGTGTGTGTGTGTGTGTGTGTGTGTGTGTGTGTGTGTGTGTGTGTGTGTGTGTGTGTGTGTGTGTCTGTGTGTGTGTCTGTGTGTGCGAGAGAGAGAGAGAGAAGAGTTCAGATTTCAAAATGTTCTTTATTATAAAGGATAGTATCATTAGATTCCATTGAACGCGTCTTACAATCAGTCATTTCACAGAGAGAGAGAGAGACTCCAGTCTTTTCTTATTCAAAGATGGTAGCATTAGGTCCCACTGGTCTTGTCTTACAGCTAGTTCTTGTTACTCTGCCCAATGATTAGAGCGAGAGACAAGCAGACAGACAGGCATAGAAACAGAGAGAAAGCGAAGACCCCCAACGTAAAAGCGCCCTAAGCACCCATGTACCGGTTGTGTTGGCGTGTCTCTCTCCTCTCTCTTCTCTCTCTCTCTCTCTCTCTCTCTCTCTCTCTCTCTCTCTCTCTCTCTCTCTCTCTCCACACACACACACACACACACACACACACACACACAACACATACTTTGTATACGCAAAACGCACGTTGTTTTTGTTTTTTTTTTTTGTTTTTTTAGTAATAAACAGGTCTAATAATGAAGGATTTACAGACTAGCGCAAACATAACTGGAAGAAAACACTTAAACGTTTTACATTTAACAGAAAAAAGTGCACACACAGATGCGGTAAGTCAACGACAAACCACAGACAGAAGCATGACCAGAACTATAGAACAAGATTTTTAAAACACCTACAGTATCTTAACGCTTTTGACTTACACTTTTCTTAAAATACTGATTGTGTCTGTGTGTAGCATACCGTTGTCTTACCTCACCACTTCCAGACTGTTAGCTCCGTTATCAATTCAATCAGATCAGCTTCGTGGGCTGATTGGTTCTTCTCACAGAGCTGTGGACTCAGATCTATTTGTAACTCGAGTTCAATCCCAGCCCACAACATTAAAAACAGACCAGTTCATTGTCCATATGAATGTTTCCATCATTCTGGTGGTGTCAGCTTGCTATTTTACAGGTCCCTATCCCCCCTTCTTCTCCCGTACACACACCACACACACACACACACACACCACACACACACACACACACACACACACACACACACACACACACACACACACACACACACACTATTAAGGTTTCGGGTTTTGCGCAGGTGAAGCTCTCAGATAATTGCTGGCAGATTTGAGTGGAGCGCACATGGAACTGCCCGAGCGAAATGAATCACTCTTGAATAAACTCCACCACACTCTCATTGATGGAGGAGCAAATATGATATCCGCCAGTACGTGGCATGCTGGCTTTTTCATATCAAATTTTCTAATTTCTTTTTTATTTAACGACTTCCAGACTGTCGGTTCCCTTATCAATTCAATTAGATCTGTACAATCATGATGAACCTGTGTCGGCTGGTTGCTTCTTTTGATACAGTCATGGACTTGATAGTCATGGACTTGATCGTCATGGACTGATCGCATGGACTTGTCGTCATGACTTGATAGTCATAGACTTGATAGTCATGGACTTGATAGTCATGACTTGATCGTCATGGACTTGATCGTCATGGACTTGATCGTCATGACTTATATCATGGACTTGATAGTCATGGACTGATCGTCATGGACTTGATCGTCATGGACTTGATCGTCATGGACTTGATCGTCATAGACTTGATAGTCATGGACTCGATAGTCATGGACTTGATCGTCATGGACTGATCGCATGGACTTGATCGTCATGGACTGATCGTCATGGACTTGATAGTCATGGACTCGATAGTCATGGACTTGATAGTCTGGATTCGAAGTCATGGACTTGATAGTCATGGACTCAAGATCTGATATTTTGAGTTCAATCCCAACCCATAACATTAAAACTTGGCTTTTTGTTCTCAGCATATATGTATGTTTCCATCATTCTGGTGGTGCCAGCTTACTGTTTCATAGGTCCCACCTCCCTTCCTTCCCCATTTCAACACTTTGTTAGCGCATAGGATTTTGCGAAAGCTCAGGAAGTCTGCAAGCAAATTAGGATGGAGCGCATCTGGAACTGTCCGAGCGAAATGAATCCCTCTTGAACGAAATGCAAACTTGAAACTCGGATCAATCATGATGAGCAGCAGCCATTTTCTTTCCGTATTTTCATCCAGTTCAACTCAATGAAGAGAGAGTGGAATCTAGTTTATTTCATTTGTTTATCTTGTTTAGCGTTCCGATTTTGTTTTGCTTACACTGTACAGGCAGTGTGTTGCTGTGCATCTGCATCCTCCGTCTTCAGGGGCTGCACATGCTGGGGCATTTTCCTGATTCCATATACCACCTGTGGTAGAACCATTTTGCACAGACTAAGGGAGTCGACGTCTGCCAGATATCTGCTGATCCCCTGAAGCCAGTGGCTAAGCCACAAGCCGAAGTTAACAGAAACACCTGAGGGTGCGGGTGGGACCCGGGACAGCAATGCCTCGCCACTCTCCGGACGAATCATGTCCCGCCACCGCCAAATTATTTAAGAAAAAAAAAACGTCCTCACTTCTGATCCTAATATCAGCAGTTGCGCTGAAGAAGTCGGCTGGATCGCCGATGAAAGCTACGCAGTAAGTAGCCTTTTTTGTAACTGAGAGCCAGGTTCAAACAGGTAGCCATTAGATCCTAATATCCTTATATCCCTATCAATAAATAAGTAAAAATTTGTGTCAGTAACACAAAATGCTACAAAAATAAATAATAAATAAATAAATAAACATTTGTATCAGTAACACAAAATGCTCAAAAGAAAACAAAAATGTTCACACATACAACGGGAAAAAGACACTTCATTAATGAGCCTTTAGTTGTCTTTCCTTTGTATGTCTTTTTAATTTTTCCAATCTTTCAGATTTTTTTTTTTCACAAATTAAAAGAAAGAACGTCCTGATGCATGATTTGGACTAAAGATCAACACCGTTCCCCTCCTCCCTCTCCCACCTACTGGCGAAAAAAAACCGCATCAAGCAACACAGCACGACAGTAACGGATTGAAAGGTGAAACTCCATTCACAACTATGCCATGGGGCTGTGGATGTGAGAATGGATGGAGGCTATGAGGGACGTGGAGGGGAGGAAGGGAAAAGGGGATGACACAGGCTCCCTCCCCACCCACCCCTGTGTGGTGTGTGTGTGTGTGTGTGTGTGTGTGTGTGTGTTGTGTGTGTGTGTGTGTGTGTGTGTGTGTGTGTGTGTGTGTGTGTTCGTTCGTTGCTTGATTTAACGTCTTTTCACTATAAGTGATATTAGACGGTGTGTGTGTGTGTGTGTGTGTGTGTGTGTGTGTTGTGTTGTGCGCGCGCGTGCGTGCGTGTGTGTGTTGCGTGTGTGCGTGTGTGCGTGTGTGTGTGTGTGTGTGTGTGTGTGTGTGTGTGTGTGTGGGAGTGAATGGGTTAGTGTTCCTATTTTTCACGGATGGGTTTATGCACTTTTTTTTTTTACTTCCTCATACCCACACAGTACACAGGCGGAATGGAAATCCGCTCCCGTAGCAGGAGGGTCAGAACTGATGATTTTCAGTCCTGATTTTGCTCGATCATAGTCATGGTCATAGTCACACAGATCAAACAACAACACACACCAATATCTTTTTATTTTATTTCATTTTATTTTATTTTGTTTTTTATTCATTTATTTTTTTACTTATTTATTTATTTATTCGTTTATTAATATTTATTTATTAATTTATTAATTAATTTTTCAAGAAGGTATGTGAAGAGCTCCATCTCAGGACCTTCTGACCATATCTCCATTCTGTGTTCTGTGTACACTGCTGTTACAGTGTGCCACTGCCCTCGCTTCCCCGTCAAATTCATTTTATCCGATGCTTCTCCAAGGTCACGGTGATTTCTGAGAGAAACAAAATCTGGATTTTCTGTGGTATTATATGTAGAGTATGGAATTTTGGAATATGTCCATATGCGCTCCACCCCGATCTACCAGTAGTTATCAAGCAGACAGAGTGTACACAAAACCCTATGTGCTGGCAAGGTCTTGACACGGGGAGTGTACAGGACCTATGGCATACTGAAACTGGCTTTTGTTTCTTTGCTTTTGGTTTTTGGTTTTGTTCATTTGTGTTCATTTTGTTCTTCCCTGTTTATGTCTTTCCCGTCTTGGTCCCCCCTCCCACCCACCCCTGTTTATTGTTTTCCATCGCGTGTTTCTTGTTTCTTTAGTTTTAATCTTGTTTTGCCTTGTTTGCTTCTCTTCCCTCTTCTTTTTTCCCTATTCATTTCTTTTCCATGTAGTTTTTTCCCTCGGTTATTTCTTTTCCATTTTGTATTTTTCCATCTTGTTTTGCCTATTTATTTCTTTTCCATCATGTTTTTCCCCCCGCTTATATTTGTCCATCCTGTTTCTCGAGGTTATTTCTTTTCTAACTTCTTGTTACTCTGCCCAATGATTAGAGCGAGAGACAAGAGACAGACAAGCAGACAGACAGGCATAGAAACAGAGAGAAAGCGAAGACCCCCAACGTAAAAGCGTTTATTTCTTTTCCGTCTTGTATCTTTTCGTTTATTTTTTTCAGTCTTGTTTTTGCCTGTTTATTTCGTTTCCATCTTGTTTCTTCTTGCATGTTTCTTTTCTACTTTGGTCCCCCCCCCCCCCCCCCCCCCCCCCCGCCGCTTCTTTTCCATCTGGCTTTCCCTTTTCATTTCTTTTCTAACTTTTCCCTTTTTTCCTAAATTTCTTTTCCATCTTGTATTTCTTTTTTTTCTTTTCCGTCCATTTTGTTTTTTTCGGATTTTATTTCTTTTCCACCTTGCTTTTTTTTTTCATTTTTTCCCAGCTCGCATGGAATCTTTTAATTTCTTTTCCGTTTTGTAATTCCATACTCACTTTTTTTTTTGTTATCTTGTTTTCCTTGTTCAATTCTTTTCTATCTTGTTTTTCACTTTCTACTTTTTCCATCTTCTTTTCCCCTATTTACTTCTTTTTCATCTTGCTTTTTTCCCCAGCATGTACTTTCCCATTTCATTTCTTTTTCATCTTGTATTTTATTCGTTTCCATCTTGTTTTTTCCTCGTTCATTTCCCGACCTTGTTGTTCCCCGTTTATTATTTTTACATTCTGTTTTTCTCCGTTTCTTTTCCATCTCGTTTTTCCTTGTTTATTTTTTCCCAGTCCTGTATTTTCCAGTTTATTTCTTTTCCATTTCGTATTTCCCTGTGTATTTCTTTTCCATTTTCCCCTTTCCCTTTCCACGGTGTTTTTCCCCTGCACGAGATACGTGCGTCAACACCCATTCATATTCCACAACCAACTGCACAACGACTTGTGCCGAGTCCAAGGCATAGCGTATATCGTCATCAGCGCCCCACCAAACAGGACAGCGTCACGGGAGACGACGTAGGCCTACAGAGAGTGTGAACGCACTTCTTCTTCTAAGCCGTGTGTGTGTGTGTGTGTGTGTGTGTGTGTGTGTGTGTGTGTGTGTGTGTGTGTGTGTGTGTGTGTGTGTGTGTGTGTGTGGTGTGTGTGTGGTGTGTGTGTGTGTGTGTGTGTGTGTGTGCGTGCGCGCGTGCGTGCGTCTGTGTGTATGTGTGTGCGTGTGCGCGTGCGTGCGTGTACGTACGTACGTGTGTGTGTGTGTGTGTGCATGCGCGCGCGAGTGTGTGTGTGCGTGTGTGTATGCGTGTGTGTGTGTGCGTGCGTGCACGCGCGCGTGAGATTGAGACAGACAGACAGACAGACAGAGAGAGAGACACAGACACAGAGAGAGACAGACAGACAGAGAGACAGAGACACAGAGAGAGGAAGAGAGAGAGGAAAGAGAGAGAGAGAGAGAGAGAGAGAGAGAGAGAGGAGAGAGAGAGAGAGAGAGAGAGAGAGAGAGAAACTTTGAGCTGAAGTAAACCTTGCCATTCCTGACGTCAACTGTGCTGTTTAAAGGGTAGACCTTCATCTG
Organism: Monoplex corrugatus; assembly: GCA_030674185.1. Taxonomy (NCBI): domain Eukaryota; kingdom Metazoa; phylum Mollusca; class Gastropoda; order Littorinimorpha; family Ranellidae; genus Monoplex; species Monoplex corrugatus. The sequence continues at coordinate 40,351,404 of JAPXFY010000027.1, read as the reverse complement.
TGTTTCTGGATTTAGATTGTTCGTACCTGTATGCCTGCCGCTTTTAGGATGGTATGGGGTATATTTCCATCACCACCTCTCTCTCTCTCTCTCTCTCTCTCTCTCTCACACACACACACACACTCTCTCTCTCTCTCTCTCTTCTTTCACACACACACACACACACACTCTCTCTCTCTCTCTCTCACACACACACACACTCTATCTCTCTCTCTCTCTCTCTGTGCTGATAACTCCTTTGGGATAGAGCTAAACTGAACCAAATAAAGCAACGACACAAAGATGATAAGAAGACCACAGCGACAGTCTCCTCAGAGATAGAAGCAATCTATTCATAACGTACAGGCGTTGATATAAACAGCACAAGCTCACACATCACCCGCTGTGAGACACGTTGTACGAGACGGGCTGACATACAACAAGACCAGACGCAACACGTTCAGGTACACTACGATCACAGAACTGATTGGAAACAACCATCAGCCCACCTCCATAGTCATAGGAGAGAATATTAATTTAAACCGTGCTTTGGTCATTCAAGAAGATGAAAAGCGTTCTTACCAACAAAGGCCTATCAATTAACATCAAGAAGAGAGTTCTTGAATGTTATATAGAACCGGTGTTGTTGTACGGTTGTGAGGTGTGGACAGTCAACACGCAAAGCCAGAACAAGACTGAGGCAACTGAAAAGTGGTTTCTAAGAAAAATGTTGAGAGTTCCATGGACAGCCAAGAAAACAAACGAGACAGACCTGAAGGACGCAGACACAAGAAGATCATTAATAAAGACGATTAAGTAAAGTCAAGCAACATTTACAGGACATATTATGAGAAAAGTGGAATCGGAACACCTGGTCACAAGAGGAAAGCTGGAGGGTAAGAGAACACCAGGTAGACCCAGGGAGAAAATAGTGGTCAGACTTGCAAGGAGGCTGAAGACAGACAGGATGGGAGATGTACTTGCAGTGACAGGGGACAGATTTTGAATGGAGGGCCATGATCACCAACGCCATGCGGCAGGGCACATGATGGAAGTTTAGTCATCTGACCAGACTGAAGCCTTCTCCAGCTGGCTGAACAAACGTATTACAACCAAGAAAGAAAGACAGACAGACACACAGACAGACATGAATAAAATACCGAGGTTCAAAGCGAAAAGCAAGACCAAGAAAAAGCTAGATGGATGATTTGAAAGAGACCTTCACTTATCTGGCGTTTCTCTACATCAAGGTCTTCCATGTGTACTTGTCTGTCTGTGATTGTGTATGTATTTATTTAAATAAGTGTGTGTGTGAGTGTGTGTGTGTGTGTGTGTGTGTGTGTGTGTGTGTGTGTGTGTGTGTGTGTGTGTGTGTGTGTGTGTGTGTCTGTGTGTGTCTGTGTGTGTCTGTGTTCGTTCTTTGATTTAACGTCTTTTCACTATGAGTGATATTAGACGGGGGAAAATGGAGATGAGAGTTGGCGGGTTGGATTGGGGCAGAGGGGAGACAAAATATGAGACAGAAGTATGTGGGAGAATAATACATGGAACAAGAACTTAAGACTAACAATTAACATCACCAATGTAAAGAAAATCTAACACTAAAGTACAAACTTCATAAAGTAATGCATTAACAGGACTGTGAACCAATGATTCTGAAATTTTAACTGACAAAGATTGATCTGAAGTTACTTCTTTAAAATGAGTTTCTGAACAGTTTTCTTGTGTAATGGTAAAAAAAAAAAAAGAAAAAAAAAAGAACGTAGCATTTTGCAGTAAAACAGTGAAACAATGTGTGTGTGTGTGTGTGTGTGTGTGTGTGTGTGTGTGTGTGTGTGTGTGTGTGTGTGTGTGTGTGTGTGTGTGTGTGTGTGTGTGTGTGTCTGTGTGTGTGTGTGTCTGTGTGTCTGTGTGTGTGTGTGTGTGTGTGTGTGTGTGTGTGTGTGTGTTGTGTTTTCGGTTGACAGACGAAGTGGATATGTCATTATAATCTTTTTATTGCTTCCTCAACAACGTATAATCACAATTCACTTGTTTTCGTCATAGTGGTAGGGGATGACGTGTGTTTACTTTGTGTATGTCCACCTTTGTCTCGTGATTTTGTGAAGTGCTACGGGCTCTTATGAGACGAGGCGGCCATGCAAGCAGTCATTATCATTCTTTTACGTTCACTTTCAAACACCATCAGCGCACCTTTGTGTGAGAGACCATGACAGGCCAAAACACCTCACTAAGATTTGTTCGATTATGCAAACTGTTCTACCAAATACGTTTCCCACATTTGGATAAACTTTGTCAATAAGTAGGAGAGAAATCTTTAATGGAGATTCTAATGACAATGAAATGACTCTGTTACTCAAGCCTGCATCTTTGGCAGCAGAACAGCTCGGAGTGCTCTTCAAAATCCACTGACAAAATACACAACACGCAAAATATACACTGAGCAGACAAATTTCAGCACCTTCGCACGTATGTTCGAACACATATGCACACACGCACGTACACACACACACGCGCGCGCGCGCGCGCGCACGCACGAACGAACACACGCACGCACACACACACACACACACACTACGCCCATAAGGTAAAAGTTAAAACACAGACATAACACACACACGCACGCACGCACATATGTATACGCGCGCGCGCGCGCCACACACACACACACACACACACAAGGTTGGAGGGGGATGGAGGGGGAAGGGACCAAGATAAATAATAACATGTGACAGATAAATCTTCAGAGCAGGCCCGAAGGAAGATGAATCAAGGCCACGAACAGCACAAGGCAGATAATTCTCAACTACAGGAACACAACTAGGAAGGGGGGGAGGGTGGGGACTTCTCGCCAAATGTTTCTGCTCTTGAAGGGCGAGTCAAGTAGGTAAGGGTCGGACTTCCAATCGGAAAGCCTAGGTTCCATTCTGCCCGGTTACCTCCCCCCACTGGGTAAATGGAGATTTTCCCATTTCCCAGGTCAATACGTGTGTCAGCTTGCCTGCTAATTCCTACGCCATCTTTCTGAGTTTACGCAGGCAGAACATCAAGTATGCACATTAATTACAATATCCTACGTATCATGTCAGTACCCGGTTGCTTAGAGAAAACGAAAACACCCCCAGCACACACACCCACCGAAGATAAGAGTACACAAGTTGTGCAACAAGATTCCGCCTGCACAGTATGATGCAAAACAACGTGCAAACATCTGCACGAAGAAAAAATCATCGGAAGACTAAAAACTAAACAAACAAACAAAAAAATCTTCAGGGGCAGCAGGGAAAGAAATTGCCGGCTAAACGCTCCTATTGTGACTGAACAGACACATAGAACCGACAGAAGAGCGTTAGAAGAGGAACAGAGCTAACGTTTGGAGACAGCAGTCAAGACAGACAGCAGATCAGACACAGACAGATACTAACGTTTGGAGACAGCAGTCAAGACAGACAGCAGATCAGACACAGACAGATACTAACGTTTGGAGACAGCAGTCAAGACAGACAGCAGATCAGACACAGACAGATACTAACGTTTGGAGACAGCAGTCAAGACAGACAGCAGATCAGACCAGACAGATACTAACGTTTGGAGACAGCAGTCAAGACAGACAGCAGATCAGACACAGACAGATAGGTAGGAGCAATACGAGAACCAAAACAAAGGCAGAGAGTATTGACAATTTGTAATCGATGCCAGCTTGGATAGGCAGCCAGTCTCCAGGACAATACGTAGCGTACACATAGGATCTCTTTTACACGAGCTTTTAGCAGAAATTTGTGCAGCAGGATTCTGAAACCCTTCGGAAAAAGTTTATGTTCTTTCGTCTGTTTGGTTGATTGGTTGCTTGTTTGCTTGACTGGTTGGTTGGTTGGTTATTTTATTTTATTTTTTATTTCATTTTATTTTATTTAGTTATATTTTATTTTATTTTTTTTATTTTATTTTAGTTCATTTTATTTTTCGCTGAAGAAGGATTAATGCAATGAACAATTCGAAAGAAGTGTGAGCAGCAGTAATCAAATTCAAAGGACAAAAGCAAAGCGAAGAATACTGTGCGGCTCGGCAATTGAAAGGACCTCTGGATCAACGCAGGATAAAAAAACATCGACATCCACAAACAGGCTAGAAATAATTGCGCTCTCCTCTCTCTCTCTCCTCTCTCTCTCTTCCTCCTCTCTCTCTCTCTCTCTCTCTCTCGTGTTTCTTATGACCATAGACTCAATTTCTCAGCTGCGTTTTCCCATGAATCTCTCGCCTTAAAAAAAGAAAGGCGTTTTCAGAAAATATTCTTAAAAACACAGTTTCAATCAGAAAAAAAATACAAAAAGAAAGGAAAAAGAAAACATGCATCAAAGTCTGGTCGCGATCTAAACATACGCCACAGCCCAGAAAAGTGCTTTTCCGTTTCAATTCAGTTCTGCGCACGACTGAATCAGCCAGCCAAACACAGGCGACAAACAAACAGTCTGAGCGCAGACTGTGACGTCAAGGGACAAGGACAAGTTTCATTCAGACCTAGAAAGACGTGCGCAAACGATCTGTACTACTTACGTAACTGTCATTATTGACTTAATTGTGACCCACTTTACATCTCGCTTACCTCTTGCCTTCACACTTTCTGCCGCTCGTTCTGTTCAACCTAAACCTTTACTGTATAACACGACACAGTTATAACCTGCAGTCTGGTTGGTTCTTGTATACAGCCGTAGGACTGAACTACATGATACCACGAGTTCAATCCAGCCCGCCCGTTTAAAACATAACAAATCAATACACTCACACAACACACACACACACCACCAACACACAAACACAAACACACACACACACACACACACGCACACACACACTACCCCACACACACACACACACACACACACACACACACACACACACACACACACACACACACACACACACACACACACCACTCACACACACTCACACTCACACACACACTGGTCTGTAAGTGTCAACATTGCAGGCAAACTGAAAGCTGGATTTGTTTAATCGACACCTCCCAACAGGATCCCAACAAGATCTCCCTCGTTATGCACTGCTAATCTTCCACTAAGCCTCCTGTTTCTGTGAAATCTGGCGAAAATCCATCTGTAAATAAACGACTTTATCCTTGCCGATACCCTCCGTTCGTACAAATGCACGTGCACGCGTGAACAAAGCAAGCAAACGCGCATATGAGAGAGACAGAGAGAATTACATAGACAGAAAGGCAGTCAGGGACAGAGAGAGAGAGAGAGAGAGAGAGAGAGAGAGAGAGAGAGAGACAACACACACACACAGAGAGAGAGAGACAGACAGACAGACAGACAGACAGAGAATTTTGTGCCCTCAGACTTGTAAGCAGGGTCTGAAAGCAGTTAGTTCCCTGCACCACCAGCCCCTTATGTCTTATCGTTGTACAAAAAGAAGTACATGGTATGCATTTTCTGAATTATTTCTGTTTTGTGCGAAAAGGGAGATTGGTACAATGACTTGACCATCGTATTTTCTTTTCATCTCATTTTTATTCTGTTAGATTTTCTTTTCTTTTTCTTTCCTGCTTTTGTTTTCTGTTCTTCTCCTTTGATGTTATTGATTATGCTATATTTTCCTTCTTGTCAATTATTACATGCTCGATAAGCAATGGGATACGTTTGAATATGAGAGAGAAGAGGGGTGAGCGAGAGAGAGAGAGAGAGAAGAGAGAGAGAGAGAGAGAGAGAGACAGACAGACAGACAGACAGAGACAGAGACAGAGACAGACAGAGACAGAAACCATTCAGCACCCAATGATTGGTCAAGGCGGGTTATATGCATATCACGTGAGAGTCATGGACAGCTACATGAATTCTGACCAATGACACAGAGCTACACAGGTCAGACACAACATGAAATGTGACCAATAACACAGAGCTACACAGGTCAGACACTACATGAAATGTGACCAATGACACAGAGCTACACAGGTCAGACACTACATGAAATGCGACCAATAACACAGAGCTACACAGGTCAGACACAACATGAAATGTGACCAATAACACAGAGCTACACAGGTCAGACACTCCATGAAATGTGACCAATAACACAGAGCTACACAGGTCAGACACAACATGAAATGTGACCAATAACACAGAGCTACACAGGTCAGACACTACATGAAATGTGACCAATAACACAGAGCTACACAGGTCAGACACTACATGAAATGTGACCAATAACACAGAGCTACACAGGTCAGACACATGAAATGTGACCAATAACACAGAGCTACACAGGTCAGACACTACATGAAATGTGACCAATAACACAGAGCTACACAGGTCAGACACTACATAAAATGTGACCAATAACAACACAGAGCACACAGGTCAGACACTACATATGAAATGTGACCAATAACACAGAGCTACACAGGTCAGACACTACATGAAATGTGACCAATAACACAGAGCTACACAGGTCAGACACTACATGAAATGTGACCAATAACACAGAGCTACACAGGTCAGACACTACATGAAATGTGACCATATAACACAGAGCTACACAGGTCAGACACTACATGAAATGTGACCAATAACACAGAGCTACACAGGTCAGACACTCCATGAAATGTGACCAATAACACAGAGCTACACAGGTCAGACACTACATGAAATGTGACCAATAACACAGAGCTACACAGGTCAGACACTACATGAAATGTGACCAATAACACAGAGCTACACAGGTCAGACACTCATGAAATGTGACCAATAACACAGAGCTACACAGGTCAGACACTACATGAAATGTGACCAATAACACAGAGCTACACAGGTCAGACACTACATGAAATGTGACCAATAACACAGAGCTACACAGGTCAGACACAACATGAAATGTGACCAATAACACAGAGCTACACAGGTCAGACACTACATGAAATGTGACCAATAACACAGAGCTACACAGGTCAGACACTACATGAAATGTGACCAATAACACAGAGCTACACAGGTCAGACACTACATGAAATGTGACCAATAACACAGAGCTACACAGGTCAGACACTACATGAAATGTGACCAATAACACAGAGCTACACAGGTCAGACACAACATGAAATGTGACCAATAACACAGAGCTACACAGGTCAGACACTACATGAAATGTGACCAATAACACAGAGCTACACAGGTCAGACACTACATGAAATGTGACAATAACACAGAGCTACACTTGTCAGACACTACATGAAATGTGACCAATAACACAGAGCTAAACAGGTCAGACACTACATAAAATGTGACCAATAACACAGAGCTACACAGGTCAGACACTACATAAATGTGACCAATAACACAGAGCTACACAGGTCAGACACTACATGAAATGTGACCTATGACACAGAGCTACACAGGTCAGACACTCCATGAAAATGTGACCAATAAACAGAGCTACACAGGTCAGACACTACATAAAATGTGACCTATGACACAGAGCTACACAGGTCAGACACTACATGAAATGTGACCAATAACACAGAGCTACACTGGTCAGACACTACATGAAAATGTGACCAATAACACAGAGCTACACTGGTCAGACACTACATAAAATGTGACCTATGACACAGAGCTACACAGGTCAGACACTACATGAAATGTGACCTATGACACAGAGCTACACAGGTCAGACACTACACGGAATGTGACCAATAACACAGAGCTACACTGGTCAGACACTACATAAAATGTGACCAATAACACAGAGCTACACAGGTCAGACACTACATGAAATGTGACCATAACACAGAGCTACACTGGTCAGACATTACATAAAATGTGACCTATGACACAGAGCTACACTGGTCAGACACTCATAAAATGTGACCTATGACACAGAGCTACACAGGTCAGACACTCCATGAAATGTGACCAATGACACAGAGCTACACTGGTCAGACACTACATAAAATGTGACCTATGACACAGAGCTACACAGGTCAGACACTCCATGAAATGTGACCAATGACACAGAGCTACACAGGTCAGACACTATACGGGATGTGACCAATAACACATGTTAACTTCGGTTTTTGAACCGGTGCATATAAAATTAAATGTTAAATTTCGTTTTTTTCCCCCCGGACGTGCGCATCCAGACTGTTTTGCCCAAACGTATCTTACTCTACACACTGCATCCCGTGCATGCTAAGGGATGTATTCATGTTTGCATACGCCATTCCGTAGTGACATGACTTATAGGATCTTTAACATACACAAATAAAATCCAAGATGTCCTGGCACCACACAAGGTGGGTACAAATGACCAATAAAACCTACATGTCCTGGCACCACACAAGGTGGGTACAAATGACCAATAAAACCTACATGTCCTGGCATCCACACAAGGTGGGTACAAATGACCAATAAAACCAACATGTCGTGGCATCACACAAGGTGGGTACAAATGACCAATAAAACCTACATGTCCTGGCACCACACAAGGTGGGTACAAATGACCAATAAAACCAACATGTCCTGGCACCACACAAGGTGGGTACAAATGACCAATAAAACCAACATGTCCTGGCACCACACAAGGTGGGTACAAATGATCAATAAAACCAACATGTCCTGGCACCACACAAGGTGGGTCTAAATGACCAATAAAATCATGTCCTGGCATCACATAAGGTGGGTACAAATGACCAATAAAACCAACATGTCCTGGCACCACACAAGGTGGGAATAAATGACCAATAAAACCAACATGTCTGGCACCACACAAGGTGGGTCTAAATGACCAATAAAACCAACATGTCCTGGCACCACACAAGGTGGGTCTAAATGACCAATAAAACCAACATGTCCTGGCACACACAAGGTGGGTACAAATGACCAATAAAATACATGTCCTGGCACCACACAAGGTGGGTACAAATGACCAATAAAACCTACATGTCCTGGCACCACACAAGGTGGGTACAAATGACCAATAAAACCTACATGTCTGGCACCACACAAGGTGGGTACAAATGACCAATAAAACCTACATGTCCTGGCACCACACAAGGTGGGTACAAATGACCAATAAAACCTACATGTCCTGGCACCACACAAGGTGGGTACAAATGACCAATAAAACCTACATGTTTCCCGGCACCACACAAGGTGGGTACAAATGACCAATAAAACCTACATGTCCTGGCACCACACAAGGTGGGTACAAATGACCAATAAAACCTACATGTCCTGGCACCACACAAGGTGGGTACAAATGACCAATAAAACCTACATGTCCTGGCATCACACAAGGTGGGTACAAATGACCAATAAAACCTACATGTCCTGGCACCACACAAGGTGGGTACAAATGACCAATAAAACCAACATGTCCTGGCACCACACAAGGTGGGTACAAATGACCAATAAAACCTACATGTCCTGGCACCACAAAGGTGGGTACAAATGACCAATAAAACCAACATGTCCTGGCACCACACAAGGTGGGTACAAATGACCAATAAAACCTACATGTTCTGGCACTCACACAAGGTGGGTTACAAATGACCAATAAAACCAACATGTCCTGGCACCACACAAGGTGGGTACAAATGACCAATAAAACCTACATGTCCTGGCACCACACAAGGTGGGTACAAATGACCAATAAAACCAACATGTCCTGGCACCACACAAGGTGGGTACAAATGACCAATAAAACCTACATGTCCTGGCACCACACAAGGTGGGTACAAATGACCAATAAAACCAACATGTCCTGGCACCACACAAGGTGGGTACAAATGACCAATAAAACCTACATGTCCTGGCACCACACAAGGTGGGTACAAATGACCAATAAAACCAAGATGTCCTGGCACCACACAAGGTGGGTACAAATGACCAATAAAACCTACATGTCCTGGCACCACACAAGGTGGGTACAAATGACCAATAAAACTACATGTCCTGGCACCACACAAGGTGGGTACAAATGACCAATAAAACCAACATGTCCTGGCATCACACAAGGTGGGTACAAATGACCAATAAAACCTACATCTCCTGGCACCACACAAGGTGGGTACAAATGACCAATAAAATCATGTCCTGGCACACACAAGGTGGGTACAAATGACCAATAAAACCTAACATGTCCTGGCACCACACAAGGTGGGTACAAATGACCAATAAAATCATGTCCTGGCACCACACAAGGTGGGTACAAATGACCAATAAAACCTACATGTCTGGCACCACACAAGGTGGGTACAAATGACCAATAAAACACATGTCCTGGCACCACACAAGGTGGGTACAAATGACCAATAAAACCAACATGTCCTGGCATCACACAAGGTGGGTACAAATGACCAATAAAACCAACATGTCCTGGCACCACACAAGGTGGGTCAAATGACCAATAAAAACATGTCCTGGCATCACACAAGGTGGGTACAAATGACCAATAAAACCAACATGTCCTGGCATCACACAAGGTGGGTACAAATGACCAATAAAACCTACATGTCCTGGCACCACACAAGGTGGGTACAAATGACCAATAAAACCTACATGTCGTGGCACCACACAAGGTGGGTACAAATGACTAATAAAACTACATGTCCTGGCACCACACAAGGTGGGTACAAATGACCAATAAAACCACATGTCCTGGCACCACACAAGGTGGGTACAATGACCAATAAAACCAACATGTCCTGGCACCACACAAGGTGGGTACAAATGACCAATAAAACCAACATGTCTGGCATCACACAAGGTGGTACAAATGACCAATAAAACACATGTCCTGGCACCACACAAGGTGGGTACAAATGACCAATAAAACCTACATGTCCTGGCACCACACAAGGTGGGTACAAATGACCAATAAAACCTACATGTCCTGGCATCACACAAGGTGGGTACAAATGACCAATAAAACCAACATGTCCTGGCACCACACAAGGTGGGTACAAATGACCAATAAAACCAACATGTCCTGGCACCCACAAGGTGGGTACAAATGACCAATAAAACCAACATGTCCTGGCACCACACAAGGTGGGTACAAATGACCAATAAAACCAACATGTCCTGGCACCACACAAGGTGGGTACAAATGACCAATAAAACCAACATGTCCTGGCACCACACAAGGTGGGTACAAATGACCAATAAAACCTACATGTCCTGGCACCACACAAGGTGGGTACAAATGACCAATAAAACCACATGTCCTGGCACCACACAAGGTGGGTACAAATGACCAATAAAACCAACATGTCCTGGCACCACACAAGGTGGGTACAAATGACCAATAAAACCTACATGTCCTGGTCCCGCAGTTCTGTACAAGACAGCCTGGCCATATCTCTGATTTTGGTTTGGTTTGGTTCAGTTTTTACGTCGGCACCCACCTTAGGTGATATGGCAGACGGGGATAACCATCCCAGGGAAGTGGGGAAAGGGGGACTTAACTAATCCTATACTGATACCACCAGAATAACGATGATGTTCAGATGGAACAGTGAGAAGGCCAGTTTTACTATAGCGCACCCCGGGATTCGAACCCACAACCATTAGCATGTGACTCCGACGCTCAAACTAACTGAGCTACCGGGGCCCGCTACATCAGTTAGATTAGATTGGCCTCTATGGACATAGCTACATCCGGAAATCTGTACATCAAATAACTGTGACATGTTAGACAGACTTGTGTACATGTCACATGTTGTGGGACACACACAGAGGGCGATGGCGGTGAGTGTGTGTGTGTGTGTGTGTGTGTGTGTGTGTGTGTGTGTGTGTGTGTGTGTGTGTGTGTGTGTGTGTGTCAGTGCGTGTGTGTGTGTGTCAGTGCGTGTGTGTATATGTGTGTGTGTGTGTAAGTTTGTGTGTGTGTGTGTGTGTGTGTGTGGGGAAAGAAAGACAGAGAGAGGGAGAGAAAGACAGAGAGAAGAAGAAGAAGAAGAGAGGGGGGGTAAGTGAGGGAAAGACACAATCACACACAGGTTTTAAGGGGAGTGAGAGTGAGAGACAAGGTGAGAAAAAGACTGGTTCTAGTGGACGGAGAGACAGACACGCTCACACACAGAGGTTGTAATAGAGGAGAGAGACACACACATACATACCAAGAGATTTTAATGGAGGGAGGAACACACACACACACACACACACACACACACACACACACACACACACACACACACACACACACACACACACACACACACAGGTGTCAGTAAATTAGTAGAGGAAGCGAAACACACTCTCACACACAAAGGTTCTAGTGACACGAGAGAGAGAGAGAGAAGACAGACAGACAGACAGACAGAGACAGAGAGACAACAAGACAGACAGACAGACAGACAGACAGAAGACAGAGAGACGGACACAGACCGACAGAACAGACAGAGCAGAGACAGAGAGAGACAGAGAGAGACAGACAGAGAGAAAGAGAGAAGAGAGAGGAGAGAGAGGTTTTAGTGATGCAGACTTCGTCATTCATGACGTCAAGTGTTCTGTCTAAAGGATTGACCTTCACCAGTGTGTCTGAATATAGACTCAATGCCTGCCACATTTGGAGTCCTGTCGGGCATATTCTCGTCCTACTCTTCAAACTAAACTGAACCACACTGTCTGAAACACTAAACATTTCCTTTTCCATACTGTTTAAAGCCCAGCCGACTGCGCAGAGCCATCACATCAAAGCTACAACCATTTAAAAAAAAGACACAAAACCTTGTTGAAAAAAAAAAACATGGAAAAGAAAATGACGTACCATTCCGCCCAACTTATCACTAGGATAAAGAACTGAATATAAATGTAACCATAACTAAGAATAGTAAAACATATATACGAATTGGCCTAAATTACCTAAAACTGCTGCTGTACGACATACTTCCTTATAGTCATTACACGTATCCAATTAGCAATCCAAAGTATGTAAGACTTCATAATAAAACACGAACAATGACTGGGCCAGCAAGGAAGAAAACGACAAGAACAGATGACACAAAACAAAGGAACAATACAAAGACAAAGAGAGTGACAGAAAAGAGGAAATGTCCTGCACAGAATTTCCTGGAGGTGGGAATACTGTTTACACTGAAAGAGCCCCCAGCATCATCAGGGGTGAAACGCTAAACTAGGCTTGGCTCAAAAAGAAAATAAAACGACAGTAGACGTTTTTAATTAAGCGTTCCGATGTGTGTGTACACACGCTATTTTGCCCACACTGGCAGATCTGTACACATGTTGACCTCACAGACAGGAAAAAGTCTCCGCCCTTGACAAACAGAGGTGTACAGAACCCAGGGCATCTCGCCATTTACCCACATGCCTATATTTTCCTACATGTCAAAAAGGTTACACCTGATCTCTCACAAGAAACACTGGTTTATTATTTTGCCAATCGATATTAAAAATCGGACAAGCGCAGATTTAACTTGGCATTAAAATGTTCAATTTTTGAATCTCATGTCTCAACTGCTTTTGAAAATAGGACATATTCGGATACCACTCGCACCGGGTTACAATGTGCCAGGATCTTTAACGTGCATAGTCGATGTTCCCCGTGCAGATACACACGAAGGGGGTTTATGCAGTAGCAAACGGTCCTGCACACCTGTTGACCTCAGAGATCAAGTAAACTCCTCTTCCTTTACCTCCAGGGCGGGAGGAGGTAGCCAGGCAGGATGGCACCGAGATCCTCTGATTGGAAGTCTGACTTGTTGCCGAGTTTAATGGAGACCCTTTGACTCCAGCACCCTATCCACCAGCTTTCAAAAGCTTAACCCTTTGACTCCCTCACCCTATCCACCAGTTTCCTGCAGGAAGATGGATAGGGTGAGGGAGTCAAAGGGTTGTTTTTCTTTGCTATCACTGATGACGATGCGGGATGCTAGTAGATAGGGAGTGGGAGTCAAAGGGTTAAACAGCTTACAAGAATGAACCATACCTACTCTGCCTTACCCGCTACTATCGATTATGATGGCAGACTGCTCTTCTTGCTGTCTGTCTGCCTGTTTACACAACCCCAGTCTCTGTGGTTTCGGTTTCAATTAAAACTCAAAAGTGCGATACTTCTATTTCTGATAAAAGAGCATCTTGCCTGTACAGATGTAAAGCAAGTCTTTCTACACAAAATCATCTGAGGTATAATCACGTTATGTCGGATGCGTACTGTTCGGAAATAACAGAAATGAGCTGTGGTCGGATTGCCCAAATCCTTAAAGTGCAAATTTTAGGGACACAAAGAGGACTTGATGACAACCACATCTTTCAACCACACCACCAGGAGACCATCTGTGACATAAGTCATGCTTGAAAGAAGAAGACAATCAACCCAGATTGAAGCTGGTAATACAAATGGGTGTATACCTCACTATGAAACCATACAATAATAAAGTTCAAAAGAGATAATACAACTGAATGCGTGACTGACCGTAAAACCATGCTAAAATGACGTTCAAAAGACAGAACATTATGAATGTATGCCTGACCGTAAAACCATGCTAAATTACGTTCAAAAGAGAGAACATTATGAATGTATGCCTGACCGTAAAACCATGCTATAATTACGTTCAAAAGAGAGAACATTATGAATGTATGCCTGACGTAAAACCATGCTATAATTACGTTCAAAAGAGAGAACATTATGAATGTATGCCTGACCGTAAAACCATGCTATAATTACGTTCAAAAGAGAGACATTATGAATGTATGCCTGACCGTAAAACCATGCTAAAATTACGTTCAAAAGAGAGAACATTATGAATGTATGCCTGACTGTGAAACCATGCTATAATTACGTTCAAAAGAGAGACATTATGAATGTATGCCTGACGTAAAACCATGCTATAATTACGTTCAGGAGAGAGAACATTATGAATGTATGCCTGACCGTAAAACCACATACCAGTAAATAACGTACGTTCAAAACGAGATATTACTGAGAGTATGCCTGACTGTGAAACCAGCTAAAATTACGTGCAAAAGAGATAGCATCATAAGTGTATGCCTGATGGTAAAAATTAAGATTACAGCAATAGACATCACATTAATGAATGCATGCCTGACAGTATGAACACTCTATCACTATGTTCAAAAGAGATAACATTCATGAGTGTGTGCCTGACTATAAAACCAAACTATAATTACTGACTGTATGCCTGATATATAAAACCAAACTATAATTACTAAAAGTATACCTGATTATATAAAACCAAGCTGTAATTACTGACTATATATTCCTGATTATATAAAACCAAACTGTAACTACAGACTGTATACCTGATATATAAAACCAAACTATAATTACTAACTATATACCTGATTATATAACACCAAACTATAACTACAGACTGTATACCTGATTATATAAAAACCAAAACTATAATTACTAACTGTATACCTGATTATATAAAACCAAACTATAACTACAGACTGTATACCTGATTATATAACACCAAACATAACTACAGACTGTATACCTGATATATAACACCAAACTATAACTACAGACTGTATGCCTGATTATATAAAACCAAGTTATAATTACTAACTATATACCTGATTATATAACACCAAACTATAACTACAGACTGTATGCCTGATTATATAAAACCAAGCTATAATTACTAACTATACACCTGATTATATAAAACCAAACTGTAACTACAGACTGTATGCCTGATTATATAAAACAAAGCTATAATCAACGAATATATGCCTGACGTAAAACCACGCTACATTACGTTCAAACGACATAACACTAATACATGCATGCCTGACCGTTAAAACACGCTACAATATATCAAACGACATAACACTAATACATGCATGCCTGACCGTAAAACCACGCTACAATTATATTCAAACGACATAACACTAATACATGCATGCCTGACCGTATAAACCACGCTACAATTACATTCAAACGACATAACACTAACACATGCATGCCTGACGTAAAACCACGCTACAATTATATTCAAACGACATAACACTAACACATGCATGCCTGACCGTAAAACCACGTACAATTATATTCAAACGACATAACATAATACATGCATGCCTGACCGTAAAACCACGCTACAATTATATTCAAACGACATAAACACTAATACATGCATGCCTGACCGTAAAACCAACGCTACAATTACGTTCAAACGACATAACACTAACACATGCATGCCTGACCGTAAAACCACGCTACAATTACGTTCAAAACGACATAACACTAATACATGCATGCCTGACCGTAAAACCACGCTACAATTACGTTCAAACGACATAACACTAACACATGCATGCCTGACCGTAAAACCACGCTACAATTACGTTCAAACGACATAACACTAACACATGCATGCCTGACCGTAAAACCACGCTACAATTACGTTCAAACGAGTTAACACACATGATGTATACCTGACTGTAAAACCATGTAATTACGTTCAAACGAGTTGAATAACTTCAATGATTATATGCTTGACTGTAAAAACATGCCATAATTACGTTCAACAACAGGAAAACGTCTAACACATCTTTCTAATGTTACGTTCAAACGTGTTAAATGACTTCAATGATTACACGCGTGACTGTAAACACATGCCATAACTATGTTCAACAACAGGAAGACGTCTAGCACATCTTTCTACGGTCTTGAAAGATCTATTGTGGTAAACGATATTGTAGATCATCTGGATTTTTAAAAAAATTCTTTTTAGTCAATTTTAAGCAGAAACAACGAAAACAGTACTAGTAAAACAGAATAATATGTAATGTATAAGGTATCAAAACACAAGCACCACTTCCACATCTGCAAAAACGGGATCTATGTGAATGAGGTATAGTCACCGACAACAATGTATAATATCTTAACATACGTTAGTCATAGAGAAAGCATGTACATACGTCATAAACAAACAAACAAGAAGTCATACCAAACTTCATTTGATACTAGAGATAGACATGGTAGCCATTTTTCTCTAAAAGTGTACACGTTCCTCCTCAGCTTTCTATAATACCTGTTTGGTGTTTTGTGGTAAGATATGGTTATCCGGACATTTGTTTAAAAGCTAGAAAAGAAAGGAAAAAAATGGGAACAGAAAAAAAGCAGGAACGGAGGGGGAAAACCCACAGACAGAGAAAGTCAGGATAGTCAGCCATACCAATAATCTATCTTTTCCGGACTTTCAGACATTATCTGAATATCGGTTCATCTAGGAAACAGACATCGCCCAGAACGTAACAGGCCTTGGTGTCATGCAAAGCCTTTAGCGCCGTGCACATCGTGGTTAAACCGAATATGACACATTGAAGACAACAGTTTTTCACGTGGCCGCCGGGTCTCAGCCAGACGTGGGTTACACAAATATGTCAACAACCCAGAGAAAACTTAATGCTCAAATAATTGTCAATTAAATTAAATCGACGCCATCGCCAGTCTGGATCACGATCGTAATGCATTCCTGCTTTTCCACTAAGCTGCGAATTTCAGAGAAATTTGCAGAATCTATACGTAAAATTGACGACATATCCCTGCTGATACTCTTCACAAAACATCACGACATGGACAGACAGACACACACACACAACACAGAACAAGAGAGAGAGAGAGAACAGAGAGAGAGAGAGAGAGAGAGAGAGAGAGAGAGAGAGAGAGAGAGAGAGAGAGAGAGAGAGAGAGAGAGAGATCCAGAGAGACAGTTTTCATATGTTCGTAGATTCAACCAGATATCTTGGTTTCAAACCCACCCTGCGACACAAAAACTGGTCTGCTGTCTGCCCATCTCAACAGTCCATTCATTCTGGATCTTACCAACTTACAGTTTTATGGGTCCCATTCCCCACACCCATTCACCGTCGAC
>JAPXFY010000027.1:40306044-40323544 GCA_030674185.1 Monoplex corrugatus | reverse complement strand
AATGGATGTAATGTCAGCCATGACTACATTTATAAATCTTTATTTCGCGAAAACGTCGCCGTAAAATTTAATGACTTTGTTTTATGCTCTTTGCCACAAGGACAAAAATGTCAATGGCAATAAACCAGTTTCAGTTTTCCTCTCTCTCTCTCTCTCCTTCTCTCTCTCTCTCTCTCTCCGTCTCTCTCTCTCTCTTTCTCTCTTCTCTCTCTCTCTTCTCTCTCTCTCTCTCTCTCTCTCTCTCTCTCTCTCTCTCTCTCTCTCTCTCTCTCTCTCTCTCCTCGTAAACAAAACTGACGCTGTCGGGTACAAGAACAAAGATACCATCCGATCTTCATGAAACATCACAGATCCTGTTGACAGACCAGATGTCAGTCAATATTGCAGTAAATGCAGACGTCATTGCTGTGGTATCCAAGATGACGGCTAAATGACATACATTGATTTCGTGACAGTGACAAAAGATGATGTGATGTGTGATTCCAGTAACAGTACTGGAAGAAGTGTAGTTATCTAGACCCATCCTGATGGCCACAGTGTTTGTTCATTCCAGTTTATCCAGTATAACTGACTCTGCATACGATGTCTTTAGTGACAGTGCCCTTGTCATTCTTGTTGTACATAAACTACTATACCAATGATTGTGGTAGTACTATTATCCGGTTTCTACGTCATGAAACCATCCTATCCCACTGTTCATCAACAATACCAGAATCTTAGTAATACTATTATCCGGTTGCCATATCATGAAACCATCCTATCCCATTGTATATCAACTATACCAGTTACCTTAGTAATACTATTATCTGGTTGCCATGTCATGAAACCATCCTATCCCATTGTATATCAACTATACCAGTTACCTTAGTAATACTATTATCTGGTTGCCATGTCATGAAACCATCTTCTCCCAACGAACATAAACAATATCAATGACCTTAGCAGTAAATATAAAACCAGCCCACCCATTACACATAAATCATACCAGTTGACTTGGTAGTACTATAATCTAGTTACCATGTCATGAAACCATGAAACCCTTGTTCTCTCGTGAATGGGTCAAATGGCCTAACATATTAAAATATCGTCTCGAACACTCTGAAGCAGGGGTGGCGGGGTTCTGTGTCAAACTCTCAGGATATCAATGTATTTATATCTGCTTCTTTTCCTTTAGTTTGTTTGTTTCATTCTCTCTCTCTCTCCTCTCTCTCTCTCTCTCTCTCACACTCTCCACACACACACACACACACACACACACACACACACACACACACACACACACACACACACCACACACACACACACACACACACTCGTTTCTACTTACTACTGATATTAGGACATTTATAGTACGTTTCTTTTTCATAATCCTAAGGCGAGTACAGAACATTTCCTTTTGACAATCCTAAGGTGAGTATAGAACATTTCCTTTTGACAATCCTAAGGTGAGTATAGAAACATGTCCTTTTGACAATCCTAAGTGAGCACAGAACATGTCCTTTTGACAATCCTAAGTGAGTACAGAACATTTCCTTTTGACAATCCTAAAGTGAGCACAGAACATGTCCTTTTGACAATCCTAAAGTGATTACAGAACATTTCCTTTTGACAATCCTAAGGTGAGCACAGAACATGTCCTTTTGACAATCCTAAGGTGAGTATAGAACACTACCTTTTTGACAATCCTAAGCTGAGCACAGAACATTTCCTTTTGACAATCCTAAGGTGAGTATAGAACATGTCCTTTTGACAATCCTAAGGTGAGTATAGAACATGTCCTTTTGACAATCCTAAGGTGAGTATAGAACATTCCTTTTGACAATCATAAAGTGAGCACAGAGCATGTTCTTTTGACAATCCTAAGGTGAGTATAGAACATTCCTTTTGACAATCCTAAAGTTAGCACAGAACATGTCCTTTTGACAATCCTAAGCTGAGCACAGAACATGTCCTTTTGACAATCCTAAGGTGAGTATAGAACATTCCTTTTGACAATCCTAAAGTGAGCACAGAGCATGTCCTTTTGACAATCCTAAGGTGAGTATAGAACATTACTTTTGACAATCCTAAAGTGAGCATAGAGCATCTCCTTTTGACAATCCTAAGGTGAGTATAGAACATTCCTTTTGACAATCCTAAAGTGAGCACAGGAGATGTCCTTTTGACAATCCTAAGGTGAGTATAGAACATTCCTTTTGACAATCCTAAAGTGAGCACAGATCATGTCCTTTTGACAATACTAAGGTGAGTATAGAACATTCCTTTTGACAATCCTAAAGTGAGCACAGAGCATGTCCTTTTGACAATCCTAAGGTGAGTATAGAACATTCCTTTTGACAATCCTAAAGTGAGCACA
Organism: Monoplex corrugatus; assembly: GCA_030674185.1. Taxonomy (NCBI): domain Eukaryota; kingdom Metazoa; phylum Mollusca; class Gastropoda; order Littorinimorpha; family Ranellidae; genus Monoplex; species Monoplex corrugatus. Next base: position 40,321,188 of record JAPXFY010000027.1, on the reverse strand, counting down.
GAAACATTTCCTTTTGACAATCCTAAGGTGAGTATAGAACATTCCTTTTGACAATCCTAAGGTGAGTATAGAACATTCCTTTTGACAATCCTAAGGTGAGTATAGAACATTTCTTTTGACAATCCTAAAGTGAGCACAGAGCATGTCCTTTTGACAATCCTAAAGTGAGCACAGAGCATGTCCTTTTGACAATCCTAAGGTGAGTATAGAACATTCCTTTTGACAATCCTAAGGTGAGTATAGAACATTCCTTTTGACAATCCTAAGGTGAGTATAGAACATTTCTTTTGACAATCCTAAAGTGAGCACAGAGCATGTCCTTTTGACAATCCTAAGGTGAGTATAGAACATTCCTTTTGACAATCCTAAGGTGAGTATAGAACATTCCTTTTGACAATCCTAAGGTGAGTATAGAACATACCTTTTGACAATCCTAAAGTGAGCACAGAACATTTCCTTTTGACAATCCTAAGGTGAGTATAGAACATTCCTTTTGACAATCCTAAGGTGAGTATAGAACATTCCTTTTGACAATCCTAAGGTGAGTATAGAACATTTCTTTTGACAATCCTAAAGTGAGCACAGAGCATGTCCTTTTGACAATCCTAAAGTGAGCACAGAGCATGTCCTTTTGACAATCCTAAGGTGAGTATAGAACATGTCCTTTTGACAATCCTAAAGTGAGCACAGAGCATGTCCTTTTGACAATCCTAAGGTGAGTATAGAACATTCCTTTTGACAATCCTAAAGTGAGCACAGAGCATGTCCTTTTGACAATCCTAAGGTGAGTATAGAACATTCCTTTTGACAATCCTAAAGTGAGCACAGAGCATGTCCTTTTGACAATCCTAAGGTGAGTATAGAACACTACCTTTTGACAATCCTAAAGTGAGCACAGAGCATGTCCTTTTGACAATCCTAAGGTGAGCACAGAGCATGTCCTTTTGACAATCCTAAGGTGAGAGTAAGAACATTTCCTTTTGACAATCCTACAGTGAATCCTAAGGGAGTTCAGAACATTTCCTTTTGACAATCCTAAGGTGAGTATAGAACATTTCCTTTTGACAATCCTAAGGTGAGTATAGAAATTTCCTTTTTGACAATCCTAAGGTGAGTATAGAACATTTCCTTTTGACAATCCTAAGGTGAGTATAGAACATTTCCTTTTGACAATCCTAAGGTGAGTATAGAACATTTCCTTTTTATACCAATTTCTCATCGCACCTGAAGTTATTCTTCTTTTTCGTATTACCGATATTCTTCTTTTTGTTTTGTTTTGTTTTTCACACCAAAAGACCGTTTCTTTTGATAGAGCCATGGATTCGAGACCTGATGTCTCGACTTCAATCCCATTTCCCAGTCTCTCTCCCCTTCTCAACAAAAAACATAAATAAACAGATAAATAAATAAATGAATAAATAAATAAATAAAGAAACAAAGACCTGTTGACTGTCAATCTTTATGCTTCAATCATTCCGCTAGTGTCAGCTTAGTGTTTCACCGGTCCTGTTTCCTCCCCCTTCCCCCTCCTTCCACATCTCAAGACTTTGCCTGTGCATAGGACTCTGTGCAATTTCAGCCAGTCTGTTATATCATTGCTGATAGATTTGGGTGGAGCAAATATGGAACTGCCAGACTTTGATAAATACCTTCTGAATAAACTCCAAGCAAGCGGAGAGGTGAATTTTCTTTTCTTTCTTTTTGTTTGTTTGTTTGTATTTTCGTTCCGAGTAAGTGTCTTGACAGGTGATATACCAGACAGGTGAATAAGACGTAGGCTGATGCATGCTGTATTTACTCACTCTCTCTCTCTCTCTCTCTCTCTCTCTCTCTCTCTCTCTCTCTCTCTCTAGCTGAAACAGGTCCAATGGGCCCAGTGCTACAATCCTTGAGACATAAAGTTCTGTGAACTCTCTCTCTCTCTCCAAACACACACACCACACACCACACACACACACACACACACACACACTCTCTCTCTCTCTCTCTCTCTCTCTCTCTCTCTCTCTTAGCTCAAGAGTACCGCAGACCATGCAAGCAACATAGGAAGGACGTGTGCAGGTATGGAGTCATCCCGAGCCAACGTGAACAACGCCTCAGACGGTTGCGCTGACCTGACGGTCTTTCGACGTGACCATACGTGAACGGAGCGACAGAAAAACAAAGGTAGGGAAGGGGGTGGTGAGAGGTATGGGGGTCTGTTTAGGAAGGAAAGACACACAAACCACCACCACAGTACAAAGGCTCTTGGAGCACAGAGTCCAATCAAGGGTTGTCCACCCTTTAGAGTTCAAGTCGTTCACTGTTTAAATAGTTGTAAAAGGTGACAATCGGTGGAGTGACCAGCAAACAATTCGGGCGCCTGGGTCCCTGGCGACTTCAATAGAAAAGTCTATATGCCCAAGGTCGGGTTGTTGAAGTGTCAAAACCTTTCCACTGCCGTTCTGTTCCCCTGGGTGAGTGTAGGTCAATATCCTCTCTACAACAACAACACACACACTGACACGGACACATACATCCTGTTATCCAAGTGACATACCGATTCGACGCTTTCAAGTTCGTCACACTGTTATTGCTGTTTAAAGCCCAGCCGACTGTGCAGAGCCATATCAGGGCTATAACAAATTAAAAACATACACAATACTTCAACAGGGAAAAAAAAAAAGAAAATTAAGTACACATATCAAAGCATTCGCGCATATAACCTAAGAAGATGCCCCTGGCGTTGACCATTCTGTCCAATTTATCGCACAGGGGATTTAAAAAAATATATCTGAATACAACTTTACACATAACTCAGGACACTAAAACACATACAAAAAAACGGGCCTAAATTACCCAAAATTACTTCCGCATATCTCATATCCCTAGAGCCAAAAATGCACTTGATACATGTACCCAGCTATCAATCCTGAGAGAAAGTATGTAAGACTTTATCGAACACATACAGGTGAATGGACCAGTAAGGCAGAAAATGATAGGAAGATATGACAGAATGCAAAGGAAGAAGAAAGAAACAAAGAGAGTGACAGAAAAGAGGAAATTTCTAGCACAGAATTTCCAGAAGGTGGGGACACTTTTATACTGAAAGAGTCCCCGGCATCCTCACGGGTGGGTGAAGTAGGGGGGGGGGGGGAACGTCGTCACATGCCAAAACAATACATTTAATGATCGCTTGAGTAAAAACGTTTGATTTTGGAAATTGATAGAACATTAATAATCAACGAAAAACACGAAAATACCTTTAGTATCAAAATTACACGAAACCTTCTTGTTTGGTACTGATCAAAATGTAAAAACAGATAAAATATTTGATCTTATAATAGTGCTTGGAAAATCATTTATCAGCAAACTTAAAAACTGAGAACTGTGTTTTAAATTAAATATACCTACTTTCCATAGACTACTAATATGAAAAATAAACTGAGCAGTATTCTTCTGAGCAGTATTATTCTCTGATTCGATCTCGTGAACTGGGTTCATCCCATGTTCGCGAGATCTGAGTAGAGATTCACGCAGACAGCATTAGAGCGCTGACGAAGATGGCGAGAACGCCATCAAAAGCTACGGAACTGTGAGTAGCGATTTTTACACTGTTGGGAGACCTTGTTCTTCAAAATTGGTAGCATTATGTCTACCCCCCAACTGTTGAAACTTCCCCTACGTCTCATTCGCGATTACGATCGGACGATCATCACTACCTTTCGTGAATCAGAGAAATTACACCGCTCCCTAGCGAAGTTCAGGAACCATCTACACTTCACACTGCACTGCAAACATCACGGCGTCTTTCCCACCAGCCTAAAAATCAAAACTTCGATGAAAGGAACAGCAGCAAATAATATCATCAATCAGGCACAACGAGCACTCATGAACGAACGCATCAAGCAAATCAACACCCGCATCACTTGTCTGGAAGGGAAAATCCAAGACCTCGAGGAAAGACTGAGCTCTAGCACACTACCAGATGCTATGCTCTCCGAAATCAAAGAGTGGCTAAACAACACACGACGAATAGAATGGGACAAAGTACGCCAACGCCATCGAAAGAAATTCGAACTTCTAGCACCAAAAAACAACAGGAGACAACAGAATGACAAAAGCGAGATTACACCTGTACCGGAAGAAACAAAAAGAAAGACCAAAGAGAGGTGGGTGATCAATCTATCAGATCGCCAACTCACTAAACCAGAACAGGAAGTACTAGAGAAAGGACTAAATTTCGCCGTAGACCCTAACAAGCTTCCAGTGGTAGACCTCATCACAAGCATTGAAACAGCTTGCAGGTATATTGGCCCTAATTCAGAAGAAGCCACACACTTAAGATCAGACTGTGTCAGAATCATGAAACAGGCCAAACTACCGAAATCCAACTTAACACCGGACCAAAGACGGGCTCTGGCGGATTTAAAGAACGAACACGCCACGATGATCCTACCAGCTGACAAAGGTCGTGCCACAGTCATCATGCCTAGACCCATGTACTATGAGAAGGCAAGCAAACTTCTGGAAGATACTACAACATATGAACGCCTCAAGAAAGATCCTACTTCCAAGTTTTCCAACAAACTGAAAGACACACTGAAACGCCTGAAAGAGACGGACCGCCTGTCATTAGAACAGTACAGGAAATTATACCCAACTGTGTCCGACGTCCCCAAGTTCTATGGTCTACCCAAAGTCCACAAGAAAGAAGTCCCCCTCCGTCCCATAGTCGCATCCAGAGGTTCCATCATGTATGAGACGGCTAGATTTGTGGCGGACATCCTATCACTCTCGTAGGACACACAGATCATCACATCCACAACAGTGCTGACCTAGTGGAAAAACTGAGTAACTACACCCTCGCTCATGATGAACTCCTTGTGTCATATGATGTCTCTGCCCTATTTACCAGCGTACCAGTGAAAGAAAGCATAGAGATCATACGCCGAAGGTTACAAAACGACCAAACCCTCCACCAACGTACATCTCTCACAGTGGACGACGTATGTGAACTCTTGTCCTGCTGCCTCACCACCACCTACTTCACCTTCCAAGGTGAATTCTACCAACAAAAAGAAGGAGCAGCCATGGGCTCCCCAGTAAGCCCAATAGTAGCCAACCTGTTCATGGAGGATTTTGAAGAGAAAGCATTGGCTTCTTTCCACTCCCCACCACGATACTGGGGGCGCTACGTAGACGACACCATGACTATCCTCCCCCAGCAACTGGTCGAACAGTTCACAGAACATCTGAACAACCAACACCCAGCCATCAAATTCACGAGGGAAGTGGAACAGAACAACTCCATAGCCATGCTGGACACCCTCATCACCAGAACTGATGGCATTCTATCCTTCTCGGTCTACCGTAAACCAACTCATACGGACCAATATTTACAGTTCGACAGCCACCAGCCCCTTGAACACAAACTGGGAGTGATTCGAACCCTTACCCACAGAGCTAACACCATATGCAGTACCCAAGAGGCAAAAGACAAGGAGACAAACCACCTGAAAAAAGTGCTCACCATCTCGGGCTACAAAAAGTGGGCCTGGAACAGCCCGGGAGGCAGGAAATCCAACACCGCATCCCAACAGCCAGTGAAACAACACCAGCGCAAGGGACACATCACCATCCCATACGTAGGAGGTGTGAGTGACGCTCTGTCCAGAAAGATCAGAAAACTGGGGGTGGCTGTACATTCCAAACCTTCCAACACCATACGCAGCCAGCTGGTCACCCCCAAGGACAAAACCAGCAAACTCGACAAAGCTGGCATTATATACAGAATAGACTGCCAGGACTGTAACCAACATTATGTCGGTGAAACTGAACGCCCCCTTCAGAAGAGACTAACAGAACACAAGAGGGACTCTTCTCCAGTAGGAGCTCACCTACACGCCGAAAAACATCAATTCAGTGCGGACAATGTCAACATCCTGGACAGAGAAAATAAGTGGTTCCAGCGAGGAGTCAAGGAGGCCATCTACATCGCAGCCACCAACCCCCCGCTCAACAGGGACCGGGGCCGTTACACCCTGCCCCCGGTGTACCATTCTCTGATTCGATCTCGTGAACTGGGTTCATCCCATGTTCGCGAGATCTGAGTAGAGATTCACGCAGACAGCATTAGAGCGCTGACGAAGATGGCGAGAACGCCATCGAAAGCTACGGAACTGTGAGTAGCGATTTTTACACTGTTGGGAGACCTTGTTCTTCAAAATTGGTAGCATTAAGTATTCTTCTTTTTATGTATGGTGTGCCCCATTCAGGATGTTGCTGGTCATGCGCCACCATTCACTTATGTCTTCCATTCTTCTGATGAAGGCATTGTTGCTGGAATCGCTGCTGGTCGCTGCACGCAGACTCGAGACATACGTAGTTCTTTATCTCCCTCAGTCTCTTGAGCCTTCTATTGTTCCACTCACTGCAAGCTTTTCATGAGTGTTACATCTAGATATGTGACCAAAAAACAAAAAACAAAAAATCCATTTGCCTTTTTCCTATCGTCCTTTTAACAGGTTTCTTTTGCTTTATTTCTTTCCGAAGTACCTGTTCATTTGACATCTTGGCCATCCATGGAATTTTAAGCAGTCTTTTGTATATCAATATCTCCAAAGTTCCAACTAGTCCTGATTCCTTTGGCAATGTCCGAATTTCATAACTATACAAAACAGAGTAGACAAAAGCGTTTACTAGGAGACACCTTGGTGCGCATGGATAATTTGGAGTTTATTAGTATTCTATTTATTTATTTATTTATTTATTTATTTATTTGTTTATTTTTTTAGCGATCCAAAGGTTGCTTTAGCTTTTGCTATCTGGTTTTTAACGTAGTGATACCTCTGGCATTTGAGATGATTATAGGCCTACTTCCAAGATATTTTCATTTGTCTATTTGCTTGATGGGTTCCCCATTACTAGTTATGTTTAGAGGTGTGCTTTCTTCTAGGTTTTTTTTTAATACTTCCATGCATTGTCCAATGCATTGTAATCCTTTGGCTCTGCTCTCTTTTTCTGTCTGGTCCAGTAGGATTTGTAAGTCTTGGGGGAGTGTGCCATTAATACAGCATCATCAGCATATCGTATGTTTGTTATATTTTCACCACTGATCTTTACACCTCTCTCATCCTCCAATGCTATAAATATTTTTCACTGTACAACTTCTCTCATCCTCCAATGCTATAAATATTTTTCACTGTACAACTTTTTTTTTTTTAAATCTGGTGACATAACGCATCCTTGCCTCACTCCCTTCTCTATGCCGAAAAAATCAGAGACTTTTCCCATCAAGTTTCACCCCTTCTGTTTGTTTGTAACATAGGATGTGGACTATGCGGAGATCTTTGTTGTCAATACCAATATCGTGCAACATCCTAAAACATTCCTCAGGATGTAAGGAATCAAACGCTTTTGAATAATCCATGAAACATAAGGAAAGAATTTTTTTCACTGATCACTCTATCATCTTCAACTTGAAGCTTGCACGGACTGTTCCTTTGAATTTCACAAATCCAAACCGTTCTCTGCCTCTCTGTGGAGACAATTTACTTCTTATACGCTTCATGATGATTGGAAGGATAACTTCTGATATCTGATTCCTTACACTGATTGTTCGATGTTGCCCAGAATCTGTTGCTCCTGGTTTCTTTTGCAAGGGAATAAAGACGGAATTGCATGTTCCCTGAATCATAAATCACATTCACATGCTCAGTCAATATACAAAATATTCCCCAAGAGCTTTTATCATCTCAACTACCACCTTATTCTGACCTATGCCTCCCTTATTTTCATCACTTTGATAGCCGCCAGTATACAAAATAAACTTTCACTTGACTATCTTTAATGCTGAACGGAACAACTATATGCCAATGTTTTCTCAATAGAAAACAAACACATTTTCATGGCAAGTACTAAATCTTGATGTACGCGTTGAAACCATCACTGTTTAAAACATTGTTAAAAATGTTTTGTATATGTTGTTCATGTATACAATATCTTTTCCCTACGTGTTTGAACTGACATAATTTTCTGTTCCCACACTTGTTGTTGATGTTCGCTTATTGTCACAGCCGTCAGTGCCATTTGGCCATTTGTTACTGACAAGGACTTCGTTGACTTTGTACCTGTTCCAAGACCTTCCTTGTGCAGCGTACGGTGTACACACAGGCTTCTGGAATATACCATGCTTATTTTCTTATCACATGAAATGGTGTGTTTGTCCGTTATTTGTTTAAACGTCTATTCACATTTACGTACTTTTAGATTAAAATTGTGTGTGTGTGTGTGTGTGTGTGTGTGTGTGTGTGTGTGTGTGTGTGTGTGTGTGTGTGTGTGTGTGTGTGTGTGTGTGTGTGTACTTTTAATTAAAATTGTGTGTGTGTGTGTGTGTGTGTGTGTGTGCGCGCGCGCGCGCGAGTGCACGCATGTGTGTATGTGAGTGTATAGAGTGTACATATATATAAATATATATATATACACATATATATATGTGTGTGTGTGTGTGTGTGCACGCGCGCGCGCGCACATGTGTGTGTATGCACGTGTGAGCGTGTGTATGTTCAGTTTATATGTTGTTGTTTTCCTGATGTGCTCATTTTCCACAACCAGTTGTCGTCAACTTGGGGATACAATTCATCAGAACGTGGAGAACGTTGAAGAAAATGACGTCTGCAAACGGTCCTCTTCTTCCACCACCCCTTCTCGTCACTCCACCCTCATCCCGGCCCTAACATACACAGAGCCGAGGAGGAGGATGGTGGTGTTTGGTAAACAACATCTATACAGTATGCAGTAGTATGTACATAAAACCCAAACAGCTGTTACATACAGCTTCTGTCTGCAAACAAAGTCAGGACTTCCGTAAGACGGAAAGCTTTAAACGTGTCAGCAAGAAATCCAAACCCTCGCAGTACACCACACTTTAAAAAAAATAATGTTGAAGTATCTGATCTGCCCGCTTCCCCTTCTCTACAGTTTACCCGTAAGAAGGCCTGGTTGGCATAAACGCAGGTTACGTAGAGCTCTCGCCCTACTGCTCGTAATTATTGACGTGCGGCAGAATTAGAAGTTTACTCAAAAGTCATTCATTGCACTCGGACAGTTCCACATGCACTCCGTCCAAATCTGTGAATAATTATCTAGCAGACTCTTTGAGCATGTGGAAAACTCTACGCGCTGGCAAGGCTGATCAGGCGGGGGGTGGGGGGGGGGGGAGAGACAGAGACAGAAAGACAGAGAGACAGACAAAAAGCGAGACAGACAGAGAGAGCGAGAGAGAGAAAGAGATGAGAGAGAGAGAGAGAGAGAGAGAGAGAGGGGGGGGGGGGGAAGGCGATCCACGAAACACTAAGCTGACACCACCCGAACAATGGAAACAGATGAGATGGGCAGCGAACAGGCCAGTACTTAATACTTTAACCCTTTGACTCCCACGCCCTGCCCACCAGCATCCTGCATTGCTAACCATGCTAGCCAACCAAACACTTAACCCTTTGATTCCCTCACCCTATCCACCAGCTTCCTGCAGGAAGTTGGTGAATACGGTGAGGGAGTCAAAGGGCCATGTTTTCGCAGCTGGTGGATAGGGTGCGGGAGTCAAAGGGTTAAGTGGAGACTGAACATGAGACATCAAATCTTGAGTCCATGGCTCTATCACAGAACCAACCAGCCTGGCGCTGTGGTCAAGCGGGTGAACGTCGGACTTCCTCCACTTGGAAGGTCCTGGGATCGATTCAGCTTAAGACACCTCTGTCTGGATCTAGTGGGGAATAGGGGAGGGAGGGGAGTAATTTTTTCGGTCTCCCTGGGTCAACATGTGTGCAGACCTGCCAGTGCCCCAAACTCATTTCGTGTGCATGCGCATGCAGAATATTCAATTTTGAACGTTAAAGATCCTGTAAGTCAGTGGCTGGCTTACGGAAACCAACAATACACCCAAGCACACACGCCCACAAAAGATGCAGTAGAGTGTGAAGCAACATAATGGTATGTGGTCAGCCCGCTTATTAACAGCTTGCATTCTACGAGTTTCAATAAAAAGTCTGATTATGTGTAGCCTAATGCCCAGTGAGTCCGAATGAGTTTTGATGACAGTGTTTAACAAAGACGATTGATCATCATCATCATCATCGATATGATGATGATGATGATCCTCATCATCATCATAATGAACATATCGTTTGAAGACAGTTTTTAACAAAGACGATTGATCCTCATCATCATCATCATTATCGATGATGATGATGACAATAATAATAATCCTCCTCCTCATCATTATAATGAATATCTCTATAGCCCATCATCCCGGGAAACAAGCCCCTAAGTACCCTGCAGTCGACAGAAAACGCTGTACATAAAAACAGATCCTAGCTACCTCAAAGTAATCCATCAAATGTAGAGTGTAAGGAGGGAAGGACAGAAGAAGCAAAGAACGATCCTGTCCACCTCAAGAGTAATCCACATCCATCAAATGTTACGTGTGGTGAAGGAAGGACGGAGAAAACAACGCCCCTCAACACCTCACAATAGTCCAACACATGTTAGGCGGAAGAATAGACAGGTCAGCCAATAATCGAACAAGCGTGTGTGAGACCTACCCCCAAGATCTTCGGAAATTCAACCCCACTGCTTTAATCCACTCGCCGCCTGTGACCGATTACACGTATCAAGAAAGACTGTGGCTGCTTTTTCCTATCCGTTTTTGAGTGTGTGTGTTGTATGTGGATGGGCTTTAAGGCTTGTGTTAGTATTAGGCGGACTAGACATGGCTGGCCCTTATTTGCCGTGGGCACTTCACTGACGTGACACCCATTATAATGTAAAGATCGCTGTTATGAACAGTCCTTCTTTCTTTTTTCCACCAACACCCTTCTCCGCCAGCCCCCCCCCCCCCCCCCCCCCCATTTTTCCGATGTTGTGTTGGGCAGTAAAAAGAACAAAATAAGAACAAGATGATCAAGCCACTGTACAGACGAGAAAATATTGTTTGCATAAACACACACACACACACACACACACACACACACACACACACACACACACACACACACACACACACACACACACACACGTTCAGAGTTTGTTCGAGAGAGAATCATCTCACGCTGAGAAATCCATATCCACTCCATCTAAACCTGCCAGCAATTAGCTGACAAACTCCCTGAGCCTGCGCAAAACGCACTGGTGCCATGTGACGGAGAAGATCCAAAACGATCACAGCACACGCCTCAAGCCTGCATACAAGCCCCATGATCTGGCAAGGTCCTGACGTCATATCTAGCGTTAAGGGTTTTGTATCTTTTACAAAGTTGTGTCAGTCTCTCACTGTACAAATCTTGCTACATTATCACGTGTGTCAGTCTCTCACTGTACAAATCTTGGTACATTATGACGTGTGTCAGTCTCTCACTGTACAAATCTTGCTACATTATCACGTGTGTCAGTCTCTCACTGTACAAATCTTGGTACACTATGACGTGTGTCAGTCTCTCACTGTACAAATCTTGCTACATTATCACGCGTGTCAGTCTCTCACTGTACAAATCTTGCTACATTATGACGTGTGTCAGTCTCTCACTGTACAAATCTTGCTACATTATCACGTGTGTCAGTCTCTCACTGTACAAATCTTGCTACATTATCACGTGTGTCAGTCTCTCACTGTACAAATCTTGCTACATTATCACGTGTGTCAGTCTCTCACTGTACAAATCTTGCTACATTATGACGTGTGTCAGTCTCTCACTGTACAAATCTTGCTACATTATCACGTGTGTCAGTCTCTCACTGTACAAATCTTGCTACATTATCACGTGTGTCAGTCTCTCACTGTACAAATCTTGCTACATTATCACGTGTGTCAGTCTCTCACTGTACAAATCTTGGTACACTATGACGTGTGTCAGTCTCTCACTGTACAAATCTTGCTACATTATCACGTGTGTCAGTCTCTCACTGTACAAATCTTGCTACATTATCACGTGTGTCAGTCTCTCACTGTACAAATCTTGCTACATTATGACGTGTGTCAGTCTCTCACTGTACAAATCTTGCTACATTATCACGTGTGTCAGTCTCTCACTGTACAAATCTTGCTACATTATCACGTGTGTCAGTCTCTCACTGTACAAATCTTGCTACATTATCACGTGTGTCAGTCTCTCACTGTACAAATCTTGCTACATTATCACGTGTGTCAGTCTCTCACTGTACAAATCTTGCTACATTATCACGTGTGTCAGTCTCTCACTGTACAAATCTTGCTACATTATCACGTGTGTCAGTCTCTCACTGTACAAATCTTGCTACATTATGACGTGTGTCAGTCTCTCACTGTACAAATCTTGGTACATTATCACGTGTGTCAGTCTCTCACTGTACAAATCTTGCTACATTATCACGTGTGTCAGTCTCTCACTGTACAAATCTTGCTACATTATGACGTGTGTCAGTCTCTCACTGTACAAATCTTGCTACATTATCACGTGTGTCAGTCTCTCACTGTACAAATCTTGCTACATTATAGACGTGTGTCAGTCTCTCACTGTACAAATCTTGGTACACTATGACGTGTGTCAGTCTCTCACTGTACAAATCTTGGTACACTATGACGTGTGTCAGTCTCTCACTGTACAAATCTTGGTACACTATGACGTGTGTCAGTCTCTCACTGTACAAATCTTGGTACACTATGACGTGTGTCAGTCTCTCACTGTACAAATCTTGGTACATTATGACGTGTGTCAGTCTCTCACTGTACAAATCTTGGTACATTATGACGTGTGTCAGTCTCTCACTGTACAAATCTTGCTACATTATCACGTGTGTCAGTCTCTCACTGTACAAATCTTGCTACATTATCACGTGTGTCAGTCTCTCACTGTACAAATCTTGCTACATTACGACGTGTGTCAGTCTCTCACTGTACAAATCTTGCTACATTATGACGTGTGTCAGTCTCTCACTGTACAAATCTTGCTACATTATCACGTGTGTCAGTCTCTCACTGTACAAATCTTGCTACATTATCACGTGTGTCAGTCTCTCACTGTACAAATCTTGCTACATTATCACGAGTGTCAGTCTCTCACTGTACAAATCTTGCTACATTATCACGTGTGTCAGTCTCTCACTGTACAAATCTTGCTACATTATCACGTGTGTCAGTCTCTCACTGTACAAATCTTGCTACATTATCACGTGTGTCAGTCTCTCACTGTACATATCTTAAAACATTATGACGTGTGTCAGTCTCTCACTGTACAAATCTTAAAACATTATCACGTGTGTCAGTCTCTCATTGTACAAATCTTGGTACATTATCACGTGTGTCAGTCTCTCACTGTACAAATCTTAAAACATTATCACGTGTGTCAGTCTCTCACTGTACAAATCTTAAAACATTATCACGTGTTGTCAGTCTCTCACTGTACAAATCTTGGTACACTATGACGTGTGTCAGTCTCTCACTGTGCAAATCTTAAAACATTATGACGTGTGTCAGTCTCTCACTGTACAAATCTTGGTACACTATGACGTGTGTCAGTCTCTCACTGTACAAATCTTGGTACACTATGACGTGTGTCAGTCTCTCACTGTACAAATCTTGGTACACTATGACGTGTGTCAGTCTCTCACTGTACAAATCTTGGTACATTATGACGTGTGTCAGTCTCTCACTGTACAAATCTTGGTACACTATGACATGTGTCAGTCTCTCACTGTGCAAATCTTGGTACATTATATCACATCTTTTTTTTTTAAAAAAGGGTGGGGGGGGGGGGAGAAAGGCATGAAAAATCCAATCACTAAGTATACACTTATCTCATCAAGGTTTTCTATAATCACACGACAAAAAGCATCCTAATGGATACAGCACATAGCCTCATCTGCCTCTCAACAGGACTGAAATGACGCTTCCCTTATCGAAGCTTCTCCAGTCTATCGTCCATCCATGAGAGAAACAAATGAAGAAATAAAAATAAATAACGGACAAAGAAGGAAAAAAAATAGCAACACATACACACACGTACGCACACACTCACACATACATAATACAGACATACATACATACATGCATACATGCATACATACATACATACATGCATACATACATACATACATGCATACATACATACATACAACACCCACACATCACGACATCAGAAAACAACACAATATGTAAAGGACGTAAAATAAAGAAAAGAAAACAAAACAAAACAAAAAAATCTATACACACACATGCAGGCACACACACATACAATATGTACTACACATCAACATACACAAACACATAAGAAAACAAAGCAAAAGGCAAACAAACACACACTGACAAGTCAAAGACACACACACAAACACATAAGAAAACAAAGCAAAAGGCAAACAAACACACACTGACAAGTCAAAGGCACACACACAAACACACAACAAACAAAATGGAGACAAACACACACTGACAAGTCAAAGGCACACACACAAACACATAAGAAAACAAAGCAAAAGGCAAACAAACACACACTGACAAGTCAAAGACACACACACAAACACACAACAAACAAAATGGAGACAAACACACACTGACAAGTCAAAGACACACACACAAAACACACAACAAACAAAATGGAGACAAACACACACTGACAAGTCAAAGACACACACACAAACACACAACAAACAAAATGGAGACAAACACACACTGACAAGTCAAAGGCACACACACAAACACACAACAAACAAAATGGAGACAAACACACACTGACAAGTCAAAGGCACACACACAAACACACAACAAACAAAATGGAGACAAACACACACTGACAAGTCAAAGGCACACACACAAACAAAAGGCAAACAAACACACACTGACAAGTCAAAGGCACACACACAAACACACAACAAACAAAATGGAGACAAACACACACTGACAAGTCAAAGACACACACACAAACACACAACAAACAAAATGGAGACAAACACACACTGACAAGTCAAAGACACACACACAAACACACAACAAACAAAATGGAGACAAACACACACTGACAAGTCAAAGGCACACACACAAACACACAACAAACAAAATGGAGACAAACACACACTGACAAGTCAAAGGCACACACACAAACACACAACAAACAAAATGGAGACAAACACACACTG
>JAPXFY010000027.1:40286044-40291044 GCA_030674185.1 Monoplex corrugatus | reverse complement strand
ATGGACCAAATTGCCTACTGATGTGATAACGGACCTGAATGCCTACTGATGTGATAACGGACCTGAATGCCTGCTGATGTGATAATGGATGAGTACGTCTACTGGTGTGATAACGGACCAGAATGCCTACTGATGTGATAACGGATGAGTACGTCTACTGGTGTGATAACGGACCAGAATGCCTACTGATGTGATAACGGATCAGTGCGCCTACTGATGCGATTACGGACCAGTATGCCTACTGACGTGATAATGGACCAGAATGCCTACTGATGCATAACGGATCAGTACGCCTACTGATGCAATAACGGACCAATATGCCTACTGATGTGATATCAGATCAGCACGCCTACTAATGCGATAACGGACCAGCATGCCCAGTGATGCGATAACAGACCAGTATCCCTACTGATGTAACAGCGGACTAGAATGCTACTGACGTGATAACGGACCAGTATGCCTACTGATATAACATAGGATCAGTATGCCTACTGATGAGTCGGATGGACGGGAGAGCCTGTCATTTATACCTCAGGCACCAAACACGAGGCTGGCCCAGAATAAATTTCGTTACAGATCAATTTCTTTCAATGATTGAAAATATTATCCGGTGATGGTGATGGAGTGTATGTGTGTCTGTATGGAAGGATGTGCACGTTTTTTGTTTTACTGTACAAACGACACTGAGTTTGTTCAGCGAATGTTATGGTATATCATCAGTGTGGTTGTTGTACGAGTCAGAGTTGGATTCTTGTTGAAAATCACAATGTAATTTCTCTTTTGGAGATAATAATGTTGGCTTGATTTCAGTTTAATCTCTCTCTCTCTCTCTCTCTCTCTCTCTCTCTCTCTCTCTCTCTCCTCTCTTCTCTCCCCCTCTCTCTCTCTCTTCTTTGTGTTGTTTTGTTTGTTCACCACAATGGTTATGGGCCAGAGGAAAAACAATAAAAACATTCCTGACTTTGACTTTTGAGACCCTGCACATCCCTCAACCACCTCCCCCTCCAATACCCACACATCCCCAAACCCCAACCATCCGCACACCATACCATTCCAACCCCCAACCCGCACAACCCGTCCCCATCCCCAGCGTGCACACACACTCATTCTGAGAATTCTGAATTCTGAGTTCAGAGAGAGAGAGAGAGAGAGAGAGAGAGAGAGAGAGAGAGAGAGAGAGGAGGGAGGGAGGGAGGGAAAAAGAGAGAGACAGAAAGAGTAAGGGGGGGGGGAGGGGGGTCGAACGTAACGGACCTTCAAATACTGAAACCAACCCCGAACGGTTTCGTCGTCTGATTAACCAGTTAGCCAGGTAATTAGGACTTGGAGACAGGCCAAGACGAAACCTGGGCCCAAGGTGCCAAAGGGTTTTGCTTGTTCTGCTCTGTTGGCATGCACACGGTTGTTTTTAGCTTAGCTGTAAGTACGCTTAGCGCTAGATGCGGGTAAACCGTGACCTTGTCCGGCTGTCAAAAGTGAAAGAATGTTAGTGACAGTGAAGGTTAAGAATCAGACTCCCCCAGTTCCGACAATACGTAATTTTTCCTCCCTTCCCCCCCCCCCCCCCCCCTTTTCCACAAACGAACATACAATCTACACAGTTTGGTATGGCCTGACCTTAGTTTAAAGAATAATCGTTCTGACTGAAGAGACGAAGCGGTAGATCAGCTGGCCCAAACAGGAGCCCAGGAAGACCACCCAGAGAACAGCGTCAGCTACAGCGATACGAGCATCATCACACCACTCCTTAATACATGGACAAAAACTGACAAAGGGACGACTACACTTCCTGTCCAGAGGGCAGCAAGTGGTCCTGACGAAGTTCTGCACAGGCCACAATGGGCCCAACGCCCATATAAACAGCAAATTCAGTCTGACGCCTTCACCTGCGGTCAAGAGAACCAGACGACTGAAGATATATTGCAGTGATGACGCCTCTATCAAGTGGAGCGACTGGAGACATGGCCGACTCCCCAATTCCTCTGACCACCAAACTCCATGGCTTCATTATCGTCGTCATCAAGTGCCCTGCCGCATGGCGTTGGCGATCATGGCCCTCCATATGTATCTATCCCTTGTTGACGCAAGCACATCTTCCACCCTCTCTGTCCTCAGCCACCCTGCAAGTCCGTCCAATATTTTCTACATGGGTCTACGTGGTGCTAAATCATGGCCAGCTCCATGGCAGCCAGCAGGAACTGGAAAAAAAACACACACAAAAACCCGGCCATGTTCATGGCCAGATGTGGCCTGACCATGCAGCTGGCGAACGAAAGAAGAAGAAGACTCGATGTCACTTACCTATCTTGACACCGAATTCACTGTGTCATCTGGCAGGCATACAGCATACACCATGGTTTCTTCCGATCGTCTGCCACCATCACATGACATTTGCAGCGTTAGTATGTATCGAACTGTTCCCTAGCATGATGGAAAGGCTGTCTTCAAGAAATGAACGCTGAAAACATCGAGATGTCGTCTCATCCTTCCACGTCACTATAACAAAGACACCACAGCCTCCGTATGGTGGCAGACCATGACAGAAGTCACAAGCCTGTCTTGTCTGTCTATCCGTCCCTCCAGTCTTGAAGAATGTCTGTCAGCGACAACTGCGAGAGGAAAGGGGAGACTTTTCAAACTTTTTTTTTTATTCTTTTTTAACTGTTTACTTTATCACTGCCATTATGCCAAGCGCATTTCTTTTCACAGTTAGTTTTATTATTTTTAGCGACTGACTTGCCTTATTGACCACTGTGTCAAGAGCACGTTAGGCAGCAACGAAGATTCTCCACACCTGAGCGTTCTGGGCCAGCCTCTGTATGGAACCCAAGGTATGCAGGTTTCAGGGCCTTTGCGTCTCCTTCTATCGTTCGTCGCCAGGTATTCCTGGGTCTTCCTTTCTCACATCTTCCTTCTGATGTCCGGTGAAAGGCAGTACGGGTGATGTTACCTGGCTCTTTCGTATTTGTGACAATACAATTAGTAACAATAGTATCAGTAAAGCAGGATCAATTGCGTACAAAGACTTCAAAATTCAACATACACGTAAGATCTATATTTTCATCAAATGATCTACGTATCTACATGAAGTGTCATCAATATATATGTACATTGTATAATTATATATATCACAAGAAGAAATATATTACAAGGGTGACCCATTGGAAAAAAATCATTCTGTAGGTCGTGAACAGATGAAAGACTGCATTATCAGCTTTTCGCCTGAAATCAAAGAAACCAGAGGCAGACTTGAGGCCCTTGTTCTCTAAAGGTGCACAAGGTCGACGTCGACTGTGCGTTATATTCGAGCAAAGGAGAGACAACTGTCCCTCATAACTTCACACCCTGTATAATCTGCGATGGGGAAACATCAGCTGAACTAATGGACAAGCCACTGCTTTCATCCATGACACTTACCCTGTCTCTGATTTACTTACTTGTTTAAAATGTTTTTTGTTAACACACACACACACACACACACACACACACACACACACACACACACACACACACACACACACACACACACACACCCACTTCTCTCTTCTCTCTCTCTCTTCTGGTCTGTCTCATTCTGTCTTACAAAATTTTCTCACCTTTTTTCTCTTATACACGCGCGTGCACACATAGATATATTACTATTTTCCTACCTACGTCTCTCCTTCTACTTTTCTCAAACCATAGCAAATGTTGTTATTCTGAAGTCCGTCTGCACTATGTCTTATGTTATTGATTTATTGGTTTATTTCTAGTTCTAAGAAGATTTGTTGACTAGCAGCCGGCAAGCCTGAAAAATGGCTGTGCTTTTAGCAAACAATTTGTTGCAAAATAAACTGTCAGTCATTTTCTCAATGGCAGTTACTTCCACGACAAAGGAGAAGACTTTCTCCAGGTTCCCTCTCCCCCTCCCCCCTCTCTCTAAAATGTGTCAGAACTTTGTGTCTGTGGGCAAAGGGGGGGGGGAGAGGGGGAATGAGAGAGAGAGAGAGAGAGACAGACAGACAGACAGATAGACAGACAGACAAACAGACAGACACAGACAGAGTCAGCACGCGCGCGCGCGTGTGTGTGCGTTCGTTCGTTCGTTCTTTTGGCGTCTAATTGCAAAAGTGCCTAATGTTTCTGTATCTAGGTGTTTGTATGTTTATGTGCATGTGTATGCTTATCAATCGGATGTGGATGTGTGCGTATGTTCTTGGCTGAGTGTTTGGCTTTGTATGCGTGTGTGCACGCATACGCGGATGGATAGATTATGTATATTTAATATACATACATATACGTGCGTGCGTGCGTACGTGCGTGTTTGTTTGTCTCTGCACACTCGTCCACAAGGGATATATACATGATAGATGTGGCCATGGGGCTCAAAGTGAATAACAACAACAACAATAATGAAGATTCACACATACTGTCTGCTGGGTTAAGGGCGGATATATTCCGAGTTAGCACGTCTGTACCTGATTGTTTGATGACCATGAACATGTTTTTGATACTATCTATGAAGTCTGTCTGTTAGTAAGGCTTTGTTGCTTTCTTGTTGGTATGTTTCTTTCTTCGCTATGTTTTGTCTCTTTCGTCTTCCATCAAATCCAAAACAAGAGGAAAAATGACAACCACCCAATGATAGAAAAAAAATAGGTGGAGATTTTTTCTGACCTCCCAGGTCAACATGTGCGTGTGTACGCGCGCAGAAACATTAGATTTGCACGTTAAAGATCCTGTAAGTCCCGTCAGTGTCCGGTGAGTTACGGGAAAATGAAAAACACCCAGCATAGTGTATTCCCTGCCAAAACAGAATATATAGTGTGCATCAACACACCACCTGCACAGTGTGGTCAAAATACCTGTATATACACATTCGAAAAAGATCCACACACACACACACACACACACACACACACGCATGCACGCGCGCGCGCGCACACACACATACACAAACAACACACACACACACACACACACACACACACACACACACACACACACACACACACACACGC
>JAPXFY010000027.1:40263544-40271044 GCA_030674185.1 Monoplex corrugatus | reverse complement strand
CTTGCTGTACACTGTGGGCCTGCTTGCTGTACACACTGTGGGCCTGCTTGCTGTACACTGTGGGCCTGCTTGCTGTACACTGTGGGCCTGCTTGCTGTACACCTGTGGGCCTGCTTGCTGTACACTGTGGGCCTGCTTGCTGTACACACTGTGGGCCTGCTTGCTGTACACTGTGGGCCTGCTTGCTGTACACACTGTGGGCCTGCTTGCTGTACACCTGTGGGCCTGCTTGCTGTACACTGTGGGCCTGCTTGCTGTACACACTGTGGGCCTGCTTGCTGTACACTGTGGGCCTGCTTGCTGTACACTGTGGGCCTGCTTGCTGTACACCTGTGGGCCTGCTTGCTGTACACACTGTGGGCCTGCTTGCTGTACACTCTGTGGGCCTGCTTGCTGTACACTGTGGGCCTGCTTGCTGTACACACTGTGGGCCTGCTTGCTGTACACACTGTGGGCCTGCTTGCTGTAACACTGTGGGCCTGCTTGCTGTACACCTGTGGGCCTGCTTGCTGTACACACTGTGGGCCTGCTTGCTGTACACACTGTGGGCTGCTTGCTGTACACACTGTGGGCCTGCTTGCTGTACACACTGTGGGCCTGCTTGCTGTACACACTGTGGGCCTGCTGCTGTACACACTGTGGGCCTGCTTGCTGTACACACTGTGGGCCTGCTTGCTGTACACACTGTGGGCCTGCTTGCTGTACACTGTGGGCCTGCTTGCTGTACACTGTGGGCCTGCTTGCTGTACACTGTGGGCCTGCTTGCTGTACACCTGTGGGCCTGCTTGCTGTACACTGTGGGCCTGCTTGCTGTACACACTGTGGGCTGCTTGCTGTACACTCTGTGGGCCTGCTTGCTGTACACTTGTGGGCCTGCTTGCTGTAACACTGTGGGCCTGCTTGCTGTACACTGTGGGCCTGCTTGCTGTACATTGTGGGCTGCTTGCTGTACACTGTGGGCCTGCTTGCTGTAACACTGTGGGCCTGCTTGCTGTACACTGTGGGCCTGCTTGCTGTACACTGTGGCCTGCTTGCTGTACACACTGTGGGCCTGCTTGCTGTACACTGTGGGCCTGCTTGCTGTACACACTGTGGGCCTGCTTGCTGTACACACTGTGGGCCTGCTTGCTGTACACTGTGGGCCTGCTTGCTGTACACACTGTGGGCCTGCTTGCTGTACACCTGTGGGCCTGCTTGCTGTACACACTGTGGGCCTGCTTGCTGTAACACTGTGGGCCTGCTTGCTGTACACCTGTGGGCCTGCTTGCTGTACACTGTGGGCCTGCTTGCTGTACACTGTGGGCTGCTTGCTGTACACTGTGGGCTGCTTGCTGTACACACTGTGGGCCTGCTTGCTGTACACCTGTGGGCTGCTTGCTGTACACACTGTGGGCCTGCTTGCTGTACACACTGTGGGCCTGCTTGCTGTACACCTGTGGGCCTGCTTGCTGTACACTGTGGGCCTGCTTGCTGTACACTGTGGGCCTGCTTGCTGTACACACTGTGGGCCTGCTTGCTGTACACTGTGGGCCTGCTTGCTGTACACACTGTGGGCCTGCTTGCTGTACACACTGTGGGCCTGCTTGCTGTACACCTGTGGGCCTGCTTGCTGTACACTGTGGGCCTGCTTGCTGACACACTGTGGGCCTGCTTGCTGTACACACTGTGGGCCTGCTTGCTGTACATTGTGGGCCTGCTGCTGTACACTGTGGGCCTGCTTGCTGTACACTGTGGCCTGCTTGCTGTACACTGTGGGCCTGCTTGCTGTACCTCTGTGCGCTGCTTGCTGTACACACTGTGGGCCTGCTTGCTGTCATGTGGGCCTGCTTGCGTACACATGTGGGCCTGCTTGTGTACACACTGGGGCCTGCTTGCTGTACAACTGGGGCTGCTTGCTGTACACTGTGGGCCCGCTTGCTGTACACACTGTGGGCCTGCTTGCTGTAACACTGTGGGCCTGTTGCTGTACACATGTGGGCTGCTTGCGTACACTGTGGGCCTGCTTGCTGTACATTGGGCTGCTTGCTTACACACTGGGGCTGCTGCTGTACACTGTGGGCCTGCTTGCTGTAACACTGTGGGCCTGCTTGCTGTCACTCTGTGGGCCTGCTTCTGTACACACTGTGGGCTCTTGCTGTACTCTGTGGGCTGCTTGTGTACATCTGTGGCCTGCTTGCTGTACACTGTGGGCCTCTTGCTGTACACTGTGGGCCTGCTTGCTGTACACACTGTGGGCCTGCTTGCGTACCTGTGGCCTGCTGCTGTCACACTGGGCTGCTTGTGTACATGTGGGCCTGCTTGCTGTACACTGGGGCCTGCTTGCGTACACTGTGGGCCTGCTTGCTGTCACTCTGGGGCCTGCTTGCTGTACACACTGTGGGCTGCTTGCTGTACACACTGTGGGCTGCTTGCTGTAACACTGTGGGCTGCTTGCTGTACACTGTGGGCTGCTTGCTGTACACACTGGGGCCTGCTTGCTGACACTGTGGCCTGTTGCTGTACCTCTGTGGCCTGCTTGCTGTACTCTGTGGGCCTGCTTGTGTACACACTGTGGCTGCTTGCTGTACACACTGTGGGCCTGCTTGCTGTACCTCTGTGGGCTGCTTGTGTACACTGTGGCCTGCTTGCTGTACCACTGTGGGCTGCTTGCTGTCACACTGTGGGCCTGCTTGCTGTACACACTGTGGGCCTGCTTGCTGTACACTCTGTGGGCCTGCTTGCTGTACACTCTGTGGGCCTGCTTGCTGTACACACTGTGGGCCTGCTTGCTGTACACACTGTGGGCCTGCTTGCTGTACACACTGTGGGCCTGCTTGCTGTACACACTGTGGGCCTGCTTGCTGTACACACTGGGGCCTGCTTGCTGTACACACTGTGGGCCTGCTTGCTGTACACACTGTGGGCCTGCTTGCTGTACACACTGTGGGCCTGCTTGCTGTACACACTGTGGGCCTGCTTGCTGTACACACTGTGGGCCTGCTTGCTGTACACACTGTGGGCCTGCTTGCTGTACACCTGTGGGCCTGCTTGCTGTACACACTGTGGGCCTGCTTGCTGTACACCTGTGGGCCTGCTTGCTGTACACTGTGGGCCTGCTTGCTGTAAAACTCTGTGGGCCTGCTTGCTGTACACACACACTGTGGGCCTGCTTGCTGTACACTCTGTGGGCCTGCTTGCTGTACACACTGTGGGCCTGCTTGCTGTACACTGTGGGCCTGCTTGCTGTACACTCTGTGGGCCTGCTTGCTGTACACATTGTGGGCCTGCTTGCTGTACACTGTGGGCCTGCTTGCTGTACACTGTGGGCCTGCTTGCTGTACACTGTGGGCCTGCTTGCTGTACACTGTGGGCCTGCTTGCTGTACACTGTGGGCCTGCTTGCTGTACACTGTGGGCCTGCTTGCTGTACACTCTGTGGGCCTGCTTGCTGTACACCGTGGGCCTGCTTGCTGTACACACTGTGGGCCTGCTTGCTGTACACTGTGGGCCTGCTTGCTGTACACTGTGGGCCTGCTTGCTGTACACTGTGGGCCTGCTTGCTGTACACTGTGGGCCTGCTTGCTGTACACTCTGTGGGCCTGCTTGCTGTACACCGTGGGCCTGCTTGCTGTACACACTGTGGGCCTGCTTGCTGTACACTGTGGGCCTGCTTGCTGTACACTGTGGGCCTGCTTGCTGTACACTCTGTGGGCCTGCTTGCTGTACACTGTGGGCCTGCTTGCTGTACACTCTGTGGGCCTGCTTGCTGTACACTGTGGGCCTGCTTGCTGTACACCTGTGGGCCTGCTTGCTGTACACTGTGGGCCTGCTTGCTGTACACACTGTGGGCCTGCTTGCTGTACACTGTGGGCCTGCTTGCTGTACACTGTGGGCCTGCTTGCTGTACACTGTGGGCCTGCTTGCTGTACACTGTGGGCCTGCTTGCTGTACACACTGTGGGCCTGCTTGCTGTACACATGTGGGCCTGCTTGCTGTACACTGTGGGCCTGCTTGCTGTACACTGTGGGCCTGCTTGCTGTACACTTGTGGGCCTGCTTGCTGTACACTGTGGGCCTGCTTGCTGTACACACTGTGGGCCTGCTTGCTGTACACACTGTGGGCCTGCTTGCTGTACACACTGTGGGCCTGCTTGCTGTACACTGTGGGCCTGCTTGCTGTACACTGTGGGCCTGCTTGCTGTACACTCTGTGGGCCTGCTTGCTGTACACTGTGGGCCTGCTTGCTGTACACTGTGGGCCTGCTTGCTGTACACTGTGGGCCTGCTTGCTGTACACTGTGGGCCTGCTTGCTGTACACTCGTGGGCCTGCTTGCTGTACACTGTGGGCCTGCTTGCTGTACACTGTGGGCCTGCTTGCTGTACACTGTGGGCCTGCTTGCTGTACACTGTGGGCCTGCTTGCTGTACACACTGTGGGCCTGCTTGCTGTACACACTGTGGGCCTGCTTGCTGTACACTGTGGGCCTGCTTGCTGTACACTGTGGGCCTGCTTGCTGTACACACTGTGGGCCTGCTTGCTGTACACACTGTGGGCCTGCTTGCTGTACACTGTGGGCCTGCTTGCTGTACACTGTGGGCCTGCTTGCTGTACACTCTGTGGGCCTGCTTGCTGTACACTGTGGGCCTGCTTGCTGTACACTGTGGGCCTGCTTGCTGTACACACTGTGGGCCTGCTTGCTGTACACACTGTGGGCCTGCTTGCTGTACACACTGTGGGCCTGCTTGCTGTACACACTGTGGGCCTGCTTGCTGTACACACTGTGGGCCTGCTTGCTGTACACACTGTGGGCCTGCTTGCTGTACACACTGTGGGCCTGCTTGCTGTACACACTGTGGGCCTGCTTGCTGTACACACTGTGGGCCTGCTTGCTGTACACACTGTGGGCCTGCTTGCTGTACACACTGTGGGCCTGCTTGCTGTACACTGTGGGCCTGCTTGCTGTACACTGTGGGCCTGCTTGCTGTACACTGTGGGCCTGCTTGCTGTACACACTGTGGGCCTGCTTGCTGTACACTCTGTGGGCCTGCTTGCTGTACCACTGTGGGCCTGCTTGCTGTACACTGTGGGCCTGCTTGCTGTACACTGTGGGCCTGCTTGCTGTACACACTGTGGGCCTGCTTGCTGTACACTGTGGGCCTGCTTGCTGTACACACTGTGGGCCTGCTTGCTGTACACACTGTGGGCCTGCTTGCTGTACAACTGTGGGCCTGCTTGCTGTACACTGTGGGCCTGCTTGCTGTACACTCTGTGGGCCTGCTTGCTGTACACTGTGGGCCTGCTTGCTGTACACTGTGGGCCTGCTTGCTGTACACTGTGGCCTGCTTGCTGTACACTGTGGGCCTGCTTGCTGTACACTGTGGGCCTGCTTGCTGTACACTCTGTGGGCCTGCTTGCTGTACACTGTGGGCCTGCTTGCTGTACACTGTGGGCCTGCTTGCTGTACACTGTGGGCCTGCTTGCTGTACACACTGTGGGCCTGCTTGCTGTACACACTGTGGGCCTGCTTGCTGTACACACTGTGGGCCTGCTTGCTGTACACTCTGTGGGCCTGCTTGCTAGCTGTTTTCATGTTATCGGAAGCCACCGGACACCGCTCTCACATTCTTTTTTCTTTCCTTTCATTCTTTTCCCCTCAACAATTCGCTTTTATTTCTATTTGTTTGGTTTTGATTCATGTATTTCACTTTCACGGGGTTTTAATGGTTATGTTGCACGTGTACATTAGTCTAATGATTAACCCTCTGACTTCCTCACCCTATCCGCCAGCATCTCGAATTGTCAGCCATATCAGCAATACAAAAATTTAACCCTTTGGCTCTCTCACCCTATCCACCAGCTTCCTGCCGGAAGCTGGTGGATTGGGTGAGGAATCAAAGGGGTTAAGCTTTTGCAGTCGGCGAATAGGGTGCGGGAGTACAAGGGTTAAAGCACTCCCTAGGATGCAAGAAACCCGGGTTCGAATCACGAATCTACCCTTTACGCATCAGGCGGGAGGTAACCCAGGCAGGATCGAGCCCAGTCTCTTCAATTTAACCCTTTGACTCCCACACCTTGGCCACCGGCATCCTGCATTGCTAACCATGCTAACGATGCAAAAACTTAAAACCCTATCGTTCCCTCACCCTATCCACCAACTCCCTGTACGAAGCTGGTGGACAGGGTGAGGGAGTCAAAGGGTTAATTTTTTTTTTGCAGTTTGTGGAAAGGGTGCAAAAGTCAAAGGGTTAAAGTCCAACCAACACCTTACCCACTTGGCTATAACGCCCGTCTAGTGATTTCGGAACACACAAGAACGTACGTACACGCACGTAGGCTCACATCATTTTTCACTTGCTAAACTCTCTCTTAACGACTACAAATAAAAGACGCTAAGAGAAACACACACCAACACACACACCACACACACACACACACACAAGAGAGAGAGAGAGAGAGAGAGAGAAGAGAGAGAGAGAGAGAGAGAGAGAAACAGAAACGAGAGAGAGAGAGAAGAGAGAGAGAGAGAGAGAACACACACAGAGAGAAACACACATACAGAGGAACACACGCACAGAGAAACACACACAGAGTCCACATCAAGTCAAAAGAAGACAGCAGCCTCAAAGAAGTAAAGGAAGAGATACGTGTCCGCACGTTCATCCATTATGCAACAGAATGTAAATCATCCCCCTTTGGAAATAATATTACGTCGACGCGAGCTTTCTCACAACAACGCTGTTCTGTTGTGTGCTGGGATGTTAAGTTCATGCAACGGCAACGAAAAAGCAAAAGCCCATATTATCATTACAACTACTAACATTAATATCTATTTGATGCGCGTCTTAAAGTGGTCTAGGCGCTTACAATTCTACGATACAAAATAAATAAATGAAATGTAAATGTAGCACATATTTATTATTTTTATCCCCGAACATCATGCACGTACTATCAATAACATCTATACACAACAACTTCAAGAACACAGAAAACCAGGATGAGATAGGGTCAGTATGAACACAGTTTCACGGAAAAGATGGACTTTACGTTAGGTCTTAAAAGACGGAGGGATAGGCACATTTCTGAGACCAAAGGACAGATTATTCTACAGAAAAGGTCCAAAATGAGCAAAAGATCGGAAAACAAGAACCCTGCGTCTGCACCAAGGGGTTTTGAACAGGCAATTATCTGAAGAAGAGCAAAAAGTACGAGAAGAAGACTAGTCATGGAACTATTCAGATGTAAGCAAGAGCAGTATCAAAGACAACAGTGTAACAACAGTGTATTAGATGTTACAAGCAGCCTTGTGTCTAATACACTGTTGAATAGGAAGCCAATGGAGCGCTCAAAACAAGGATGTTGAACTCTCACAGCGAAAGGTTTTAAGGACAAGTCTTACAGCAAAATTTAAACCTTCAGGGAGAAGGCTCAAACTTTCACTGCCACTATCCGTATTTCCCTTTTTCTTGTTAATTAATGTATTCGTTCATTAATCCGTCCACTCATTTCGCACGCACGCACAAACA
>JAPXFY010000027.1:40223544-40258544 GCA_030674185.1 Monoplex corrugatus | reverse complement strand
CCATGCAACACAGCTGGGGTAACAACCAGAAGGTGGCCCACAACAGACAGGCGTGGCGTACCTTCACTGCTGCCCTACATCATCATCATCATCATCATCATCATCATCATCATCATCCATGTAATCATAATAATAATAACAAAACAACTTCTACTGCTACTACTCTACTACTACTACTACTAATAATAATAATAATGATGATAATAATAATTACAACAATATTGTTTAGGTTACTTATACAGCGCATCGTCTCACAAGAGCCCTAAGCACTTCACAAAAGCATGATCTGAGCGACAGAGAAGCAGACACACGTAAAGCAAACACACCAATCCCCAACTGCTAGGACGAAAACACATGAAGTGTATGTCAAAGGCATAATGGACAGTAAGGACATAAGTAAAAATGGTAAAGTAACTGATCTCTTTCTGATTATGTTTCTGACTGATTTAAGTAAGACAGTAAGTTACTGATCTCTGATTATGTTTCTGACTGATTTAAGTAAGACAGTAAGTTACTGATCTCTTTCTGATTATGTTTCTGACTGATTTAAGTAAGACAGTAAGTTACTGATCTCTTTCTGATTATGTTTCTGACTGATTTAAGTAAGACAGTAAGTTACTGATCTCTTTCTGATTATGTTTCTGACTGATTTAAGTAAGACAGTAAGTTACTGATCTCTTTCTGATTATGTTTCTGACTGATTTAAGTAAGACAGTAAGTTACTGATCTCTTTTGATTATGTTTCTGACTGATTTAAGTAAGACAGTAAGTTACTGATCTCTTTCTGATTATGTTTCTGACTGATTTAAGTAAGACAGTAAGTTACTGATCTCTGATTATGTTTCTGACTGATTTAAGTAAGACAGTAAGTTACTGATCTCTTTCTGATTATGTTTCTGACTGATTTAAGTAAGACAGTAAGTTACTGATCTCTTTCTGATTATGTTTCTGACTGATTTAAGTAAGACAGTAAGTTACTGATCTCTTTCTGATTATGTTTCTGACTGATTTAAGTAAGACAGTAAGTTACTGATCTCTTTCTGATTATGTTTCTGACTGATTTAAGTAAGACAGTAAGTTACTGATCTCTTTCTGATTATGTTTCTGACCGATTTAAGTAAGACAGTAAGTTACTGATCTCTGATTATGTTTCTGACTGATTTAAGTAAGACAGTAAGTTACTGATCTCTGATTATGTTTCTGACTGATTTAAGTAAGACAGTAAGTTACTGATCTCTTTCTGATTATGTTTCTGACTGATTTAAGTAAGACAGTAAGTTACTGATCTCTTTCTGATTATGTTTCTGACTGATTTAAGTAAGACAGTAAGTTACTGATCTCTTTCTGATTATGTTTCTGACCGATTTAAGTAAGACAGTAAGTTACTGATCTCTTTCTGATTATGTTTCTGACCGATTTAAGTAAGACAGTAAGTTACTGATCTCTTTCTGATTATGTTTCTGACCGATTTAAGTAAGACAGTAAGTTACTGATCTCTTTCTGATTATGTTTCTGACCGATTTAAGTAAGACAGTAAGTTACTGATCTCTTTCTGATTATGTTTCTGACCGATTTAAGACAGGCAGCAAGTTACTGGTCTTTCTGGTTATGTCTCTGATGATCACTTTGAATGTACAGGAAAGCAAGTTCCTGATCTCGCTCTGATTATGTCTTTGATCAATTTCAGTCCAAATGTAAGATAGTAAATTCTAAATCTCTCTCCAATAATGTATCTGATCAATTTAAGTATGTAGTATAGTACGTTACTGAATTCTCTCTCTCTCTCTCTCTCTCTCTGATTATATCTGATAAATTTAAGTCAGTAATAAGTAAGTTATTGACCTCTCTCTGATTATGTCTATTAGACACTACCTTACATTAGACGCAACCAAGACGTTAGTTACTGCATGCATTCTGTCTAGGTTAGATTATTGCAATTCACTCCTTGCGGGTTGCCCTCAGAAACATCTCAAACATTTGCAACAAGTTCAGAACTCTGCAGCTAAACTCATCTTCAAGGCACGTAGGTCACAGCACTGCACACCCCTGTTTCAGACACTGCACTGGCTCCCGGTTGAACAAAGAATAAAATACAAGATTTGCTGCCTTTGTTATCACATCATTTCTGGAACTGCTCCTGACTATCTCTCTGAACTCTTGACTGTCTACGTACCTTCTCGATCACTCCGCTCTTCTGTGGATGACAAGAAGTTTCGTGTGCCAAAATATAACAGAGAAACTCACGGTGGTAGAGCCTTTGCAGTTTTTGCTGTTCAGACATGGAACTTGTTGCCTCAGTCCGTCCGCCACTCTAAAACTCTACCATCTTTCAAAACAAGTTTAAAAACTTACTTCTTTAAACAGTGTTTTTCCTGATTTTGGCTAGTGGGTTGATCCTGCTTGACATTTTGGATGAAATTGTGCACAATGGGGTGTATGCCAGTGTGTGTGGTGTGTGTGTGTGTGTGTGTGTGTGTGTGTGTGTGTGTGTGTGTGTGTGTGTGTGTGATGTGTGGCTGTGTGTGTGTGGGTGTTGTGTGTGTGTTGTTTGAAAATGGGGGGAGAGGGGTGGGCGGGGGGGGGGGGTGAGAGGGAGAGAGTTTATTTGGTGTGTCTGTGTGGTTGTTGATTTCCTGTGGATAGTTTTTGATGAGTTTGTTTGTATTGTAGCCTGTTATTTGGTTTATATATGTATGGTTTACTGATGTAAAGCGCTTTGAGGTTTCGGAAAGCGCTCTATAAATGCACTATTATTATTATTATTATTATGTCTCTGATGTCTCTCTGATTATATGTCAGATAGCAAGTTACTGATCTCTCCCTGATCATGTTTGTGATCTCTGTATGATTATGTCTCTGATATCTTTCTGATTATATTTCTGATCAATTTTAAGACCGGAGCAGTGACCGTTTCCCTTGACTGACCAGCAATAAGAGCCAGTGACAAAGACGCATACACTACGGAATACTCTCAGCCTAGGCTTCCCTACACATCTCTCTCGTTCTCTCCCCACCCACCCCCCACCCACCCCCAGGTTCCTTGGCACCCCCTCCTCCTCTATTCCTTGCCCTCCCTTTCTTCTAGCAGTAGCGGTGTGGGTGATGTATAAACATTGGGGTTGGCGCTCTCCTTTTCCCCGGGTCATTGTGCGCGGCTGTAAAGGTTTCCGGCTTGGAGCTGACCAGAGTGTTGGTCTGTTCACACACATCCCTTCTCCTGCCCATTGTGCACCACACACACGTCTTGCCGTTCTTTGTACCTGCAGGAAGGGGGAGGGGGAGGGGCAGAATAGGAAATGGACGTCTCAAGGGCTGTCCCCTCTTCGCTAGGCCCAACTTTGTGTATGGTCCGGTGGCCGTTGATGCAAAGACAGCTTACGGTTGGCAAAGGTGTGGACGAATGACTATTAGCTGTGCGTGCTTAATGGATCTGTGATAACCCCTGCCCATCCTAACCTTCACCCCCCCCCACACACACACCCTTTCCCCTTCTTCTCCCACCGTGAACATTCCTTGATCAAGGTTTTTCTAAAAGTTCGGAGGCACTCTGTCTTGTTATTCCACGAAACATCCTCAGCGTTATGACTTTCAAGCCCATCAAGACACACTGAAAAAACGTCGATGGCCTTTTCTACAGAATTTTAAGGCATAATGAAAGATCAACAACTCGTAAGGAACTTTTAAGCACGTGGAAAGATCACTGGATCACTGGAAAGAAAAAACCTACATACTATAATGCAGTATAAATAAACAATCAGGTTACAAAAATATAACAGATAATAACTTCAAATCAGAAACAGGTAACAGTAACGCTGGTCGATAAAAAATGAGAAAAAGTATAATATAATCACATGATACAGAAGCAAATCTTTCATGTAAGCAGACACACATGCACACACACACGCGCGCGCGCGCGCGCACTCACATAAAAATACACAGACACACACATGCACACAAACAAACATAAACGCCCACATAAAAATACACACACACACATGCACACAAACAAACATAAACATGGAGAGAGATTAATAATGCAGTCTATGTACAGATATCTATTCAGTCATGCTACGCTGTCTTCCGACCAAGAATCCCACGACTACAAGCACAATGTCTGTAACGACGAGCTGTATCATTTCAGCAGTAACCTGATCTAGCCGACGTCGATTCTCTGCTAGCATAGATAGATGCCAAGGCCACAGAACTAATTTACTCCATTATTGGCTTTTTCTTTCTTTCTCTCTCTCTTTCTTTCTTTTTTCTTTACTTTTTAATCATGTTTCTGGTCCTCCACCATCACTAGTCTTATCATCCTTCCCCCAATTAGACGACATCATTCTCATTCATTCATTTTCACTCATTCTCATCTGTTCATATCCGATCACATTCACATTCACGTTCTCCTCTTGTTAATGTCTTTGAGGACGATGATAATTCTGTTGCATTTCATTGTATTACTGGTTTTAAGTTTGCTAGCTGAATATGCTTATACTTATTTATTTATTTTTAATTATCTCTAGAAATGCATGCTTAGGTTTACTCATCTACCAATTTTTTAATATCTGTGTTCTTTATCTATCATCTGTTGGTGTTTACTTGTCCCCACCCCCCTCCCTATTTTTCTTCAATTAACATAAGCAATTGTCAGTAAAAACTTTACATTGTGTTTGTTAATTTAACTTAGAGCGCTTTATTCATTTCATTTCGTTACTTTATCTATCTGTCTGTCTGTCTGTCTGTCTCTCTCTCTCTCTCTCTAGATATATATATATATATATATATATATATATATATATATATATATACACATAGCGAGACACAGACAGAGATACATAGCTACAGACATATAGACATATATAGATATAAATCAATAAATATATAGACATACATATATAGATATAGATATATAGATACAGATACAGATACAGATACAGATACCGACTCCTTCAATGTGTACAGTTTTAGCTTCTCTCTTACGACTTTGTACAATAAACGTTACTTTAGGAACGTTTACGTTCTTTCAGTTGATTTCTTTCAATGCGTTAAATACGAAATTCAGTATCGCTTTGGGCTAGATTCTAGAGCTAGACGTAAAAATAAAAGAGAAAAGAAAAGAAAAAAAGAAAACAAAAGAAAAGAAAAAAGAAGAAGAAAATGTCTGCAAGTGCTTAATACCGTGGTGTGGTTAATAATGAATGTTGTCCAATGTTATTTCCCATGTCGTATCTAATCTGATTTGTCTGTCACGATACAGCGCTTGTCACGTCTTCTTCCTGTTCTTTTGTTCGTCACAGCTGGCCAATAATGTGAACATTTGGTTTTCCCAGTTCCTGCCGGCTGTCATGGAGCTTGGAGGTCACAGGAGTTGTAGTAGCCAGCAGCTTTCTCCCCACGTCCCCTGGTGACACAAGCCAGCCGGGAGGGACCTCCAGGAGCTGAGGGTGGATCCTGTGGAGGCTCAGTACCCAGTGCTGTTCCATCCTGAAGGGATTTCCATAGGCCAGCGTCATTCTTGTCTGGTGCACATGACGGGGTAGACATTTGCGTTGTAAGGCATGGTACCATTGCTTCCAGTCAATGCCTATGCCCCCTTCGTTGTGTGCACGCATATGTCACAGAAACCCCTCAGGTTAAACAGGCCCATACCTGTACTTAAGTCTGAAACAGAATGTTGACAATGTCTGGCAAGGCAGACAAACTAACCTTTCAACTGAAAGCTTAGGATTAACCAACATGGGGCCTGTTTAATAATAATAATAATAATAATTACAATATTTATATAGCGCAAAATCTTGATAAAATCAAATCTAAGCGCTGAAGCAGACACACACGCACGCACGCACGCACGCAGCACGCACGCACACACACGCACGCACGCACACACACACACACACACACACACACACACACACACACACACGCATGGCTATAAATGGGGAGAAAGAATAAAAGCAATAAAAGCAAGAATAAAAGCAATGGAAAATTCTAGAGAGCATAGCATATACAATTATATATTATAACCATGTGATTCCCCTCCGAGCGGAGACAGGCTGCAGAAGGGGGGGGGGGGGGGGTTGAGTGAGGTTAGGATTTTATGCGGAGGAGAAAAGGTGAGTTTTGAGAGCGGACTTGAAGGAGACAAAAGTAGGTTGCTGACGGACTGAGAGAGGAAGTTTGTTCCAGGAGAGTGGACCAGAAACAGAGAAGGCTCGTGGACCATAGGTATTGAGCTTAGTGCGTGGAAAGCGAAAAGTCAGAGGATCGGAGGCAGAGCGGAGGGTACGTGAGGGAACATAGATCTCAAGTAGGCTTGACAGGTAATCGGGGGCTGCGTTATTGAGGCTTTTGTAGCACATGGTGTCTAGTTTGTACTGTATGCGCTTTGATACAGGGAGCCAGTGAAGTTGTGCCAGGAGAGGAGATATGTGGTCAGCTTTTTTCTTTTTGAGTACAAGGCGTACAGCATTGTTTTGAATGCGCTGTAGGATGTGAATGGTGGAGGCAGGAAGACCAGACAGAAGTGAATTTCCACCTGAGGGGTTTCTGTGATACATACATAAAGCACCAAGACGCACATTAAAGATCCTGTAAATCATGTCAAGTCTCCAGCAGCAAAACACTCACCATGCATGCTCACCAATAAGACGGAGTATGCAGACTGTGCAGCAACAGTGTGGGAGCACAAATTACGTGCGTACACACATCCGACAACAATCGAAACCCTTCCAAACAACTAAACAAATAAGGCTGCAGTTAACAACTACTCTTCTGGCGAGTCGAGTGAGACCTCTTCCACAAAAATCCAGGAACGCATCACTCATCTGCAAGCTTTTTCATTTTTCAGCCCAACTTATCACAGCGTTCGGACTCTACGAAATGACAGTCACTGGGGAATTTCCTCGCACTGTTATTGTGGCTGCCTATGTTCTAGCAGGGAGGAAAGCAAGCTCCTGTAAAGGCCATCCCATGGCCAGCATCCACACATGCATCCAGTGTCGCAGACACTGCCTTTCCTATATCGGCCTTCCCAGCCACAGCTGACGCTGTTTCAGAGGCGTCAACTCGACTCGACACGACACTAAGGGCGCACCATCAATAATTGACGCTGTCTGACGGAGGCCTCCTACTACTGTGTTCTAGCAGTACCACTGGGACAAGTCCCGCAGGGATGGGAAGCCAGACAAGACAGCGTCTCTCCCTACAACCCTCCCCCCATCCCACCCCCTAGTCGCCAGGTGGCCACAAAAGCTCCCAATGTCGCAATCAGTCATAAAACCGACAACCTGACATTCCTGAAACCAGTATCTTCACGGTTATAACACTAACACAATTCTGTCAACATTCCTAAGCCTCCACGGTGAAACCAATCTTACAAGGCCGGACACGATGAAGCCCCTTCCAGAGAAGATTTTCTTTCATTTCCGTGACAAGCAAGCTGCTCTGAAGAAGAACGACCCACACATAAGTTCATCCTATTCCGGACAGCATGGCTGGTTTCTCTACAAAGAAAATAAATAAATAAATAAACAAATAAATGAATAGATAAAAAGAAAGCTTGTGTGTGCAAAACATTTGTCCAAAGGCCTTCATGTCTGTCAACACGACCACGGAGAAGATGTGAGGAGTGTGGCAAAGAGGGGACCATGCACTGGGCAGCAGCCAAACTGAGGCAATCAGTCTACAAGTTTCAGGTTTAGTTTCCGTCTCATACGATGGCGTTTCCGCGCTCGGAATAAATTCCATATGCGCTGACTCCATGCCATGCAATGGAACTTACACAAAATGATCATGCCCATACACGTATAAGCCCTACACGTTGGCAAGGTGTTGGGGTCTATCTCTATCAAACTTCTGTACTGTGCAGTAATACACAGCGACTTTTTCTTCTTTTTTTTTTTTTTCTTTTTTTCTTTTTGCTGGGGGGGGGGGGGGGGGAGATAAAGCTTCGATGACTTCTTTGCAGGTGCTGGAACTATTTTCTTACCATCATCTCATCACAGGTACTCGTTTGCAATCTTTGAGTTCCAAAGGTTACACATTCCCAGTTTTGTCTTCAGCATTTGTTAAAACATTTCTCCTCTCTCTCTCTCTCTCTGTCTGTCTGTCTCTCTCTCTCTCTCTCTCTCACACACACACACACACACACCATACATACACACATACACACACACACACACGCCCGCACGCACACACGCACGCGCGCACACACACACCATACACACACACACGCGCGCACGCACGCGCACACACCACATACATGCACGCGCGCGCGCGTGCACAGACAAGCTATCATTTCGTCACAGGTGTTTGTCATACACACATTCATCTCTGGGTCCCTGAACCGGTAAGAAACACACTGGCTATTGTGTGTGTGTGTGTGGGGGGGGGGGGGGGGGCAACTACAACAAAACAAAAGAAAAACGTAAATAACGCCTAGTCGTGGTAATACTTCTCTTCCTGTTTCTACCCTGCGAAGACTGATTACACACAGTCACACAACACACACACACACACACACCATGACCAGCGAGCAGAGAGCATAACCCCACTGTTTGTCAGTCCATCTATCTCCATCAAAGTGTATCAGTGTGTAGCGCGTAGGCATGTATTATAACTGTCACTTCGAACAGTTTTTTGTTTGTTTGTTTTTTGCTGCTGTTATTATTTGAATCAAAGGGACTGCCAGCGTTCAAGCAAATATGAACCACAAAAATGAAACAAAAAAGCGTGTTGGATATAACAAACCAAGGAAGGCGTCCGTCTTGTTTTGTTATATCAAATACATGCTCTGGTTGTATTTTTGTGTCGCCTGTCATGTTCTGTAATAATGAACACGCTTCTGTGTTTTTGTGTTTGTCTGGTTTCCACGTTCATGATGATAATGATGATGATGACGACGATGACGACGATGTTGCTGTTGTTGTTGTTGTTTTTACGACAATGATCCGACTCTTGTTGACTGACAGAGCCGCGGTAGACTAGATCTGATGTCTCGAGTAACAAACTCAACGGACAACATAACAGAAAGCTTGTGCGCTGCCCGTCTTATTAATTAATGCTGAGTCATTTTGGTGGTGGAGTCACCTGACGTCTGTCACAGGTTCCCCCCCCCCCCCCCCCACTCCCGACATTCCCACTTCCACGCCAAGACACTGCCAGCGTGCCAGTTTTTGCGCAAACAAGGAGTCCTGCCAAATCATCTCTGGCAAATTTGGGTGAACCGCATACGGAACTTCCAGGCGTGCTAAATCAGTCATTAACAAACTCGAACTCAAACTTCTTCAAACCCAATCAACACTGTGCAAAAGCAATGCTGTAATTTCAATCCAGTGACCTATACAATCCTAATAAATCTTGATTTTTTTTAACCAAATCAAAGCGCGCACTCTCATCAGTCACCGAAAACGTTCACTCACAATGACAAAAACTTGAGGGCACAAAGCACATGACTGGAGGGGAAGGACAAGAAGGAATGCGACAAAAGGGTGGGTGTGTAGAGGGACAAATCACAACTAGACAGAAAGGTCTGTCATCAAGTTGGCCTGCAGGAAGACAGAGTATGTGATAGTCGAAGAGACAGTGGAAGCTCATTCTTGACAAAGAAAATGACCGGCGACGACTGCGGAACAGTCCTGCATTGAGAAATCTGTAAACAAGAAGTGTCAGAAGCAGAATGGAGAGGTCAGACAAGGGTATACATTTGGAGATGGTGGATAAGGTCGCACGCATCTTCACGCATCTACATCTTCGAATGCACACCCCTGCCGGACCTGACTTGTAGCATAGCATACTGGTTATGTATGAAATTCTTGAGTAATGGACAAAAAGAGGAGAAACTCAAAAGAAAGGAGGGTCATAATCACGCCTCTACTTACGAACAGCAAGACAGGCAGCAGAATTCTGAATACGCGGGAGGCATGAGGCAGAAAAACAGGCCAGCTGAAAGCAATGAGTTACAATAACATGATACGAGACAGGATAAGACAAGTCGCCAGTTTAGACGCTGCTCAAGTTGACTACATATACCTGTTTTCGTTATGAACTGCACAGAAAGTTGAGGATCAAGAATAACACCAAGGTTTTCGACTGAATGAGAAAATAAAATAGCGCTGTCACATAGATGGATAGAACAAACTTATACAGTAGAATGAACGTTTACGGTAGAACGATCTATTAAGAGCTATCCACATGCTGTACCAGTCTTCTCATCCAACGTCTCCTTTATATGGAGGTGCATCAAGTCAACTTGTCATTAAATAACAAACCATACCCTACCGAATTTCTCATTCTCTTTGGGGGTAGATTTTTTCCAAATTGCACTGTACTGCATCAACTCAATATTTCGTTGGAAACAGTCTACATAGTGTTTGGATACAGCCTTTGCGTAACAACTACAAAGTTAAAAAGATCTCTCTCTCTCTCTCTCCTCTCTATCTCTCTTTCCCCTCTCTCTCTCTCTCTCTCTCACACACAGACAAACACAGACACAGTATGAGAGAGAAAATGGAGAGACAGGCAGACAGAACCACAAAGCGTTCCGTTTTTGGCTTTTGATTTGCCTTGTCTCGTTTTGTCTTTGTCTTGTCCCGTTTCGTTTTGTTTTGATTTTCCTCGGATGCGTGTTTGTCAACTTGTTTACAGTGTGCATACAACATGGGGCTGTACTGTCAGCAGATTCTCTCGTCTTCCGTGGCCGTACATGCTGGCTGGATTTTGTGGTTACTGTTGTTTGCTTGGTTTTATGTTTCCATAAATCACAGGTCAATGACATGACATACAGGACCTTTAATGTGTACAGTTGATGTTCTGAGTGGATATCCAACAAGAGGGGGGTTGGGGGAATTCACACACTGACACAACAGGTCTGCACAGATGTCGACCTGGAAGAGGAGATGGAAAAATTCCCACCAGACCTCAGGTAGCCAGGTAGGCTCGGAACTCACACCGTCCGAGTTTGGAAGTCTGATATTTTGCCTACCTGGCTAGCGCGCTCGTGTGTTTGTGTGTGTGTGTGTGTGTGTGTGTGTGGTGTGTGTGTGTGTTGTGGTGTGTGTGTGTTGTGTGTGTGTGTGTGTGTGTGTGTGTGTTGTGTGTGTGTGTGTGTGTGTTGTGTGTTGTGTGTGTGTGTGTGTGTGTTGTATGTGTGTGTTGTATGTGTGTGTGTGTGTGTGCGTTGTGTGTGTGTGTGTTGTGCGTTGTATGTGTGTGTGTGGTTGTTGTTGTGTGTGTTGTATGTGTGTGAATGTGTATGTTGTGTGTGTTGTATATGTGTGTGTTGTATGTGTGTGTGTGTTGTGTGTGTGTGTGTGTGTGTGTGTGTGTGTGTGCGTGTGTGTGTTGTACGTGTGTGTGTGTGTTGTGTGTGTGTGTATGTGGTATGTGTGCGTGCGTGCGTGTGAGTGTGAGTGTGTGGTGAGTGTATGTGTGTGTGTGTGTGTGGTGTGTGTGTGTGTGTGTGTGTGTGTGTGTGTGTGTGTGTGGTATGTGTGTGTGCGCGCGCGCATGTGTGTATGTGCGTGCATGTTGTGTGTATGTGTGTGTTGTATGTGTCCGTGCGTGTGTGTGCGCGCGAGCGTGTGTGCGCGCGTGCTTAAACAGTGGTATAGTAGTGTTGTATGTGTGTGTGTGCGCGCGCGCGTGTGTGTGCGTGTGTGTGAGCGAGCGTGCTTAAACAGTGGTGTAGTAGTGTTACTTTCATAAGTGTCATGCCTACCCTTTTCCACCCACATCCATTATCACCTTTAGTCGTCCAAAGACTGACCAACATATTACCTTGTCTACTTTTTCACACGCCTTTCTAAACTCCCTCCCACCCCTTCTATTTCTATTTCTTCTCTAAATCCAATTGTTACCTTTGCTTAGATTCCTCTGTGTGTGTGTATATATATATGAGAGAGAAAGAGACAGACAGACAGACAGACAGACAGACAGACAAGCAGGCAGAGAAAGTCATTTTCTTCTGTCATAAGAATCTCCCCATGCAATGCAAACCTTTTCAACAGTATCCTCTTGTCTTGTCTTGTCTTGTCTTGTCTTGTCTTGTCTTGTCTTGTCTTGTATTAAATACGCGTTCTTATTCTTCTTTCGTGTTTTTTTCTGGTTCCTGTTTGCTTGAACGCGGGCAGTCACACTTGTTTTGGATTTAGTATCCTCGTGTGCTAAACTTGATTTTTCATCCAGCATCTTCGCATGCAAAAACTGATCTTTTAGCAGTAACTCACCAAGCAAAAATTAATAATTCAACAGAATCTTCGTATGCAAAAACTGATCTTTCAACAATCAAAAAAAATGTATCTTTCAACACTTTCTCTTTATGCAAAACCCGACCTTTTTAAAATATCTTCCCACGCAAAAACTGACCTTTTTTAACAGTAAATTGGATCTTTCAACAGTATCTTCCCACGCAAAAACTGACCTTTTCAACAGTTTAAATTGGATTTTTCAACAGTATCTTCCCACGCAAAAACTGACCTTTTTAACAGTAAATTGGATCTTTCAACAGTATCTTACCACGCAAAAAATGACCTTTTAACAGTAAAAGGAAAATTTCCTTCTAAAATTACGTTTAATCTAACATACTTACCGTGGCTCACTGATGCAACAAGCTGCAGTGGTTTGCGGCAGCGGTTTGCCATTCCTGCTTCATAAACAATAAAGTCCGAAAGGACCGTAACTCTGAGAGTACTCGTGCCTTGCGCATGCGTAGACCAGTCCTCTTTTCGAGGAAACCAACACCCTGACTGTGATATTGAAAGCCATAAAGGCGGGGAGGAAGGGAGGGACTCTGCGTGAGCCACGGTAAGAATGTTAGATTAAACGTAATCTTAGAAGGAAAATTTAAACGTAATTTTAGAAGGAAAATTTCCTTTTAATCACACATACTGTACCGTAGTTATCTGACGCAGAATAGCACTACACAGAAGGAGGGCTTACCTGGTTAACGCCTGGAGGAATGAGACGAGTCAGGGCGTGTGGTAGAGATGGGATGTTGAGCCACCACAGCTGAAGCGATACCCCTGGATCCATCTTCGTGCAGCACGGGAGATGTCGCGCAGGTAGAATTGAATGAACGTGCCCGGGGAACGCCAATACGCGGCGTCCAGGACACTCCAGAGGCTGGCATTGTGAGTGATCCCCAGCGACGAAGCCCATGCTCTAATCTCATGGGGCCTTGGGGAGAAGACGGCCAAATCTGAGCCCGGCCTTGCATATGCAGCCTGGATGACTTCCCTCAGCCATCGAGAGATTGATGCGCGTCTAATGTCCTTATAACTTTCGTTGTGACAGAGAAACAGGTGACGCTGCTTCTGGTGAGAAGATTTCGTCCGCTTTCTATACACTCGCAGGGCGCGTACAGCAAGGATAGACGTTAGAGGATGAATGGAGATAGACGGAGAAGGAGTACCTGGCGACTGGTTCTTGGCCAAGAATTCCGGGAGGAGGCGGAGAGACATTGAGCCATCAGGTTCGAAAGCTATATCCCCGGGGAGTCCACTAAAAGCGTGCACTTCACTACAGCCCCTCCCCGACGCTAGAGAAACGAGAAAGGCCATCTTGAACAAGAGGAACTTGAGAGAACACTCCCTGATGGGCTCGTAAGGAGGAAGTCCGCATTTGAGGAGCACCAAGAAAGCCAACCGTTCCAGTGGACATTATACACCCCCTGAGTGCCCGGTCTGTGAGTTTGCTCCACAAGGCCGATCACTGCCGGGGACAAGCCTAATGAAGACATCGAGTCCCGCACAGCAGCCAGGCGTGAAGGTTTAGAACCTCTGGATTGCCGTGCGGAATGCCTGACCTTGGTTGAAGGAGGGACCGTCCTGTCACAGTGAGTTTTATTGGAGGCACATGGGACAGGTGCAGCAGTTCCGGGAACCATGCTTGGACGGGCCATCGAGGCGCCACGAGAATCATCGTGGTCGAGTCTTCCTTCGCCTTCTGCAGAACTTTTCCCAGTATGGGGAACGGAGGGAAGGCATAGCCTGTCAGGATTGACCATTCAATGGACAGAGCATCCACAACCCAAGCCACCGGAGCCGGGACTGGAGAAACATACAGATGAAAAGCGGCAGTTGAACCTGGTGGCAAACAGGTCCACTGGTGGTTTGAACCACGCTGCCCACACTGGCTCCAGAACTGCACGGACCAGTGGCCATTCTGAGGGAAGAATCATGTGGGAGTCACTGAGGGAGTCCGCAAGTATCTTGATCTTTCCCAGGACATGCTTTGCTGAAATCCGAATGGACCGTTCCTCGCACCAGAGGAGAAGCTGTTCCGCTCTCCGAGACAAGGAGTGGGAGCGGGCACCCCCTTGCGTGTTGATGCGAACATGTTTTCCCTTCAGAAAGGGGAGAAACTGTCTGAGGGCTTGAAAAACTGCCTCCAGTTCCAGCATGCTGATGTGACAGGAAATCAGTTCTTTTTTTTCCCATCTTGTACTACTCACCCGTCTTTCAAATCTCCAGCCCCACACCAACCCCCACACTACATGCTGATGGTGGTGGTGGTGGTGGTGGTGGTGGTGGTTGGTGACGGCAGCCAACTAACAGTGATAGTTTTCGTTCACCGTCTTCCGTGAGCAATAGTATTCCCAACCTGTGCCTTGTGTGGAGATGGGACCAGGTGGGAGTCAACACTATCTACCTACTCTGCTGAAAGACAAGCTCGCTAATCTTCTTCACACACTAAGTCTATTAAAAAACAAACAAAGAAACAAACAACAGAAAAAACAACAACAAATAACCCGATCTGTTTCATCCAAACAGTCTGGTCTTTCATCATTAACGTTGTCCGTTTAGAAAGACAGACACAAATACATCACACACACACACACACACACACACACACACACACACACACACACACACACACACACACACACACACACATATATATATATATATATATATATATATATATATATATATATATCACACACACACACACATACACACACACCACACACACACACACACACACACACACCACACACACACAAACATACATGTATGCATTGTTTATACCACATCTGTTCTAAATCAAAGTAACTGCCCATGTTACAGTATATACGAACAGAAAAACACAAAAACAGAAATCATAACACGTGTTTACCATAGCAAACAACAGGCACACATTTTTTGGCCAACTGGACTGTTTAAAGTGTGCAAAAAAGACACCAAAGAACACATACATATACAAACAGGGGAAAACAGGAGTCATTCTCTCCAAGTTGATGAAAACATAGGTGAAGGCTCGGCGTCCCTCCCGCCCCCCCCCCCCCCTTACCTTTATTTTGTGTACTAGTTCTTTGCTGTACGCTTGAAAGACCAGCTGGCCGAAAATTTTCGACTGTCCTGCTTTGTTGTGATATCTGTTCTGTTCAGACGAGAATTGGTGACTGTGTATACTCAAAGAGAGAGAGAGACAGACAGACAGACAGACAGACAGACAGAGACAGAGAGAGACAGAGACAGAGAGGTAACACGGGTTGGG
Organism: Monoplex corrugatus; assembly: GCA_030674185.1. Classification (NCBI taxonomy): domain Eukaryota; kingdom Metazoa; phylum Mollusca; class Gastropoda; order Littorinimorpha; family Ranellidae; genus Monoplex; species Monoplex corrugatus. The sequence goes on along the minus strand of JAPXFY010000027.1, from coordinate 40,243,052 downwards.
AGAGGAGGCAAGACAGAACGAAGAACTGGAGGGGGGGGGGGGAGGGGGCGAAAGAGAGCGTAAAACATATATGACAAGGACACGCAGTCGCACACATACAGAGAGAGTGAGAGAGAGAGAGATGGAAAGAGAGGCGGGAGGAGGAAGGGAGAGAGAGGGGGGGGGGAGGAAGAAGGGAGCGCAGAATGTTTACGGAGGCAACGGACGAGCAGACATGCTTTGTTATATCCGGCTCTCGCCACAAAGATCGCTCGTCGCATAAGAGAATAAAATATAAACAACAACAGCAGCAATAACAATAAAATGTAAAAACAGTCAAACAGTCAGTAACAATTAAGTGCCTGGATAGACAGACAGACAAAGGGAGGGAGGGAGGGAGGTGTGTAGAAGAGGTGGTGCACTACACTACGGTACACGATGTAAAAGTCTACAGCATACAAGTGTAAAACGACAATCGAAAGACGAGAAAGAAGACGCCATGTCAATGAAAAAGTATGAAGAGGAAGGGGAAAAGGAGCAGATGCAGGAAGAGAAAAGTGGGAGGAAGAAGACGAGGAGGAAGAGGAGGAGACGAAGAGGAAGGAGATGGACAAGGGAGGAAGAAGAGGAAGGAAGAAAAGGAGGAGAAGGAGGAAGAGGAGATGGGCGGGGGAAAGGGGATATGGGGGAGAAGGAAAAGGCGAAGGAGAAACAAGAAAAGGAGGAGGAAGGAGAAGGACGAGGAGTGAGAAAGAGTAGGAGTTAGAAAGCGGAGGACGAAGAGGAGAAGGAGAAACAGAAGAAGAAAGATGAGGAGAAAGACCTGAAGATGAGAAGGAGAAGGAGGAGGAAGAGGAGAAGAAGGCGAAGGATGAACAAAAGGAAAAGGAGGAGGGGAAAAAAAAGAAGAAAGACGAGGAAGAGAGAAACAAAGACAAGGAAGAAGAGCAGGTAAAGGAGGAGGAGGAGGAATAGGAGATACAGGAGGAGAAGAGGAGATGGAGGAGAAGGAAAAGAGGAGATGGAGGAAGAGAACCATCGTATATGGCAATATCATTACACCATCTCCTCTCTCTCTCTCTCTCTCTCTCTCTCTCTCTCTCTCTCTCTCTCTCTCTCTCTCCCCTCTCTCTCTTCTCTCTACCAGCCTCCCTGCTGTGTTCAATTCCTTTGTGTGGCCTGTCACACGAGCCCCCCAAAAAACATCACTTATCAACGATGGCAATTTCCGTGAATTTCCGATTTATTCAAATGTGTGTACTGTCGACAATTTGCGATTATTTAAGTTTTCAAATTGTGATTAAAAATACATGTGTACGAATGAAGGTAATGTACGAGACTATTAAGTTGGTAAGCATTTTACAATTTTCTACGTTTTCGTAGTACGCAGAGGCTACCCACACAAGAGCCATCGCATTTACTTGTCACCTACTGGAGTTCGGCATGATTCAATGAACTAACTTGGAATGAATACTGAATGGGACCAACTTCTAAAAAAAAAAAAAAAAAAAATAATAAAAAAGCTTAGAGTTTGAAGAACTTGCAGAAAATTGTTCTAACGGAATTTATCGCATTCGGATAATTCCATATGCACTCCACCCAAATCCGCCGATGATCATTGTCTGGTAGACACCTTAGGCCTGCGCAAAATACCCTGGCAGGTCGGGGATGGTGGTGGAGAATGGGACTATGAGACAGGAAGCTGACCCCAACTGAATGACTGGAGCCTGCAGATGGGCGACGAACAGGCCAGGTTTCTCTGTTACATGCTGAGATCCAACTCAAGACATCGGACCTTGGAGCCTACAGCTTGATCAAGATGGCCTGCGTGAAAATGTGGCCCACCGGAGGGTCAAACCCACACAGCTCTAGCATTATGGACCACAGGAGGGTCAAACCCACAGCTGGTAGCATTATGGACCACAGGAGGGTCAAACCCACACAGCTCTAGCATTATGGACCACAGGAGGGTCAAACCCACACAACTCTAGCATTATGGACCACAGGAGGGTCCAACCCACACAGCTCTAGCATTATGGACCACAGGAGGGTCCAACCCACAGCTGGTAGCATTGTGGACCACAGGAGGGTCCAACCCACACAACTCTAGCATTATGGACCACAGGAGGGTCAAACCCACACAGCTCTAGCATTATGGACCACAGGAGGGTCAAACCCACACAACTCTAGCATTATGGACTACAGGAGGGTCAAACCCACATCTCTAACATTTTTTAGCATAGGAGTCTAACCGACTGAGCTACTGGGGACACTGTGAACTGAGCGAAATCAAAGATGCCCACAGAAAGAGAGAGAGCGAGAGAGAGAGAGAGACAGACAGACAGACAGACAGACAGACAGAGAATAATCATCACTCCTCTCTTCCCAGCCCGCCTCCCAACACCCCCTCCCTGGCTTAACCTGTAGCCTGGGCCAGCGTTGATTAGGGAGAGACGAGGCCAAGCTGTCATTACAGTGTGAGGAGACAGTGTTTGCTGGGGTTTAAACCTTTCCTTTTTTCCTTTAATCACTACTTATACTGTGACGAATGTGATCCTCTAATGAAGGAGAGCCGTAACCATTGTTTTAACGCCCTCAGAGAGAGACAGAGAGAGAGAGAAAGAAAGAGAGAGAGAGAGACAGAGACAGAGTGACAGACAGAGAGACAGACATAGAAGGGAGAAAAACAGAGGAAAGAAAAATATAACACAATCAAACCAAAGAAAAATTACAAAAGAAAAAAGTCTGAGCCAATGAATGTCACATAGTATACGGTAATATACTGCACCATCTCTTCTGGGCCTTTGAGTGAGTGAGTGAGTGAGTGTGTGTGTGTGTGTGCGTGTGTGTGTGTGTGTGTGTGGTGTGTGTGTGTGTGTGTGTGTGTGTGTGTGTGTGTGTGTGGGTGTGAGAGAGAGAGAGAGGAGAGAGAGAGAGAGAGAGACTGACTCATTTCCCTGTCCTGAGGACCCAAACAAAGGAGAAGATACATAATGATGACATAAAATGACGATCAAAGATCAACAATTCATTATCATATTTGGCGACGATTTCTCAGCTATTGATAGCCAGCTGTAGAGTCTACATAACTGATACTGATGAATCAGATCACACGTTACAACAACAACAACAACAAAAGTACAATAAAAAAAATTATTAGTATTATCAACTATATTAATAGTCTCCTTTTTGTGTTGTTGTTGCAGTTGTTGTTGTTATTATTATTATTGTTATTATTATTATTACTACTACTACTATTATCATAATTTATTACTACCACTACTATTATCATAATCATTATCATCATCATCATCATCACATTATCATTATCATTATCATAATTGTTATGATTGTCGTTGCAGCTGTTGTTGTTCTCTTACTGGAATCAGTGAAACACTGAAGTCCTGAAATCTCGGGGTCCTTGTAACGATTCTTGTATAGACCACAGAAGATCTCATCAACAGACCAAAACGTCCACTCCTCTGGGACTCAAGTCTTTCACAAAGCCTGGCAGAGCTCAGTATCAATCTACATTCTAAAATTAATGTTAACATTACAATGATCATAACTGTTCATTTATATCATCATAATTATTGCCATTCTTTATAATAATAATAATAATAATAATAATAATATAATAATAATAATAATAATAATAATAATAAGCTATTTTAAGTTATCATTATTACTGTTATTGTTATTATCATCATCATCGTTGTTGTCGTCGCCGTCATCATCATCATCATCGTTGTTGTTGTTATCATATCATTACAGTTATTCCTTGTTGTTGTTGTTTCTTGCCAATTTTTAAAGACATGTAACACGTTTAATCTAATGTGCAGCCTCGACTGTACAAGTCTAACAATGGTAATGATTTTTCTTACGAGATCATAATCGCGCAAAACGTGCCTATACTGCAGGCACAGAGGACAGAAGATTGTTCGTATGTATTGACCATTTACCCTCAAGGTCACAATAGTGTTTGTATGTAATGTCCATTCTGAACTCAAGGTCATAATAGTGTTTATATGTATTGACCATTTACCCTCAAGGTCACAATAGTGTTTGTATGTAATGTCCATTCTGAACTCAAGGTCATAATAGTGTTTATATGTATTGACCATTTAACATCAAGGTCACAATAGTGTTTGTATGTAATGTCCATTCTGTATTCAAGGTCATAATAGTGTTTATATGTATTGACCATTTAACCTCAAGGTCATAATATGTTTGTATGTAATGTCCATTCTGTACTCAAGGTCATAATAGTGTTTATATGTATTGACCATTTAACCTCAAGGTCACAATAGTGTTTGTATGTAATGTCCATTCTGTACTCAAGGTCATAATAGTGTTTATATGTATTGACCATTTAACCTCAAGGTCATTATAGTGTTTGTATGTAATGTCCATTCTGTACTCAAGGTCATAATAGTGTTTATATGTATTGACCATTTAACCTCAAGGTCATAATAGTGTTTGTATGTAATGTCCATTCTGTACTCAAGGTCATAATAGTGTTTATATGTATTGACCATTTACCCTCAAGGTCATAATAGTGTTTATATGTAATGTCCATTCTGTACTCAAGATCATAATAGTGTTTTATGTATGTCCATTCTGTACTCAAGATCATAATAGTGTTTATATGTAATGTCCATTCTGTACTCAAGATCATAATAGTGTTTGTATGTAATGTCCATTCTGTACTCAAGGTCATAATAGTGTTTATATGTGGTGAGCATTCTGTACTCAAGATCATAAGTGTTTGTATGTATTGAGCATTCTGTACTCAAGGTCATAATAGTGTTTGTATGTATTCACATTCTGTACTCAAGGTCAAAATAGTGTTTGTATGTATTCAGCATTCTGTACTCAAGGTCATAAGTGTTTGTATGTATTAGCATTCTGTACTCAAGGTCATAACAGTGTTGTACGTATTGAGCATTCTGTACTCAAGGTCATAAGTGTTTATATGTATTGAGCATTCTGTACTCAAGGTCATAATAGTGTTTATATGTATTGAGCATTATGTACTCAAGGTCATAATAGTGTTTATATGTATTGAGCATTCTGTACTCAAGGTCAAAATAGTGATTGTATTGAGCATTCTGTACTCAAGATCATAACAGTGTTTGTATGTATTGAGCATTCTGTACTCAAGGTCATAACAGTTTCTGTATGTACTGAGCATTCTGTACTCAAGATCATAAGTGTTTATATGTATTGAGCATTTTGTACTCAAGGTCATAATAGTGTTACACTATTATGTATTGAGCATTCTGTACTCAAGGTCACAATAGTGTTTATATGTACTGAGCATTCTGTACTCAAGGTCATAATAGTGATTGTACTGAGCATTCTGTACTCAAGGTCATAATGGTATGTGTATATACTGACCATTCTGTATTCAAGGTCATAATAGTGTTTATATATATTGACCATTCTCAAGGTCATGATGACGCAAAACGCGCCTGCACTACAGACAGAAACGGAGGATGGAAGAGAGGGATATTCACAGGGCTTGAACATTCAACTCTCTCTCTCTCTCTCTCTCTCTCCCTCCCTTCCTTCCTTCCTCTGTATCCTCTTCCCCTCTTCTTTTCTTGTTACTCTCCACCACCACCACCAACCTTCTTCATTTTTTTCTGATTACAATTTTTTGTTCTGAATCCCAGCTACTTTCAGTAACCCACGGTGTCACTTTGTGTGCGGACACTTTGTGGGCTTGGGGTACAGTCATCAGCACCTCACAGCTGCCACCTCCTCTGTCTTCACATAACCCCCACTTCTTACATGTCCAGTCCTCCCCTCCCTGTGTCCAATACTAACCCCTTCCTCTCCTTCACACACACCACAGTCCCCAAACCGTTTTTCTTTCCAGCACTTCTTCCAGCCCCCCCCCCCCCCTCATCCGCTCCTGTCAAACGGGGGCCACCTGTCAGGAGTGACCGACCATCTGCCCCAGACCTTCGTCTTCCATACGCACGGTAAAACGTTGTAGAAGCGGAGTGCTGGATTGTAGAAAGACGATCCTTATGGGGTGTTTCCACAAAGATTGGGTGTTCAGGAGGTGAAACTGTTAAATCTCTCTCTCCCTCTCTCTATCTCTGTCCCCCCCTCTCTCTCTAAGTTGTCTAAAGCTGCATTACTTTGATTGGTCTTTCCACAGATATAGGAGTAAACGTTTGTGTGTGAAATTATTAATCCTCCCCCCGCCCTCTCTACCTCTCTCATTAATTTGTAAAAAGCTGCACCACCTTGACTGGCGTTTCCACGGAGATTGGATATTTAGGTGTGAAGACTTTTTGACTCTCTCTCTCTCTCTCTCTCTCTCTCTCTCTCCCTCCTGGCCCCATCTTCTGTAGGGTAAAGTGTTGTAGGGGTGAAGCGCTGGTAGTGTTGTGATTTGTAGAGACAGAGCCTTTACTGTGAATTGCACAGATTTCACAGAGTAGGTGTTAACCCTTTGACTCCCGCACCCCGTCCATCAGCAGCCTGCATTGTCAACAATGATGGCAAAGCAAAAACTGAACTCTTTGACTCCCTCATCCTAGGGTGAGGGAGTCAAAGAGTTCAGTTTTTGCAGTTGGTCCACAGGGTGTGTGAGTCAAAGGGTTAAGGTATAAGACTACGCTTTTCGCCATGGTCCCCCCCCCCCCCCCCCCCCCATATCAACCTCTCTCTTTCTCCATCTGCTTCCCAAACGCATCTTTTAGACATTAGGAACGTTGTGTAGTCAATCTGAAGTAACGGAAAGAGAGCTTTTAGTGCCTTTTTTTCACAGAAATTAGATCTCTCTCTCTCTCTCTCTCTTTCTCTCTCTCTCTCTCTCACTCTCTCTCTCTGACCCATCTTGTAGAAGCAGTAAGTAAAGGTCTGTAGTTGGGCTTAACTTGTGGCAGAGAAAGTAGATCTCCACTGGAGCTTCCACAGGGATTAGGTGTTTGGTGTGAAACCTGTGTGTGTTTGTGTGTGTGTGTGTGTGAGAGAGAGTGAGAGAGAGAGAGAGAAAGAGAGAGAGAGAGAGACTGGTGTGTGTCAGAGTGTGTATGTGGTGTGTGTGAGAGTGAGACAGAGAGAGAGAGAGTGAGAGTAAGACACAGAGAGAGTGAGGAGAGAGAGAGGAGAGTGTGTGTGTGTGTGTGTGTGTGTGTGTGTGTGTGTGTGTGTGTGTGTGTGTGTGTGTGTGTGTGTGTGTGTGTGTGTGTGTAGTGTGTGTGTATGTATCACAGTCCCGTTTTTAGTCGGTACTAGTAAAAAACAAATAAATGAAAAAGGCGAATGTACTGCGGTTTTCACTGAGATCAGATCTCTCTCTCTCTCTCTCTCTCTCTCTCTCTCTCTCTCTCTCTCTCTCTCTCTCCCTCTAATTTGTAAAAACCTGCACAACCTTGATTGGTGTTTCCACGGAGATTGGTATTCAAGTGTGAAACTTTTGACTCTCTCTCTCTCTCTCTCTCTCTCTCTCTCTCTTGATTAGTTCTTTTGGCGTCATTTCGTTTACTTTTATTGTTGTTTAAAGCCCAGCCGACTGCGCAGAGCCATATCTGGGCTATAACCGCTTCAAAACACACAAAACTTCAATAGGAAAAAAAAAAAGAAAGAAAATTAAGTACACATATCAATGCATTAGCGCACATAATCTAAGGACATGCCCCTGGCGTTGACCACTCCGTCCAATTTATCGCACAGGGGAGATTTAAAAAACACACCTAATACAAATATAAGCATACATACATAAGGACACCAAAACATATATAAAAACAGGCATAAATTACCTAAAATTGCTTCCGCAGATCTCACCTCCTTAGAGCCAAAAATGCACTTAATACATGTACCCAATAATCAATCCGAAGAAAAAGCATGTAAGACTTTATCGAAAAAATACAGATGAATGGACCATTAAGGCAGAAAATAAGTAGAAATTACAGAAAGCAAGGCAACAAGGCAGAAACAAAGAGAGTGACGGAAAAGAGGAAATTTTAGCACAGAATTTCCAGAAGGTGGGGATACTATTTATACTGAAAGAGCCCCCGGCAACCCAAAGGCGGGCTTTTGGCGTCGAACACCTCCATCTCTCGCACACAAGCGTGCGCGGCGCACAGGCACATATATATACACACATACACATCAACCTTCCCTCCTAAAATTTGTTGAAACAAACTTTTCTGTATAAAAAGCATAAAAGAGTGTTTCAATATAATAAAAAGACCCACTCCCATGGGCCATGACACAGCTAGAGCGCACCACCTGGCTGAACTTAGACAGCCAGAGACAACGCTATGGAAAACTACCACCTTCAAGAGAACGAGAGTTCGGGTTTCATGTTCGGCTCGTAATTACTTTCCTTTTTTTTTCCAAAAAATATTGTTACCGTTTTCTTTTATTGGGGATGCGCGTGTTGTTTGTTCATTGTTTGGTTATTTGTCAGGCTTTTGTTTGTTTGTTTGTTTTGTTTTGTTTTGATGACGGTGGTGGTGGTCTGATTTTCTGTTTCTCTTCGGATGCGTATATGCACGTTATTTGACCCACACTGTACCGGCTTACAGAGTCGCGCAGTCTGCAAACTCAGTCTTCGGTGGACGTACCTGTGTGTCACTCTGTCTTTCTATATTATATATATCCCTGGGGGAAAAAAACTCGAAAATAAAATAAAATACACATACTAATGCATTCACGCACATAACCTACCGATGTGCCCCTGGCGTTTTACACACACACACACACACACACACACACACACACACACACACACACACACACACACACACACACACACACATAGATAGATAGATAGATAGATAGATAGATAGATAGATAGATAGATAGATAGATAGATATTTGTATGACTGTAGCGAGTCCTCGAACTGAAAAAGCTGGGTATTTAAGTTATCCAATAGTGACATAGTTTACAGGAGCTTGTAAGTGCGCATCTGTGTTCTGAATGCATTATACACTTAAGGGGGCTACAGGCACTAGGTTTGCTTGTATACTGAAGTGACCTGGGAGAAAGGCCATACCTCCATCCTTTACCCTAGTAGGCGCTGCCCAGGCCTGATTCAACTCACACCCTCCAAATGGACGTCAGGCGTCCTAACCGCCCGGCTATCGTGCCCCTCAGTCTGGGACTTCAGGAATCCACCACAGTCCTGTGCTGTGACCTTTCTTCAGTTTGAAGTTAGCCCGAGAGAGATTCACCGCACTTGGGACAATTCCACATGCACTTCACCCAAATCTGCAAGAAGTTATCCGGCAGATTTCCCAATCCTGCACAAAATCCTATGCACTGGCAAGATCCTGAGATAGGGACGGGGAGGGGGAGAGGGACCTATGGAACACTATGCTGACACCATCAAAACGATGGAAACATTTAAATAAGCAGCGTACAGGCCAGTTTTTAATGCTGTGGGCTGGGAGTGGAATACATATATCAGACGTGGAGTCCACGGCTCTACTGAAAGAACAAAATCAGCCCACATAAAAAAGAAAAGAAAATAAGGCCTGCTTAAGGGCTGACTACAGAACCCCTTTGCGTCATGAGCATGGTGCACTTTGAAAGAACTGGAACAAATCTGAAGACAGAATGGATTTTTTTTACTGCCGGAAACTGCGCCAAACAACAATACCAAGCTGGAAACAACGGTGAAGACACCGTCATCAGTTTGCATGATTCACAAATAGAATGAAGGTTTCCTGAAGTACTCCTGATACCCTTCACTTCATGTCACGCGGCCCACCACCTTCACAATCGTTGTTGGCGCCCTGATTGTTCTTCTTCTTCTTTTTCTTTTTTCTTCTTCTTCTTATCATTATTATTTAAAACCCAGCTGACTGCGCACAGCCATATCAGTGCCATAACCATCACAAAATGTACACAACACCTCAATGACCCTGAAAAAAAACAACCTGGAAAATAATATAAAGTACACATACTAATGCATTCACGTACATAATCTATGGATATGCCCCTGACCTTAACCACTCCGTCCAATTTATCACCAAAGGCGTTAAAAAAAAAACACCACCTGTAAACGTAACTAAGGACACTGAAACATACATAAAAGCCAGCCTAAATTACCCCAAATTGCTTACACACGTCACGTTTCCTTAGAGTCAAAAATGAGGTTAGTACATGTACCCAGTTACTAATCCCAATAGTAACAAAGAAAGGCTTTATGTACAACATATACAGGTGAATGACCAGCAAGGCAGAAAAGGATAGGAAGAGATGACAGAAAGCAAAGGAGCGAGGCAGAAACAAAGAGAATGACAGAAAACAGGAAATGTCTAGCATAGTATTTACAGGGGCTCCTATATTTAGGGGTTAGCACGCTAAATCTGTCTAGAAGGCTCAACACGTTTTTCCCGTATACGTAATCTTAAAGGCATCTTTAGCATCAGCCGGATGGAACGAGTAACAAAGGAAAGCTCCTCATCCATGCCCGGATCCCTATCTACGACCTGCTGCAGCAATGGTACCTCCACTGACTGCATCATATCACTCGCATTCCATTCAGTTCTAATCAGTATCACTTTATTAATACATACGGAAATTCATTTGTGCTGTCGAAGGCTGGTAATACAACACTAAAACAATTTTAGCAGACACACACCGAAACTGGTTTAAAACTAGTCAAAAATGTACACGCACACACTCTTGCACACAAGACAAAACAGTCGATCACAAAAAGAAACAATAACAACCATTACATCAAGTATACATGTAAACTCCATAAATCACATATACATCTCAACTACTCAAATCATAAATCCAAAATACACCAAATAGTACTTCTGTGAAAACTTCTTTAAATCTGAGCACCTTCTACAAACAATAGGGTATACAAGAAAGGCACATCTCCCACTGTAAGATCACCATTCAACTCTGTAAATAAGTAAAACATGACAGCATTTCAAACACGTGCACGCGCACACAACGCTTCTCTCACCACTCACTCCCACACTTCCACTCCCAAGAAATGCTTGTTTGAATCCATAGGTGCATGGCTGACGGAAGGATCCCCAAAATCATTTTCTAAGGCCAGCCGGCTGATGAATCTAAATCACAAAGGCGCCCCTATCTTCGCATCAAGGACGTAAGGAAGCGAGACAGTGCGCCTGGGTTGTATTGATTTTCACTGCCAAAATCTCGTTTCTCTCGTTCGTAGCTGGTGGTCTGCCATACGGCACAGAACCAGAGATTTTTTTTTATAATCTCCTACTATTATTGCAGGTTGTGGGACCAACACTTGCACAATGACCCTTGCTCTACTCTGGGTTGAGCCCTCTCTGTAGGGATGATGGAGCCTTTGAGCTGGCCCCTTTCCACCCGCACACAAAAGGGACGGACACGCACAAAAACTGCCACGGCCAGCTACGATGGAAGACTAGGAAAATGGGGATCGGGTGAATGTGTAAGGGCATATTAGCATAATTATGTCCCCTTCCACGCTTTTTGTAGCGTTCTCTGTGTAACTAAACCGTTCCTTCGAGAAACGGGCAATATCTCGTTCAAACTCCTACATCTGCTAGCTGGTCCATGTCGGATTTAATCAAGCCTCAGTATAATACTATTAGGTTTTAGTTATCTCAAGCGACGAATGAATACAAGTTTGCTGCTGTGTCGATATGACTAAAAAAAACAAACAAAAAAACAAACAAAATCACGGATCACGCCGTCGACATTATATATATACATATAAAATATGCCATGTCGCATGGCATTGGCAATCAAACGGATAAATCTGTTATCGCTGCAAGTATTTCTCCTACCCTTCTGTTCCTATCCACTCTGCGAAACTAGTATTTTCTCCCTGTATCTACCTGGTGTTCTTTTTCCCTGCAGCTTTCCTGTTGTGACTAGATGCTCAAAGTTCTCCTGCCTCATAAAATGTCCTATAAATATTTCTTGTCTTTTCCCAATCTTCTTCATTAATGTTCTTTCGGGGTGTTTGCTTCTTTCAAGACTGTCCCGTTTGTTACATGTATAGAGTCTATATGATATAAGATATGATCCCGATGATCCAAAGTCAGTCCTTTTGGACTTCTCTTTGTCAGAATTTATGATCCACTTTATAAGTCTGGGATAATTCGCCCATAAAAGGCTTACATTCAGACTTTTCGTAGTCCGCTGTTGCTAACATTGGATAGTGTTATACTTCTGTTGTTATATTTATCCTTTCTTTCTTACTGTCTTTGGGGCAGTATTGGGATTACACACACACACGCACACGCACACGCACACGCACACACACACACCACACACACACACACACACACTTATGCGTGTTGCTTATTTGTCCACGTTGCACAGGTGGTATGTTGGTGTACATCTGGCATGTTCCGTCTTTGATGGGACCGTATGCTGGGTAAACGTTTGACATGACTTACATCAGCCTGAACATGCTTTTCTGATGTTCTGCGTTCGTACCATCCACTTGGTGGCAGGTACTTAGGAAGGATTAAACACAGATCTTCCGATTCCAAGTCAGATATCTTACTGGTTTGACTGTCATGCCCGTCCCATATTTTGCACATATACACACACACACACGTGCGCGCACGCGCGCGCTCGCACACACAAAGCACACGTCAATACACTCTGCGTATCACTAAACACGCAAAGAGAAAAAGGACAACCACGGAAGAAGGAAGGAGGAAGACTGTGACAAAATGAAAAGGAAAGAATACAAGATTGAAAAGGGAACGACGAAGGAAAATGGAAAAGGGGAAGTTGGGTGAGCAGTAGGGGAAGGGGCAGGAATTTCCCCACTTACGCCTTGCTGAACACACGAACCATAGGCAGACTTTACCACCAACATCAGGGATCCTGTAGTGTCCTGCAGCTACCACTGATGATGGCTTCTCCGCCCTTTGGTCTCCTCTTTTCTTTTCTTCTCCTCCCTCCACCCCATCACCCTCTCTGCCTCTGCCCTCTGTTTTCTTCTTCTTCATACCCTCACCTTTTCTTCCCCACACTCATTCTTCTTTCTGTGTTGTTTCTCTCCCCCCCCCCCCTTCACCGCGCTGTCAGTACTACCCTGTGACTACTGTAGTCATGGTGTGATGGTGGCTCAGTACTACCCTGTGACTACTGTAGTCATGGTGTGATGGTGGCTCAGTACCACCTGTGACTACTGTAGTCATGGTGTGATGGTGGCTCAGTACTACCCTGTGACTACTGTAGTCATGGTGTGATGGTGGCTCAGTACTACCCTGTGACTACTGTAGTCATGGTGTGATGGTGGCTCAGTACCACCCTGTGACTACTGTAGTCATGGTGTGATGGTGGCTCAGTACCACCCTGTGACTACTGTAGTCATGGTGTGATGGTGGCTCAGTACTACCCTGTGACTACTGTAGTCATGGTGTGATGGTGGCTCAGTACTACCCTGTGACTACTGTAGTCATGGTGTGATGGTGGCTCAGTACTACCCTGTGACTACTGTAGTCATGGTGTGATGGTGGCTCAGTACTACCCTGTGACTACTATAGTCATGGTGTGATGGTGGCTCAGTACTACCCTGTGACTACTGTAATCCTGGTGTGATGGTGGCTCAGTACTACCCTGTGACTACTGTAATCCTGGTGTGATGGTGGCTCAGTGTAACCCCATCTCTGTCCTTTATGGTTCCATTTTCACCTGCCATGTTGCGTCTTTCTTCGTCTTTCCTTTTCATTTTCTTCCCTTTAAAAATAAAAGTAAAATATTACTAAAACAACCAAGAATTAGCTGAATGGTTTAGATTAAAAAACAAACAAACAAACAAACTACAGAAATAAACAAACAAACAAATACGTAAGAGGCAATGACTAGTCACATCAAGAAGACTCTATGTCATCCAGTCACTGCCAAAAGACTGTCACAAAAATCATGTCGTAATAAGTAAGTAGTCTGTCAGCGTTGCTCATTCCGTACTGATGGCGCCTGTACAGACGAATACTAAAATTGTAGTTTGCAGTTTGAAGCCAGTGCAAGAACGGTTCACCGCAGTCAAAAAATACTGTATACGCTTTATTCAGCTCTGCCAGTAATAATCTGGCAGACATCTTGAGCCTGCGCAAAACCATACGCACTGGCAAGGTCATGAAATACTGACACCACCAGATATGAATGGAGCATGAAAATGGGCAGCGAACCAGCTGGTGAGAAGCTAGAGTATGATGTTGTATCAAGAAGGTAGGCTAGACGTCATTATTATATGAGGGCAAACGATGATGATGATGATGATGATGATGATGATGACGACGACGACGATGGTGATTTGAAAATGATAATGGTACAACACTAATAACATTGATGATGATGATGATGATGTTTGATGATGATGATTTGATAATGATAATGGTACAAAAACAACAACACTAATGATAATATTAATGATGATGATGATATAACTCACTGCCCCTCATCTTACAAGAGCCCTAATCACTTTACAAAAGCATGCGAGACAAAGGCAGACGAACATAAAACAACTATATCTTGTCAACCTCTATCGCTATGATAAACTATAACAATACCAAGCTAAAGAAAAGCAAGAAAAATGAATTACAGTAAGATATTCTACTCCACATGTTAATCAGTCATGCAACTGGAAACAACTTTCAAAGTACAAAAGCAATGAATAATTTCTCTTTATAATTGTACAACAGAGGGGCGGTGGGGGGGGGGGGGGAGAGGACAGAGACAGAGAGACAGAGACAGACAGACAGACAGACAGACAGCGATACACATTCATTTAAACCACACACACACACACACACACACACACACACACACACACACACACACACAGAGCAGAGAGAGAGAGAGAGGGAGAGACAGACAGACAGAGATAACACACACACACACACACACACACACACACACACACACACACACACACACACACACACACACACACACACAACACACACACACACACACACACACACACACACACACACACACACACACACACACACACACACACACACACAACACACACACATATTCACACTCACACCCACCCACCAACAGACTTACAAATCAAAAAGACAAGTCTCCAAAGCAGATAAGGCGAACAGCCAATAACACATATCAACTTCCGCCGAACAAGTCACATGCGTATTCATCACTTCCTCAAGGCCTGCCTTCATCGGCCGACACCGCTGAAAGACAAACACACTAACCAATCCGGCAGACGAATTGTGGAACTGAGTGGAACTGCGACAAGTCACTCTGCTGAAATTACCACAATTACTAATAGTTCGCGGAACAGAATAGGTGTGTACCCAGCAGGAAAAAAAGGGACATTTTTTAACCAGTCGACATAATGCAGTGGTCAGCGTCACTAACTATCGACTGGAAGGTTGTGGATTTCCGTAAGTCCTGTCAAAAATCACTGGGGGGGGGGGGGGGGGGGGGGGGGGTTCCCCGGTGAGGCTCCAATCGGCTCCTGTCTAGGGTTGAGAGTGCTATGGGCTCACTGGGAAGACTAGGACTATACAATCGAGTTTCCTCCAATTAGCTGATGCGTCACTGAGGGTGTTGCTCAAAACTCTCAGGACCAACACTGCAGATGTCTTTAGCTCTCGGGCCTGATTGATACAGGGATATTTATGAAAGCAAGTGTAAACTACAGCTTTGTCACGCAGTCTCACTCCAGAATGGAATCCCATGGCATCATTATTATCATCCTCATCTATCATCATTATCAGAGCGTTGTGAGAAACTGTCCCCAGATTATGTGGCCATTAACGTAGCATAGGAAATGGAACAGCATTAAAAAAAAAAGGGGGGTGGGTGGGGGTGGATAATACTTTCCTCACAAATGATCTGTGTTTATAACTAACAAACATAAAAGGGATATAAAATTTGAACCATGTGAACCTATGATCGACCCTCTTCCCGACTGAATAGAAACAGGCAAAAGAATCGATATTTCATGAATTACACGGATAATTTCAATTTACCATTTCCCATGCTTGCAAATTCCCCTAATTGTCTGTTCTCGGCAAAACGGCCAAATCATGACTTTCTATTTTTAGAAAAAGGATTAAAACAATGCCAGCTTAATCGCGTTGCTACTTGCTATGCCCGAAAAATTCCCCAATGTTTGAAGAGAGCGAGAGAGAGGGGAGGGAGAGGGAGGGAGAGGGAGAGACAGACATAGAGTGCGCGCGCGAGCACGCGCGTGTGTGTGACTGTGTGCGCGCGCGCATGTGTGTTGTCAGTGCAACTTTTATGTTAACCTGAAAATAAATGGTTTATGGTGTGTGTGTGTGTGTGTGTGTGTGTGTGTGTGTGTGTGTGTGTGTGTGTGTGTGTGTGTGTGTGTGTGTATGTTTGCACTGTGTGTTTGGTGTGTGTGTGTGAGTATGTGTGTATGTTGTGGTTGCGTGTGTGTATGTGTGTTGTGAGGTGGTGGTGTGGTATATACGTGTGTGTGCGATGTGTGTGAGTGTGTTTGTGTGTTTGCGCGCGCGAGCGTGCGCGCGTGTGTTCGTTTCGTGAAAATAAATCGAGTTTTCCTCTCTGTAAGCAACAACTCCACCGTAGACTTTACTTATCAAACTCTCGTTTTAGCGAGTCGTCAAGAGGTCACAGCTTCGATCAAACTCTGGTAAAGAGCTGAGAAAATCTCGTTCACATATTTTTCTCACACTTAACGCTTCACTACAAGTTTTTGAAGATACTTATCATTTTTTATGTTTAAAGCCCAGCCGACTGCAAAGAGCCATATCAGGGCTATAACCATTTCAAAACGTATTACATCTGTTTGGTCAAAAAAAAAAGCTGGAAAAGAAAATTAAGTACACACATCACTGCATGCGCGAACGTAATCTAAGAATACGCCCCTGGCGTTGACCACTCCGTCCATCTGTCACCAGAGGATTTCAACAATACAAACCTAACTACAAATGTGAACATACACACTGAAACATACATATAAATTGCCTAAATTATCTAAAATTGCTCCGGCACAACACATTTCCTTAGCGCCAACTTGCAGTCAATACATGTACCCAATTATCAATTGTAAGAGAAAGTATGTGAGGCTTTATAGAACACATACAGGTGAATGGACCAGCAAGGCAGAAAATGACTGGAAGAAATGACAGAAAGCAAAGGAGGAAGGAAAGAACAAAGAGTGGCAGAAAAGAGGAAATTTCTAGCACAGAATTGCCAGGTGGGGGATACTATTTATACTGAAAGAGTCCCTGGCATTCCCACGGGTGTTTGAAGATAGCGTCTCCGCGTTCGGAATAAATTCCGTATGCACTGACGACCACTAAAGTCATATGATGGATTGGATAACTTATTGTCATGGCATAAGCCACATAAGCCCTTTGCATAAACACTAAGCGCTGGCAAGGGCTTGAGGTCCTGGGTTCTATGTCTACCTTTGCATCAATCTGTCACTGAAACACACACACACACACACACACACACACACACACACACACACACACACACACACCACACACCATCCCTCTCTCTTGTCGATACGAAATAATCTCCTCCACCCCACCCCGAATTTTTAAAGGATTTTTTTTAAATCAGGAGCAATCGGAAGGTAACGCGGTCAGTGTTTCGTGTGTGCTAACTATTAACGTGACGTTAACTGCATGTGGAGGCAAGGGAGTCAACAGGCGCTTGTCTGCGGCAGGCTTAAAGACCGTTTATTTATGAATTAGACGAAATTGCAACAAGCCACCACGTCAAACGCGCGGCCTATAAAACTATCAGGCAGGGCATACACACCATGCTATTGTCCTTCTTCGTTTGCTCCTGACTTGTCCGCTTGTGCCATTCATTCTCTCTCTCTCTCTCTCTCTCTCTCTGGTTGTGTAGAAAGGGATGTTTCCGTTTCCGTTTCTCAAGATGACGTTTCCATGTTCGCAACAAGTTCCATTCACACTGCATTTTGTACAACAAATGGACGAAACTTAACGAACAAATAAACACATTTCACATGCATTATGAACATGTTCATATTCATCACACATCTACATATCTTATATGTAAGCAACAGAAAAGTATTAACAATACAGACAGACCTTACATGAAAAAGACATCAAAGTTGCAAAATTTCACAAGACAATTCAAAATGGATTACCGTCTATTTCAACAGGAAGATCACACAGATATATTAACAATATACAGATCTACATGTGCTCCGTATGAAAGCCAGTCATTTTAAAATTTGTTACATATGATCTTCATTAATGCTACGTGTTTTTCTGTGTCAAAAACTGTTTTCACAGACTTTTAAAACAAACAGGGACGTGGTGTAGCCTCTTCATATCTGCATTTGTAACTAAAGAATTTTGCTAAAGATTGACAGTTAACATTCGACTTGGCTCCGAAAGAAGCCAAATATCCCCTGTAGGTTGTCCACAAAAGAGTTCAGATCTAGAGATAATCGCCTTTAGCTAGAATTTTTCCCCTTTTCTATTTCAAACCTATCAAGTTACGTTTGCCTGGAGAATTAAAGGCTCTATCACTTGTTCCTTGTGTTCCTCTATATTCCATTTTGGTTGGCTTGGTATTTTTTCCCTCCTTGATGTCACATAGAATTAGGAATACTCCAGGCTTTCCACGTCGTTGATGACCATCAATCCTTTCTCCCCGTGACGCCCATGATCACGCAAGTGGACAGATAGACAGCAGGAAAGAGGTAGGTTCACTTGTTCAATACAGAATTATACAATGCGCTCCCATCCACCCGCTTACTTGTCATTATCCAATAATGGCACCATAGTCAAGTGGGTAGGACACTGGACTTCCAACAGAAAGACCTGGGTTCGATCCTGTCTGGGTACCTCCTGCCTGATGGGTAAAGGGTGAAGATGTTTCAGACCTTCAGGGTGAAGAGGTCTCAGATCTTCCGGTTAATAAGTGTTAAGAGCTGCAAGTGCCTAAACCGTCTTCACGTGTATACGTACACAGAACATCAAACACGCACGTTAAAGATCCTTCAAGTCATGTCAGTGGCCGGCTTATGGAAACATAACACCCATCCAGCATGCAGGCCAATCGAAGATGGAGTAGACACACTGCACAGCAACATAGCCCCTACACAATGTAGGCGAAACAACATGCACCCGAGAAAAGGATCAGAACAATTGGGTTTTTTTTTTTAATTAGCGGGGGGGGGGGGGGGGGGGGGGCGCACTAAATCTGGGTCGTGAGGCTGACTGGAAAACTGTAATCTCAGTAGGACATGACATACGCCCATTTATAAACGAGCACTAATCACCTAGTTTTTGATTTTCAAAATGACTGTCAGACATCGCTTGGCTTCGCAACATCGTCTGATTTCAATGTTCTTCTGTGCACTGGTGATGGATTTTGCTTTTCTTTAAATTTCTTTCTTCTCTTTTAATAAACACAGATGCGTTTTCGCCCGCAGACTGATACCGAAATTAAAAAAAGGGACTTCTTTCAGTGTCCGTTGAAAAATCATTAATAACAAAGAAATGTTTTTTATCAATGAGCCATATCCAGAAAATATGTGTCTACGTGCGTGTGTGTGTGTGTG
>JAPXFY010000027.1:40211044-40218544 GCA_030674185.1 Monoplex corrugatus | reverse complement strand
TGTGAAGGGGCAGTCAACTGGAAGAGGGAGGGGAGAGAGATGGAGAGAGAGAGAGAGAGACAGACAAATAGACAGACAGACAGAGAAACAAATACACAGACAGACAGAGAGAAGAGAGAGAGAGGGGGGGGGGGACTCAAAGGCAAAGAAAGATTCTGAAAAGAAAAGAATAAAAGGGGAAAAAATGACGGAAGAGAGAGAATGGTCCTCCCCCCCCCCCCACACACAGTGAGAGAGAGACTGAGAGAGAAGGAGGAAAGACAGAGGCACACAGACAGACAGACAGTAAACGACAGAGAGAAAGACTGAATAACACTTGTTATTGATGGCCTGCCTACCCCAATCTTTACGCTACCATTGTCATTAGTGGTCTGCCTACCCCAACATTAAGGCTACCATTGTCATTAGTGGTCTGCCTACCTCAACATTAAGGCTACCATTGTCATTAGTGGTCTGCCTACCCCAACATTAAGGCTACCATTGTCATTAGTTGTCTGCCTACCCCAATCTTTACGCTACCATTGTCATTAGTGGTCTGCCTACCCCAACATTAAGGCTGTCATTGTCATTAGTGGTCTGCCTACCCCAACATTAAGGCTTACCATTGTCATTAGTGGTCTGCCTACCCCAACATTAAGGCTGTCATTGTCATTAGTGGTCTGCCTACCCCAACATTAAGGCTGTCATTGTCATTAGTGGTCTGCCTACCCCAACATTAAGGCTACCATTGTCATTAGTGGTCTGCCTACCCCAACATTAAGGCTACCATTGTCATTAGTGGTCTGCCTACCCCAACATTAAGGCTACCATTGTCATTAGTGGTCTGCCTACCCCAACATTAAGGCTGTCATTGTCATTAGTGGTCTGCCTACCCCAACATTAAGGCTACCATTGTCATTAGTGGTCTGCCTACCCCAACATTAAGGCTACCATTGTCATTAGTTGTCTGCTTACCTCAACATTAAGGCTACCATTCTCATTAGTGGTCTGCCTACCCCAACATTAAGGCTACCATTGTCATTAGTGGTCTGCCTACCCCAACATTAAGGCTACCATTGTCATTAGTGGTCTGCCTACCCCAACATTAAGGCTACCATTGTCATTAGTTGTCTGCCTACCCCAACATTAAGGCTACCATTGTCATTAGTGGTCTGCCTACCCCAACATTAAGGCTGTCATTGTCATTAGTGGTCTGCCTACCCCAACATTTAAGGCTGTCATTGTCATTAGTGGTCTGCCTACCCCAACATTAAGGCTACCATTGTCATTAGTGGTCTGCCTACCCCAACATTAAGGCTGTCATTGTCATTAGTGGTCTGCCTACCCCAACATTAAGGCTACCATTGTCATTAGTGGTCTGCCTACCCCAACATTAAGGCTACCATTGTCATTAGTGGTCTGCCTACCCCAACATTAAGGCTACCATTGTCATTAGTGGTCTGCCTACCCCAACATTAAGGCTGTCATTGTCATTAGTTGTCTGCCTACCCCAACATTAAGGCTGTCATTGTCATTAGTGGTCTGCCTACCCCAACATTAAGGCTGTCATTGTCATTAGTGGTCTGCCTACCCCAACATTAAGGCTACCATTGTCATTAGTGGTCTGCCTACCCCAACATTAAGGCTACCATTGTCATTAGTTGTCTGCTTACCTCAACATTAAGGCTACCATTCTCATTAGTGGTCTGCCTACCCCAACATTAAGGCTACCATTCTCATTAGTGGTCTGCCTACCCCAACATTAAGGCTACCATTGTCATTAGTGGTCTGCCTACCCCAACATTAAGGCTGTCATTGTCATTAGTGGTCTGCCTACCTCAACCTTAAAGCTGTCATTGTCAATGGTTGTCCGCCTACCTCAACCTTAAAGCTGTCATTGTCATTAGTGGTCTGCCTACCCCAACATTAAGGCTACCATTGTCATTAGTGGTCTGCCTACCCCAACATTAAGGCTACCATTGTCATTAGTGGTCTGCCTACCCCAACATTAAGGCTACCATTGTCATTAGTTGTCTGCCTACCCCAACATTAAGGCTGTCATTGTCATTAGTGGTCTGCCTACCTCAACATTAAAGCTGTCATTGTCATTACGGTCTGCCTACCTCAACCTTAAAGCTGTCATTGTCATTAGTGGTCTGCCTACCTCAACCTTAAAGCTGTCATTGTCATTGGTTGTCCGCCTACCTCAACCTTAAAGCTGTCATTGTCATAAGTGGTCTGCCTACCTCAACCATAAAGCTGTCATTGTCATTAGTGGTCTGCCTACCTCAACCTTAAAGCTGTCATTGTCATTAGTGGTCTGCCTACTCAACCTTAAGGTTATCATTGTCATTAGTGGTCTGCCTACCTCAACCTTAAAGCTGTCATTGTCATTAGTGGTCTGCCTACCTCAACCTTAAAGCTGTCATTGTCATTAGTGGTCTGCCTACCTCAACCTTAAAGCTGTCATTGTCATTAGTGGTCTGCCTACCTCAAACTTAAGGTTATCGTTGTCATTAGTGGTCTGCCTACCTCAACCTTAAGGTTATCATTGTCATTAGTGGTCTGCCTACCTCAACCTTAAGGTTATCATTGTCATTAGTGGTCTGCCTACCTCAACCTTAAGGTTATCATTGTCATTAGTGGTCTGCCTACCTCAACCTTAAGGTTATCATTGTCATTAGTGGTCTGCCTACCTCAACATTAAGGTTATCATTGTCATTAGTGGTCTGCCTACCTCAACCTTAAAGCTGTCATTGTCATTAGTGGTCTGCCTACCTCAACCTTAAGGCTGTCATTGTCATTAGTTGTATGCCTACCTCAACCTTAAAGCTGTCATTGTCATTAGTGGTCTGCCTACCTCAACCTTAAGGCTGTCATTGTCATTAGTTGTATGCCTACCTCAACACTAAGGCTGTCATTGTCATTAGTTGTATGCCTACCTCAACACTAAGGCTGTCATTGTCATTAGTTGTATGCCTACCTCAACCTTAAGGTTATCATTGTCATTAGCTATTCACTCGGACTGCAGCACCAGAGCTACAGCCACGTGTTGTGTTTGATATATTATTGTGGGGATTACCTTCAGCATCACGCTCTCTTTCGGAAATAGAGGCGAAATCTCCATAAGACGGATGTGACTGTCGAAGCGGCAGGATATAAATAAAAATGGTCGGACACACCAGTTTTTCTTCCATCACGAGACCTGCACTTGTCATTGCAGACGTACATGTACATGCATACACAGAGGGATGTACCATGAATAATATGGTTGTGTATATGTGTACATATGGGATTTCCACAGTGATTTTGTACTTGTATACGTACCTGTGTACATAAATTAAAGGAACACAGGCTAAACAGGACAAAACAAGCAACAAAATCTGACATCGACATATTCAAAGATAAAGAAACCACCGTTACTTTCCAAATTGAGACTGACAATCTTTTTTCGGCCCTGTTGAAAGAATGGTCAATTAACAAAAAATACCCAAATGAACTATGGGAAGATATCAAACGAATTTGGGCAGAAACAACTGATACAAAAATAGAAAAACAAAAAAGGCACCGAAATCATATATCAGTAAACAAGTGAAAGGACTAGCTAAACAGAAAAGTGAAGCACGTAAAAATGACAACCAAGAAGAATCAAGAAACTGGAAAGAGAAATACAAACCAAAGCACGAAGGGACAAAAGAGCGTGGTTTGAGCAAGAATGTGCTAAAATCTTTGACTGCAAAGCAGAAAGGAAATCAAACCAGATGTTCGAACAAATTCAGATTTCCACCACAAAATCAGTGTATCAAAAGAGAGAGAGAAAGGGGGGGGGGGGGGGCAGACGGACAGACAACACACAGACAGACCACGACAGACAGACGACAGAAAATTAACCGACACTGACATTTCAGCGACAAAAGCGTGTCATGGTCCTTAGGTCATGGCGTACAATTCACTGTCTACGACATAAACGAACACGACACATGTAATTTAAAACAACGCAAAAAAGGCAATCAAAAAACGCACAAAAACTTCAATCAAATGCCCCTTACTTGAACAAGATACAGGCGGACAGATACACACACTGACGGACACAGGGATAGAACGACAGGGGTTAGGTGGAGGTGGGGGGAAGGGTGTCGGACAAACGGACATGGACGAGGAGACAACATTCAAAGTCACCAAGCCTTAGAGCCACCACCATCATCCAAATCGAGCAAGACACTCTAAGAGGGACAGTCGACAATCGGACAGGGGTGGGGGTGGGGGAAGAAAGGACACGTCAGCGCAAGAAGCAGCAAGAAAGGCACCGACCGCTGAAGGAGGCCGCTGAAAACCACCATCACCAACCCTAAACAACAAGAGAAGCATAGTAACTCCCGAACATGGAGGGGAGGGAAGATGAGGACGAGGGAGTGAAGTATGCCAAGGCCACAAAACATGGAAGGGTGAGACACAGACAGAGCGCACACACACCACACACAACACACACACACACACACACGCACGCACACCGAGACCTGATCAATCGATACCCACACTTGTACACTGACTGTGCAAAACGACCCAACGAAGACCACAGTCATCATCAGCACGGCACCAGACAATGACTGAGGCCTGGCCCCAGCAGCAAGCCTGCCACAGCCCACTGCTGCAAGCCTGCTGTCCACACACTCCCTCATCCCCTTCCCCATCCCCAGACACATCCACTCCACCCCACTCTCTCCCTCTCTCTCTCATTCGCCTCTTTGTCCTTGACAGTCATTTTGCATAATAAACAGCGCCGAGTTTCCAGGCTCAGTGTTTCCAGGTTGTGTGTGTATGCGTGCCGTGCACACGGAACTCTTAACAGCAATGGTCACAGTTTTCTATCGCTTCCCCTATACCCCCCTCCCCTCCTCCCCTTCTTTTCGTCCTCTCTTCGTCACACCCTTCATCATTCTCAAAACCTCACAAAAGATGGTTAGTAACGTTACCCTCAGAAAATTGAGTTCAACTCTAGTAGGCCTCAAAATTCTGGAAACCATAACGATCTCTCTCTCTCTCTCTCTCTCTCTCTCTTTCTCTCTCTCTGAGTCTCTCTCTCTCCCAAATTTACAATTGTAAGATGTTATATTTCAAAATTTGGATTTTTTAGATCTGTATCCTGTATGAGGCTTTGTAGTTTGTTTTATTTAACATATAGACCTATGCGTTATTGCGATAATTATGGAAATTTTTCAGACTTATAGGCTGACTGGAACTAATACCAGCAGCAAGAAGAAGAAGAACAAGATCAAAAACAGCGACAACAACTGTCATCATCAACATCTACATCACCGTCATCTCCATTCAATGATATTTTCATCAGCATCATCACCATCATTATCTCAACACCATTCCAAAAAATTGGAAGTTCAATATACAGGGGGAAGGGGGTGGGGAGGATGTAACACAGACTGAACTAGATTCGGTCAGCCCGAGGAGTCCATGTCACTGTCAGTCAACCAAAACAACCGAATGTGGATTGTCACAGGATCTTTCTGCATGCGGTTTTACACCAAATACTCACGACAGACTAGACGCTTGGTTGGATCTATGTGCCTGCACTGGTTTGCGATTCCATACTGGCTCCAAAAAACTTTGTGTGTGTGTGTGCGGTCTTCGGTCACCCAGCTGTGAATGGGCACCTGCCTATCTTTTGGACTGGGGAAGGTAAAGCAGTGAGGCTGAAGAGATAGGCATCGCCCTTGTAACTCTGGCTCCGAGAAAAGTTGGAGATCTCTACGACCTCATTCCCCTATAATTTTAAGAGTATGGGTTGTCCAATTTACCAACTTTTGACAACAGCAGGAATTAGTGAACGTGCCAGTCCGCATGAGCTTGACCATTAAACTGGACACAGTAGCAGAAATGGGGACAGGTGTCAGGATTTGTCATTTTCTTACCCACAGATCTCAGCAACATTCTGAATATTTGTTCAGACCAGCAGAAAATCATAAATCAATGTTTTTGTCAGTAATACAGCATCCTTTCTTATTCTCGATTTTTTTTTTCAATTTGGCTGGTCTGATAACTTAATGATTTTCTGTAGTTAAACAATTCGGGAAAAGAATGACAACTCTGCCAGTCAGTTTTTGAACGTTGCGCCACGGTAAATCGTATGCTGAACCTCTGCAAACTGCATAAAAAGACGCTATTTAATGTTTCACTGTTTTTTTTGTTTTTTTGTTTTTTTAGGTGTGCCATGAGCATACGACAGATGATTTGTTGACACTGTTGATGGTTTGCTGTGACAGTGATGAAGTTTTACCTCATTCAACAACGACAATGACAACACTACAACACCTGTCTGGTCGTCGTGTTCTTGCTATTGCTTTTACTGCCGCTGATGATGAAAATACACGTACTATTAATAGTTTACTAGCAATAATAGCAATAATGATGATACGATGCCACAAGATCGGTATTTACGACTGAAAAAGGCACATGGCGGGCAAGTACATACGTAACATGTGATGGAAGCACTGAGCGATGCATAATAAAAAGAATGAACACACACGCACGGACACACACACACACACAAACACACATGCACGCACACACACACATACACAAACACACACACACAAACACATTCACACACACACACACACACACACACACACACACATTCACACACACACACACATACACACACGCACGCCCACACACACACGCACGCCCACACACACACATACAAACACACACGCACGCACACACACACACACACATACACAAAAACATTCACACACACACACACACACAAACACACGCACGCACGCACGCGCGCGCGCGCGCACACACACATACACACGTGTACAAAAACGTAAACGACAAGGGCTGTGGGAGTTACGGGTTTGGGGAACTAACAGAACGTAAAAGCCAATATTCGCGTAAACAGTTTGTTTTAACAGCAGAATGGTGGATCAATAAGATTTACAACGATCAGGATATGGCTGGTGTATGCATGAAACTAGGGGCTAAAAGAAAGTGGACGTAGACGGCTGGGGAGCATTATACAGTTAAGGGCTGACAGATGTTGGCAATGGATGGGTAATTGATTTAAACAACAAGCTGAACAATGAATAGAAAGACCAGACAAACAGGAACAGACCCAAAACAACTTTGGCCGTCACAGATCCCCATGCCTGCAATACAGCGTTGGTCGACAGTGCTTTGGTAACGCACAGCTGGTGTTTTCTAATACACAGTGAGCAAACATGCGGCGCTCTTTCCAACCAACATCAAGCTTTTTTCGTGTACGCTCGGTAAAACTATATTGTTTTTTCTAACATACACCTGCTTCATATTACGGCGCATTTTGGAAAGTACAGCTGGCACAGATATGGATTTTTTTGCTATTGTAAGTTGGTTGATGTATGACGCTTTTTCTGTTGTACAGTTGGTTGATGTATGGCACATTTTCTTCTGTACAACTGCCACAGATTATGTTTTTTTTTATATAGCTGCCACAAATAATGCCTTTTTTAACGGCTGGAACAT
>JAPXFY010000027.1:40193544-40206044 GCA_030674185.1 Monoplex corrugatus | reverse complement strand
ATCTATCTGTCTATCTGTCTGTCTGTCTGTATATCTATCTATCTGTCTATCTATCTATCTATCTATCTATCTATCTATTTATCTATCTATCTAATCTATCTGTCTGTCTGTCTGTCTATATATCTATCTATCTGTCTGTCTGTCTGCCTGTCTATCTATCTACCTATCTATGTGTGTGTATGTACCCAAACACACACACACACACACACACACACACACACACACACACACACACACACACACACACACACACACACACACACACTGCAGTCGTTTTACCCACACAACGAAGTAAATGGAATAAACAATAACGGACAATTACACAAAACGCACAGCTACCAATCTGTTTAAAGGGGTAGGAACAGAATGTGGGTTTCCACAAAAGCGAGTGATAAGGGTATTTCCTTTGCAAAGCCGTCAATCTTGGTCAATAATATGGCTGACTTTTACACAAAATGGTTTGAACAGTAACAAGCTGAATCTTTTACCGCAGTGTCGAGAAACACAGACCACTCATAATCATGTTAATCGCACTCAGTGAAGAGTGACTCAAGATCACATGTCGTGATGCAAGTGAACAGCGCAATAGACTGGCCATAGGAAGGTTGGGGGTTTGAATTCCACCTTCCTATCAAAATCATTGCCGGGATTTGTCGGCCTAAATCAGCCCCTACCCACAGATGAGTGTGCTACGGGCTCACTGGGAAGACTGGGACCTCACAATCGAGTCTTCACCCCTGCAGAGATGCATCACTGAGAGTGTTGCTCAAATTTCCTGAACAACACCGCAGGTGTCTGCAACCTTGCCGACCTGATTGACGCAAGGGTCACTTGATGAAAGGAAGCACAGAGCGTACACACAACCTTGTCACTCCGTCTCAAGCCAGAATGGAACACCACAGTAGCAGTAGGCCTCCTTCGGTCATGGCTGACCATGGACAAAGTACATCCGACCTAATGTCTAGATGGGCTGTCTGCTTGGTCCAAGCAGCGTCGCCTGTGACTGTAGAGACCAATGCGAGAGAGGCAATCTCTGTCGCAGCGGTCGCATGTGTATGCTGATGATGGTCTGTTGGCTGTCGTCCCTTTTCTACGAAGTCGCTTTTCCTCTGCAGCAGCTGACAGTTTGTCCTCACCAATCCGCAGCTGTTTCTTGAGAGTGCTTCTCCAGCTGTTGCGGTCATCTGCGAGGTCTCCCAAGACTCACTGTTGATCTCAAGCGCCTTCATGTCACGTTTGCAAACGTCTTTGTATCTCAGCTGTGTTTCTCTGCCCTGTGGCAAGCTCTTTTGGGATGCGACCATCTTCCTTGCGACGAACGTGGCCCAGCCAGCGCAGCCGACGCTGTCTCAGCATGGTATACATGGTTGGGAGGCCAGCACGGGTCAGGACTTCGGTGTTGGTCTTCTTGTCTTGCCAGGAAATGCCGAGTATGCGACGTAGGCTTTTCAGGTGGAAGGTATTGAGCCTTTTCTCCTGATGAGCATGTGTGGTCCACGCCCCGCTGCCATACAGCAAGGTGCTGAGGACACAGGCGTTGTATACAGCCATCCTTGTCTTCGTGGTCGCTTGGGATTTGTCCACACCCTTTGTGTGAGGCGGGCTAGTGTTGTGGATGCCTTCCCGATCCTCTTGTCGATCTCTGTGTCAAGGGAGAGGTTATCGGTGATGGAAGACCCAAGATAGGTGAATTGATGGATGGCTTCAAGCTCGTAGTCATCAATGGTGATGGCTGGTGGAGATGGCGTGTCTTGGCCCAGGACGTTTGTCTTCTTAAGACTCATGGTCAGACCAAAATCTTTGCAGGCCTGGGAGAAGCGGTCCATTAGTGACTGCAAGTCCCGCTGAGTGTGGGTCACCACAACAGCACAGCACAGCAGCATGATTATCATCCCCCATCGTCATTGTCGTCGATCACAGCACTGGAAAAGTGCCCCAGATTGTTTGGCCAGTAATGTGGTACAGAAAATGGGACAGCAAAGGGAAAAAAATTACTCATAACAAAAACAAAACAAAACAAAAGGCCTTGACGGTTTGAAAGACAAGAAGCTGAATCTACAAAAGTAGTGTCGAGAAATGCAGACTACACATGATCACAATGCTGGAACAGAAACCAGCAGCCCTGCATATGAATTTAAAATTACAGTAATTGCACAAAGGAATCTTATGGCTCCGTCCTCAAAAACGCTTTTGCTGCATTAAGCACGCATGAAAATTCATAGGAATCAACAAAAACTTCATCACAAAAGAAAATAGTCTGACTTAAAGCACGCATGCACACACGCATGCACACACAGACACACACTCACATGACACACGCACTTACACACACACATGCACACACGCACGCACGCACGCACGCACGCACGCACGCACGCACGCACGCACGCACCACACACACACACACACACACACACACGCTTTTGAATTATTAATCTCAAGGAACACACACACACGCGCGCGCGCGCGCGCGCGTACGCGCTCGTGCACTAACAAATACATATACGCACGCACGCACACACACACATATACATTAATGAATTGTTAATGTGAAGCAGAACACGGATCATATTTCTTTAAACGAATATATACACTGAATACTGATCGTTCAGCAACAACTACACAGGGAGATCGTCAGTCTCCCAGAGTGAGTGAGTGAGTGTGTGTGTGTGTGTGTGTGTGTGTGTGTATGTGTGTGTGTGTGTGTGTGTGTGTGTGTGTGTGTGTGTGCGCGTGCGTGCGTGCGTGCGTGCGTGCGCGTGCGTGTGTGGTGTGTGTGTGTGTGTGTGTGTGTGTGTGTGTGTGTGTGTGTGTGTGTGTGTGTTCGTTCGTTCGTTCGTTCCTTGATTTAACGTCTTTTCACTGAGTGATATTAGACGGGGGTGTATGTGTGTGTGTGTGTGTGTGTGTGTGTGTGTGTGTGTGTGTGTGTGTGTGTGTGTGTGTGTGTGTGTGTGCTCTGTGTGTGTGTGCTCTGTGTGTGTGTGCTGTGTGTGTGAATGTGTGTATCTGTGTGTGTGTGCTGTGTGTGTGTGCTGTGTGTGTGTGCTGTGTGTGTGTGCTGTGTGTATCTGTGTGTGTGTTGTGTGTGTGTGTGCTGTGTGTGAGCTGTGTGTGCTGTGTCTGTGAGCTGTGTGTGTGAGCTGTGTGCTGTGTGTGTGTGCTGTGTCTGTGTGCTGTGGGTGTGTGTGCTGTGTGTGTGAGCTGTGTGTGTGTGCTGTGTGTGTGTGTATGTGAGGGAAAGAAAGAGAGAGAGGAAGGCAGAGAGATAGAGAGAAAGACAGAATGAGTGTGTGCGCGCGCGCGCGCGTGTGTGTGTGTGTGTGTGTGTGTTGTGTGCTGTGTGTGCGCACGTGTGTGTCTGTGTAGATGATGATAATACCAATAACAATGATGACATTTTATTATTTCATTTTCCAACGGTAGAAGTTAATAGCTAAAAGACATTTTTTTCAAACTTGTTTTTGTATGACAAAGAGAAGAGGAGCTGCTATGTATTTTTTGTTCTTTTAGAATACGGGGACAAGTTCTGTTCCTCTAATAATTCATTCTAAACGCAAGAAGAAAGGCGAGGAAACGGGACGAACTGAAATATTGAAATACGATATGTAGTAAGAAACTCTGGGGAGAGCCGAACTCCTGACACTCTGAGGGGGGCCGGGCCATATCCAGGTCATGACTCCTGGATACCCCTTTCCTGTGATTAGACAAAAACTCTCAAGAAACAGACCACACACGGCCCTCCCCAAGAATCTATCCCCTGTCGCTGCTAGTACATCTCACCCTCTCTGTCTTCAGCCACCCTGCAAGTCCGCCCAAAATTTTCTCCCTGGGTCTACCCGGTGTTCTCTTTCCCTCAAACTTTCCTGTTGTAACCAGGTGTTCTGATTCCCCTTTCCTACTAATATGTCCTATAAATGTTGCTTGTCTTTCCTAGTCTTCTTTAATGATCTCAACATTCTTCTTTCAGTTGCCTCAATCTTGTTCTGACTTTGCGTGTTGACTGTCCACGCCTCACAACCGCACAATAGTATCGGCTCTATATAACATTCAAGAACTCTCTTCTTCATGTTTATCGATAGGCGTTTGTTGGGAAGAACGCTTTTCATCTTCTTGAATGCTATTTGGCTTGGCCGATTCTCCTGGCTATTTCTGATGCGCAGTTACCGTCTGGTGAGACGACCGTTCCCAGATATTTAAACTTCTTTACACAAAATACACTTTCTTTTAAACAATATGAATAAATTAAAGATCAAATTAATTGTGAAGCTTCACTGACTTGAATGGTAAACATATATACGAAAAGAATAAGTGAACATCAATTGAACTGATTGTTTTAACAGCATACAAACGCATCTTCACTAGCCTAAGTTGTAGAAGCATTCTTACTCGTACACTAAGTAGACAAAATTCAAACTCAAAAAACACCTGGCTGGGACCAGAGGTCCCTGCCCTGAGGATGGCTCCCCGAACAACTCACACTGAATTTCTGAATGTTTTTATACTGATTGCACACTCTACACCACACTGACTGTACACGCTCTCTACCACACTGACTGTACACACTCTCTACCACACTGACTGTACACACTCTCTTACCACACTGACTGTACACTCTCTACCACACTGACTGTACACACTCTCTACCACACTGACTGTACACTGTCTATCACACTGACTGTACACTGTCTCCACACTGACTGTACACACTCTCTACCACACTGACTGTACACTGTCTACCACACTGACTGTACACAATCTACACTGTACCTTACCACACTGTACACTGTCCTACCACACTGACTGTACACACTGTCTACCACACACTGACTGTACACACACTACTTAACCACACACTGACTGTACCACTGTCTACCAACACTGTACCTTACACTACTACACCTCTCTACCACACTGACTGTACACACTCTCTACCACACTGACTGTACACACTGTCTACCACACTGACTGTACACGCTCTCTACCACACTGACTGTACACGCTCTCTACCACACTGACTGTACACTCTACCACACTGACTGTACACTCTACCACACTGACTGTACACACTCTCTACCACACTGACTGTACACTCTCTCTACCACACTGACTGTACACACTCTCTACCACACTGACTGTACACACTCTACACCACACTGACTGTACACTCTCTCTACCACACTGACTGTATACACTCTCTACCACACTGACTGTACACTGTCTACCACACTGACTGTACACACTCTCTACCACACTGACTGTACACACTCTCTACCACACTGACTGTACACACTCTACACCACACTGACTGTACACACACTCTCTACCACACTGACTGTACACTCTCTCTACCACACTGACTGCACACTCTCTCTACCACACTGACTGTACACACTCTCTACCACACTGATTGTACACACTCTACCACACTGACTGTACACTCCACTCTCTTACCACAGACTGTACACTCTACAACACTGACTGTACACACTCTCACTCTACCACAACATGACTGTACACACTCTCTACCACACTGACTGTACACACTCTACACCACACTAACTGTACACTCTCTCTACCACACTGACTGTACACACTCTCTACCACATTGACTGTACACACTCTCTACCACACTGACTGTACACACTCTCTACCACACTGACTGTACACACTCTCTACCACACTGACTGTACACACTGTCTACCACACTGACTGTACACACTCACTACCACACTGACTGTACACCCACTCTCTACCACACTGACTGTACACACTGTCTACCACACTGACTGTACACTACAATGTCCTACCACACTGACATTACACACTCTCTACCACACTGACTGTACACACTCTCTACCACACTGACTGTACACACTGTCTACCACACTGACTGTACACACTCTCTACCACACTGACTGTACACACTCTCTACCACACTGACTACACACTTCTACCACACTGACTGTACACTGCTACCACACTGACTGTACACACTCTCTACCACACTGACTGTACACTACTCTTACCACACTGACTGTACACACTCTACCACACTGACTATACACACTCTCTACCACACTGACTGTAACATCACTCTACCACACTGACTGTACACAACTTTCTCTACCACACTGACTGTACACACTCTACACACTGACTGTACACATCTACCACATGACTGACACTCTCTACCACACTGACTGTACACTGTCTACCACACTGACTGTACACACTGTCTACCACACTGACTGTACACACTCTACCACACTGACTGTACACACTCTCACCAACTGACTGTACATCTCGTCTACCACACTAACTGTACACACTCACCACACTGACTGTACACACTCTCTACCACACTGACTGTACACTCTACCACACTGACTGTACACACTCTCTACCACACTGACTGTACACATGTCTACCACACTGACTGTACACACTCTCTACCACACTGACTGTACACACTCTCTACCACACTGACTGTACACACTGTCTACCACACTGACTGTACACATCTCTACCACACTGACTGTACACACTCTCTACCACACTGACATGTACACTGTCTACCACACTGACTGTACACACTCTCTACCACACTGACTGACACACTGTCTACCACACTGACTGTACACACTCTCTACCACACTGACTGTACACACTTCTACCACACTGACTGTACACACTCTCTACCACACTGACTGTACACACTCTCTACCACACTGACTGTACACACTTCTACCACACTGACTGTACACCTCTCTACCACACTGACTGTACACACTCTCTACCACACTGACTGTACACACTCTCTACCACACTGACTGCACACTCTCTACCACACTGACTTACAACTCTCTACCACACTGACTGTACACACTCTCTACCACACTGACTGACACACTCTCTACCACACTGACTACAACCACACATGACTGTACACACTCTCTACCACACTGACTGTACAACTTCTACCACACTGACTGTACACACTCTCTACCACACTGACTGACACATCACTACCACACTGACTGTACACACTCTCTACCACACTGATTACACACTTCTACCACACTGACTGTACAACTCTCTACCACACTGACTGTACACTCTCTACCACACTGACTGTACACACTCTCTACCACACTGACTGTACACACTGTCTACCACACTGACTGTACACACTCTCTACCACACTGACTGTACACTGTCTACCACACTGACTGTACACACTCTCTACCACACTGACTGCACACACTCTCTAACTCAATGGTTCTCGATTACACACACACACACACACACACACACACACACACACACACACACACACACACACACACACACACACACAACACACGCACACACATATATATATATATATATTATATATATATATTTTATATATATATATATATATATATATATATAGAAAGAGAGAGAGGGGGAGAGAGAGAGGGAGGGAGGGAGAGAGAGATGTATGTAAAACATGCTTGCTCACACAATACCAACAGCCAAGCTCTTAAAACTATTTTCATTGGGCACATATGTGTGTCTAGAAAGAAAACAATTTGAATTAAACAACCAATCAGACAAATAATGAAATATGCATAATTAACCAGACGCAATTAAACAATCAGACAAATATGCATAATTAACCAGAAGCAATTAAACAATCAGACAAATATGCATAATTAACCAGACTCAATTAAACAATCAGACAAATATGCATAATTAACCAGAAGCAATTAAACAATCAGACAAATATGCATAATTAACCAGACTCAATTAAACAATCAGACAAATATGCATAATTAACCAGATGCAATTAAACAATCAGACAAATATGCATAATTAACCAGAAGCAATTAAACAACCAATCAGACAAATATGCATAATTAACCAGACGCGTTATTGTACGCACAGGCCGATAGATACACTGCAAGAAGACACGAATGAAGGAGAGAGGGCGGGAGGAGGCGGTTGGATGCAACGTAAATACTGTTCTTCTTATGTGCACAGGTGGCTAGCACATGGCTTGTTTGTCCATCCGTTTGGGGGGGGGGGGGAGGAGGAGGGGTCATGTGTGGACAGCAAGCCTCAACTGATACGAAGTAAAGAGGGAGGGAAGGGGGTGTGCAGGTTTTAAACTCCGACCATTTATATTGACACGTCGAGCCACGTACACGGGCCACAGATGGCTATTACATATTTGTCCAACTGTTGGAGGGGGGGGGGGGGGGGCTGTGTCTGAAAACAGGATGCGGGAGACAGGTAGACAACAGAGTGAGTGAAAGAGGAAGTGAGTGACAGAGAAGAGGGGATTCAGATTCAGATGATTTATTCAATACAGGCCATGGCCCCTCATGAAGGGGTGAAATAAACATACATCACTTAAATATACACTGTTTTATCAGAAATATTATACAGAGCTGAAACATTCCATTTGCACAAGAGCTCCTGAGTTTTAAGACTTATGTTGGAACAGCGTGTGTGTGTGTGTGTGTGTGTGTGTGCGCGCGCGCGTGTGTGTATGTGTGTGTGTGCGCGCGCGCGCACATGCGTGCGTGCGTGCGTGCGCGTGTGTGTTGTGTGTAAGTGTGTAAGTCGTTGCAGTGATGTACACGCTCACGAGCTTGCTGTCGGTGGAACGGATACGTACTAAGACACTGAAGTACAGGTCTAATTTAATTAATAGTCGAGTCTGCCCGTTTTCCTGTGATACTTGCAGTCTGGGGATGTTTACCTGTTTCCATATGCCATCCACTGATAGGACTTATAGGGTCCTTGACGTGCCTATTTGATAAATGTAATATAAGAGACAGAGGGAAGAGAGAGAGAGAGACAGACAGACAGACAGACAGACAGACAAACAGACAGAGAGAAACAGAGAGAAGTGAATGTGTATGACAGACAAAGAGCTGTTGGGTTGAGGATGGTCATCCCAACACCACAGCTGGACGCAGCCTTTTCCAGACGACCACCCTCAACTACACCAACACGCCAATCCAAGTACAGGAGTCGATAACCTGTATAGTCCAAAGTACATGACAGTGATTTTAACAAGTTATAAAGAAAAAACGACAATGAAAGAAAGAATGAAAATAACAGGCTTAACGTTGTTGATAACACACAACTGATTATATAACAATACGTACTTCCAATTCAAACTACCGATCATGTGTTATCTTGAAATCATTTAAAAGAATAATTTTTTTAAAAACATTGATAAACAGGCTTAATAGTGTTGATAACATAGCCAGTTATCTAACAATACGTATGTCCCATTCTAACTACTGATGATGTGGCACTGCGAAATCATTTATGCATGCATGCCTTTATGACCGCGGGTATGTGTGGATGAGTGGATAGACACTGTTAATATATATTCATTTGTGCATGTGTATTAGTGTGTATTCTGAGGGTGCACACGTACGCGTGCGTGCATGCATGTGTGTGCGCGTGTCTGTGTCTGTGTGTCTGTGTGTGCTGTGTGTATGATATATCGTACTCTCGTGTATTACCTCATCTGTAATTGAATACTGTGTGTCTTGTGTCTGCTGTTGTCTGGTCTTGCTGTGTCTGTGTGGCTTCTTATGATACGTACTTCTGCGTGTATAAATCTTTAATATGTAATAAGCTGTGTGTCTGTGTGTGTCTGTCTGTGTGTCTGTGTCTGTGTGTCTGTGTGTGTCTGTGTGTATGATATATCGTACTTTTCTGTATAACTCTCTTGTAATATGTAATAAGATGTGTCTTTTATGTCTGTCTGTGTGTCTGTTCTGGTGTCTGGTGTACGTGTTATATATACGGTACTTCTGCTGTAACACTCATCTGTAAATATTAAGCTGTGTGTCCAAATGAGTTTGGAGAACAGAACTGTATTATTATAATTATTATTATCATCATTACTATCATCATTACTATCATCATCATCGTCATTATTATTATTGTCATTGTTGTTGTAACATTATTATCACCATCATCTTCATCTTCGTCGTCGTCATTATCATCATCAAAGAAAAAAAAATACAAAGCAAAATAAAGAAATAAAACATCACCCCCAATGCTAATAATTACATGACCCACATAAGCACTTCAATGATCTAAGACTCACCAGACAAGCCAAGGTGTTTTTGCCACAATACGCATTTTAGTCTGGCCTTCGAAAAAAGGAATAGAAAATCAACACAACACAAATCCACACGCACACGCACACACACACACGCACGCACACACGGGCGCACATACACGCGCGCGCACACACATACACACACGCGCGCGCGCGCACATACACACACACATACACACACACACACGCACACACGGACGCATATATACGCGCACTCACGAAAGACGTAAACAGCCTAACAACAACATTCCGTGAGGTAACTGCCACCCACTGTGGCAAAACTGCTGTTTTCCCCGAGGTAAGAAAGAACAGCGATCAATGTGTTCAATGCCATCACACATCTCCACCTCCTCTTACCTCACAAAGGCTGTTTATAGAAAGACATCAAAGATAAAAAATATTAAAAAAATAAGCAGAAGAAGAAGAAAAACAGATAAATGAGACGATAACATCTCTCTCTCTCTCTCTCTCTCTCTCTCTCTCTCTCTCTCTCTCTCTCTCTCTCTCTCTCTCTCTCTCCCACCCACCCACACACCTCTCTCTCTCTCAACCCCTCTCATTCACACCCCACCCCACCCCAAGATCACCTACAGTGAAAAGACGTTAAATGAAAGAACGAACGCATATGCATGCGCGCGCCCGTACACACACACACACACACACACACACACACACACACACACACACACACACACACACACACACACACACACACACACGCACATGACAACAATCAAAAAAGCAGTAGTACAGAAGAAGACCAGTTGCAGACTGTCAACTTTCAATGTAGCAAACTTTAACATAATGGACAATTCTGACATAAGTAAAGACGTAGGCGCTTGGGCTCTAAGTTAAAAGCCTGTTCCTCCTGGCAAAAACTTGTTGCTACTTTAACTCTTTGACTCCCACACCCTATCAACCAGCATCTTTGCACTGTCAACCATGCTAGCGAAGCAAAAACTTAACCCTTTGATTCCCTAACCCTATTCACCAGCTTCCTGCAGGAAGCTGGTGAACAGGGTTAGGGAATCAAAGGGGTTAAGTTTTTGCTGTTGGTAGACAGAGTGCGAGAGTCAAAGGGTTACACCTACAGACAATTCAGACTTAAACAAAGGCACAGAATGAACAGAGGAAGACAGGTTAATTTTTTCCTTACAAAGGCAGGAAAGGAAATAGGAAATCCATCTAACTGTCCCTTAAGACAAGTCACACAGTTTTACAGGATATGTACTCGTGTTCCAACGGGTAGAGAAACAGTGGAAAATACAATAAAAACCAAGACACTAAACTTAAAACTTTGTGTATCTGCAACATTACTGATATACTAAGCACCGAGTCTCTGCTATCAATACTTTGTATTGTACTGTATTCTGCAGTGCAGTGTGTCGCGTTGTGTTGCAAGGTCCTGAAGTGCACTGCTGCACTGCATCGTTTGTTGTACTGTATTGTATTGTAGTGAGTTGCATTGCAGTGGGATGTAATGTGTTGTGTTGTATTGTGTTAGTTGCTGTGTTGTGTTGAGTTTTGTTGTGTTTCGTTGTGTTGTTTTATTGAATTGTGTTGCACTGCACTGTTTTGAGATGTAGTGTGATGAGTTGCACTGAATTATTCTGCGCTGTGTTGTACTGTTTTGTATTGTACTGCATCATGTTGCATTCCAGTGTACTGTGTTGTACTGTAGTGAATTACACTGTGTCATACTGCATTATGATGTATTCTACTGTATTGTATTGTGTTGCACTGCACTGCATTGCATGGTACTGCGCTGTATTGCACTGAATTCCATTGTGTCACACTGCACTGCATTGTACTGTGTTGTATTGCATTGGGTTGTTGTATTGGACTGTTTTGTAATCATGTATTCTGTTGAAATGTAAATGCCCCGTGCTGTGTAAAAATATAGTTACATCACAATGCATAGTGTTATAATTCACTCTATTACACTGTCTTGCATCCTTATGCTTTCTTTCTTTCTTTCTTTCCTTCTTTCTTTCTTCCTTCTTCTTTCTTTTATAGGACTGTCAGCAACAGAATGGACTAAGGAAGTCGTTTTATCACTTGGGTAGATTATCCAACCGATCCTGCAAGTTGCTTTATCGTGTAAGAACCCCCCCCCCCCTCCTCCTCAACACATACACACCCTCACACACATACTCTCTCACATACACACTCACATTCTCTCTCTCTCCTCTCTCTCTCTCTCTCTCTCTCTCTCTCTCTCTCTCTCTCTCTCTAACGTACACACATTAAAGATTCCACAACAACAAAAGAGTTGTCCTTAGTGAAATTCTGTAAAAAATCCACTTTCACAGCGTAAACAGAGATAAATACACATCCAAAACACAACAACAACAAATAAACA
>JAPXFY010000027.1:40151044-40191044 GCA_030674185.1 Monoplex corrugatus | reverse complement strand
TTAACCAATCAATCAACTGATTTACCAGTTGATCAATCAAAGAATCCGCCATTCAGCCCGTGATTCAACTGACAAATCAGCTTTCAATTGACTGGGTCAGATGCATCATCCAACTGTACAATCGATATCACTTCAGTAACAATCACTTAACGTAATCAGTCCCTCTCTCAATCAATCAATCGATCAATCATTTAACCAGTTAATCAGTCATCCAGTGACTTAATCGACCAGATAACCTAGAATTTAACTGAGTTCAATATATCAATTTGCAATCGTTACTTCAAATAACGCGAATCAATCATCCATACATTCCATAATTCAATCACTGATCGATCAATAGCTAAAACCATCAATCTATAAATCGATCGGTCGGTGAGCCACCCATCGCCATCAATTAACAAATCATATAATCATTCCGTTGTCAGCTAATCATGCGTTCAGTTTATCAATTTATTCACCAGTGAATCTAAACCAATCAATGGAATTAATGTACAATGAAGTGAAACAAGAAATATATGACATAAGAGCAATTCGACCCCAAAACAGTCGGTTAATTGGCAAAAACAGACATTCATAATGCCAATCCATTAATCAGACTAATCGCAGATCAGTCACTCATTTACCAAAACAATTGACATTGAGACAATACCAAATGATCATTCAACGCATATTTAGCATTTCGTGCATCTTTTAGTTCAGAGATAACTCAATCTTCGGCGGTCAGCAATGGTTCAGGCCAAAGACTGAATTGAAGGTTATGTATAAACGCACATACACACATACACATCTATATACACGCACACATACATAATCACTCATACATATATACATACATAGATATATATACATATGTACCCACACATATACATAATGTAGATACTATCACCTATATATGCACATAAGTACACCAACGTCAATGTGAATACACAGGCACCTATGCACATGTGTCGAGAGAGAGAGAGAGAGAGAGAGAGAGAGAGAGAGAGAGAGAAGGGGTTTGTTTTGTTGTTTGCTTTTTTTTTCTTTTGGTGACTGACACATTACTGCATCATGACCATTCTATTATCACAGTTCATGTTTTCATCAAAGAGGTAATGGTTGACATGCATTTGCTTTACATGTATGTGCCTTTGTGAAGCACTCTGGGTTATTGTGATTATAATCATTATCACTGTGTACGGTCCAGCCGACTGCACAGAGCCACATCAGCACTATAACCATCTCCAAACATACACAACAGCAGGGAAGTTAGTTCCAGTCTTTTGTGAACTTACATTCACGCTTGACAAAGGCAAGTTGGCCGAAAATTTGCGTCTGTCTTGTCTGGTTGTATTAAATACTCGTTCTGATTCTATTTTTATGTTTTTCTGGTTCCTGTTTGCTTGAGCACGGGCAGTCACACTTGCTTTGGACAGTGTATGTAGGTTTTTTTGTTTTTTTTCATTTTCCCACTACTATCGTTATTACCCTTTGTCATTTCTGTTATTGATCTGCCTTTGTATCTTGTCAAAAACGGACTGAAAACAAGTTTGAAAGAAAATAAATTTACAAGTAGGAGATCAAATAGCTTCAACACAGTCTAAATCTCTGAAAGCTGCTGAAAAAATTCAACACTTCTTACACCGGCTGCTATTTCCATGGGTCAAGTGCTATTTTCTCAACACTTTCTTCAACAAAGACATGTCAAACTGAAATCGAAATCGAAACTGAGAACAAAAATAAATCATAAATAATTTCAGATCTCTATGGATGGATCTTTACCAAGTTTACACAACCTGATGGTTTATCACGAATGTGTCACTGTAGTACAATTCGCAGGTCACAGCCAATGAGAAATAAAGAGCTATAATGTTCGAACAACTTCTTGGCAATGTGCTCATGTATGGCTGTTAACCATATCCTGATCACTGATTAGTCTCAAAACGCCAAAGTCTTTCCAAAAAAAAAGAAAAAGAAAAGAAAGAAAGAAAAAGAAAGAAAGAAAGAAAGAAAAAAGAAGGGAATGAAGGATAAAGGTATACAAAAAAGGAGACAGTATGGTCTGATTATCAACCCCCCACCTCCCCTTCTTCACCTGTAAATACACACAACAGCTTCAGGAAGCAATTTCAGATGAGAAACATCTGCAATAACTTCCTGCTGTTTTCCATTTTCAGTTTAATCTACTCACTCCAAGATGGTCTATCCAGACTATCACTACCACTTCCCCTAAATGTGGCGTAATCAGACATGAATTGTAAATCGCTGCAAGGGCAAGCAACAGACTACAGACATCCTTGAAAAGACCGGCTCCCTGATATAAATAATAATAATAAAAAAAACCATCTGGCCAGAATGTGATGAAAAGCCATAATTAAACAACCGAAACCTTTGCGTGAACAACCGAAACCTTTGCGTGAACAACCGAAACCTTTGCGTGAAACAGTCCAACACTTTTGGTAGCTCTTTTCTTTTGTATGGACTTGTGGTCTGAGGATGATAAAGACCTATCAAAAACAGCAAAGAAACCATCTCTCTCTCTCTCTCTCTCTCTCTCTCTCTCTCTCTCTCTCTCTCCACACACACACACACACACACACACACACACACACACACACACACACACACACACACACACAAGCGTGCACACACATATGCGCATACACAAACACACACAAGCACGCATGCATGCACATACAATCAAGTCTGGCGTGCAAGATTTTTGTCAGATCTCATTGGAAATATTCATAATTCTGTCAAGTCATTATTAAGTGACAGAAATATAATTGCTAAACTAGGTAATACTTACTCAACACAACCACTTGCAAACTTGGGCATTTCACAAGGTTCTATAATAGCCCCCTCTTTTATTTAATATTTCAATCTCTGACCTGCCAACACAAGGTCTCAAAGAATATAAACTTGATTCGGTATATTGATGATATAGTCATTTGGATGAATATTACACTGGAAAGGGTGGCTTCTTTGAGACAAATTCAATATATTAGAAAAGCCTATTCACATGAAACTAATTATATTTCAACTTACTTGAAAGATAACGGTCTAAAAATGTCCAATGAAAAGACACACATTATGCTTTTTAACAATGGTCTCAAACCTAAAGGGTTAAATTTGCTTAAAACTGATAAAGACAAACAGAAATCTATATTTATGGTGAAATTTCTGG
The DNA here is from genome assembly GCA_030674185.1 of Monoplex corrugatus. Taxonomy (NCBI): domain Eukaryota; kingdom Metazoa; phylum Mollusca; class Gastropoda; order Littorinimorpha; family Ranellidae; genus Monoplex; species Monoplex corrugatus. The sequence goes on along the minus strand of JAPXFY010000027.1, from coordinate 40,187,878 downwards.
AAGTATACTTGACTCCCAGTTTACATTGGAAAGAACATATTGACGCCTTGCTACCTAAAGGAATCATAACCTTTAATCTAATAAAAGTAATAAAAACAATCGCGGAGGCAGGGCACTAAAGAGCTGTGACTAAAGCTGGTTTATGGCCAGGAGGTATATTTTTCAGCTCCAAAATGCAGTAGTCATATATACAGATACAAAACTTAAAATTCGACCTGATATCCACTTCCCCAAAAGAGGCGAGTGAGGACAAGAAACAACTTACATAAACGACCTCTTCGAAATATCTTATAGAGTTCCTTAAAAGATTCCACATATAATGATGTTTTGTCCACTACCGCCCTGGGAACTGTCCAATGTAACTTTCGATATCAGTTACAGTGATCATATTTTGAGGAAAGATGTTGATCCACACCTGTTAACAATTGATATTCTGTCACATCTACATGAAAAATATCCACATCACTTGGAAATATTTACTGATGGCTGTTTTAAATAATGGTGAAACAGGAGCGGGCTGTGTAAATTCAAAAACTTAAAAGTAGAAAAGGCATACTCTGTAGGGAAGTGACAGTCGATCTTCACTTCAGAATTGGTTGCCATCCTAATAGTACTGACTTATAAAGCGGATCTACCCACAGCTTTGTTTAGTATCATAATGTGTAGTTTCGATATCTTCATTCCAGACCCTTCCGCCCATAGCTTTGTATAGTATCTTATAATGTGCAGTTTCGGTATCTTAGTTCCAGGCCCTTCCGCCCATAGCTTTGTATAGTATCTTATAATGTGCAGTTTCGGTATCTTCATTCCAGGCCCTGAACAGTTCCAAAAACAAGGAAAATAGCGATTTCATATTTGAGATAAAATGTTTAATTTACTGTTAAATAACAAATGACACACAAGCCATTTTTTGTCGGATCCCGTCGTACTATGGCATCGTATATTACGGTCGAATTAACAGGATAGCAAAAGGTGCAGCAACGAATAGGACTGGCAGTACAATGCTTAATTTTTACAACTTTCTCAACGAAAAGTGAATAAATACTGGAACATAAAGTAAAAGCGCAATGCAACTTGCGCCCATTCTCCATATACTACCAGGGTTTTACAAAAACAGAAATAACTTCATTTTACTGGTTATCTCTGAATTCACTCCGAATTAAGTTCAGTCAAACCATCAAATGCATTAGTAATGAGTATTCAACAATTGATCACCTTCTTCGTTGTCAGTAAGTGTAATCTTATCTTCCTACATCATTTAGTAACTTAAACCAAAAATCAATTTCATTCTGTACTTCCTCAATTTTAAGTATTTAGCGTTCACTCCTGTAGGCTGTTTCCTTTGATTAAGCCCACCTGTTCTATATCTACACCCCCACCCCCACCCCCTTCATCCAGTTGTTGGTCTGCCTGTTAGCTTTCTCGTTACAACTTAAATGTTACGTTTTTAATTTCTCCGTCACATTCCCTCCCTCCCTCCCTTCTTCCTCTCAACCCCCTGTCAACTTGACAGATACAATAAAAAGAGCTGTAATACGCTGCAGGCAAACGCTCGTCAAAACGTGCAGTAATCGCTCTTTATGTAGCACGGTGGAGCTGCGCCTCAAAAGGCCGGAGACTCATCGGGAAAACAAATCTAATTTTATCAGGTGCTACCCTGATCGGCATCACCGTTCACTCTCCCAATGCACCCAGCTGAAAAAGTATGCATTCAGCATGGGCAAAAAAAAAAAAAGCCTCTTGTATACTGTTTGGGGGTCCGTCATAATTCAGGACTAACTGCTCTTTTACAACACTCGGTTTGAGACTGAACAGCACTGCGTGGATTCACAACCCCCTGACGTTACATTCAGTGTATCAGGCATTTGAAAATGAATTCATAATTGACAGTTCAGATATACAGATCAGAAATATTTACTGCTGTACAACTTTGCTGATAATCACAGTCTCGCTTGATCGATGGCAACTGTATACTTGTGCACGCACAGTTCGTCTCAGCGCTATAAAACCGGTGGTATGTACCATCCTGAGCCTCCTGCAACGTTGTGATTGTTGAGAGATAGGCCACCATACACAGAATATTTATAGCGCAGTAAAATGCAATTTACCTACAGACAGACTCAGTACGAAACAAATTACCTGCAGATACAGATATAACATGATACACAAGACATTACCTATAGACATAGCATGGTACACAGCAAATTACCAACATAGATACGGCATGGCACAAAGCAAGTTACCTACACTTTGTTATTGTTATTGTTGCACAAAGCCACATCAGGTCGATACCAATCTCAAAACATACACATATCTCACTGAAGACAAAAAAAAAAAAGGGAAAAGAAAATTAAGTACACATATCAATGCATGGTTATGCCCCTGGCGTTGACCCCTCCGTCCAATTTATCACTAAGGGATTTAAATAATACACCTGAATACAAATGTAAACATAATTCAGGATTCTAAAACATACATACAAAAACGGGCCAAAATTACATAAAACTGCTTCCGCACATGACATTTCCTTAGAGCCAAAAATGCACATAATATATGTATCTATTAATTATCAGTCCTAAGAAAATGTATGTGAGGCTTTATCGAAAGCATACAGGTGAATGGACCAGCAAGGCAGAAAATGATAGGGAAATATGACAAAAAAGCAAAGGAGAAAGGGAGAAACAAAGAGAGTGACAGAAAAGAAGAAATTTCTGGCACAGAATTTCCAAAAGACTATACAGCCTGTAGAAAAGCAAGAAGAGAAGCAAAGAGAAAAGTCAAAGCCGCTAAGGACAAACTTAGAAGAATTATGGCGAACATCTGTCACAACTTTGAGGGCGGTCACCAATAAAAATTTTATGAAAACGTCAAGAGCATGAGGCTGAGTGACAGGCTATTCAACCCAACCACCATTATATAATGAACGAAAGCCATTTTTTGACCCAAACAAAATCAAAGACAGATGGAAAGAATATTTCCAGGATCTGTTGAACCCAACAGAGGAACAAGAAAATGTTGCATTATTTAAGTCAAAACAAAGCGACGAAGAGGAGCCTGACATGCTCAAAAGTGAAATCAAAGAAACAATTAATAAGATCAAACTCCACAGATAAAGCAGCTGGACCAGATCACATAACATGTGAAGCTATCAAAGCGCGTGGAGAGACTGGCATAGTAAGGCTACACACGATTTTCAATCAGGCATGGAAGGGGAAAAAGTCCCTGATGACCGTCAAAAAGCAACTGTCAAAACCCTATGGAAGAAAAAAGGAGAAAAGAGAGATTGCAAGACATACCGGGGCATCTCGTTTGTCATCCACATTGGGAAAATGTATGCTAAAGTACTGGAACAGAGACTTTTGTAGAACCCCAACTCAGTGAGGCACAGTTCAGGTTTAGGAAAGGAAGACGATGCATAGGTGCAATATTCACCCTTAGACAGACATCTGAAAAGACTATGACTATGACAAATAACTAAATATAGTATTTTTTTACCAAGAGAAAGCCTTCGACAGAGTGGAGAGAAATATACTGTGGGCAGTTCTAGAGACAGTTATTAGAGAATGTCATGCCCAGTGACTGGTTTGATTTAAAAACAGGAGTGCGCCAAGGCTGTGTTTTGTCCCCTTTCATCATCATGTGCCCTGCCGCATGGCGTTGGCGATCATGGCCCTCCATATGCATATATCCCTTGTCGCTGCAAGAACATCTTCCACCCTCTGTGTCCTCAGCCAACCTGCAAGTCCGTCCAATATTTTCTCCCTGGGTCTACCAGGTGTTCTCTTTCCCTCCAACTTTCCTGTTGTGGCCAGGTGCTCTAATTCCCCTTTCCTCATAAAATGACCTATAAATGTTGCTTGTCTTTTCCTAATCTTCTTTGTCAATGACCTTCCTGTGTCAGCCTCCATCAAGACTGTCTCGTTTGTTTGTTTGTTTGTTTGTTTGTTTGTTTGTTTGTTTGTTGCTGTCCATGGAACTCTCAACATTCTTCTTAGAAACCACATTTCGGCTGTTATGGTGTGTTGACTGTCCACGCCTCACAACCATATAACAGTATCGGTTCTATATAACATTCAAGAACCTTCTATTGTTTATTGTTTACATGAACAGGATCACGAAAAACGCAAATCCAAATCATGAAGACCTGAATGAAATGCTATTTGCTGATGACCAAGACCTAATTAATGAAGATGCACAGAAGAGTTACAGGAACACCTCAGTAACTTGAATGCAGGCTGTGAAGATTATAACATGAAAATCAGTGTGTGACACAGAGATTATGAAGGTGAGCAGAAGCCCAGGAAAGCTGGAATTACAGGTCAACAACATGGAACTGAAACAAGTTGAATTTAAATATTTAGGAAGTATCTTTACACAGAATGGCAGCATGGATAGGGAAATTAAAACAAGAACCCAAAAAGCAAATGCAGTGACTTATCGGCGGCTGGCCCCCTCTTCTTTCACATCCACACATACCTATGGATACAAAGCGTCAACTAATAAGCCCTATTTTATACCAACGCTTTGTTATCAGTGCCAGACATGGACACTTAGCCAAAGACAAAAACAACAACAAAATAACAGCTTGCGAGATGAGGTGTCTCAGAAAGACAAAGAATGTCACACGTCGAGACAAGGTCAGAAATTTAAGTCATTACAGACATCGTGGAGACTGTGCCCTGTGTGCAATTATTACAGACATCGTGGAGACTGTGCCCTGTGTGCAATTATTACAGACATCGTGGAGACTGTGCCCTGTGTGCAATTATTACAGACATCGTGGAGACTGTGCCCTGTGTGCAATTATTACAGACATCGTGGAGACTGTGCCCTGTGTGCAATTATTACAGACATCGTGGAGATTGTGCCCTGTGTGCAATTTTACAGACATCGTGGAGACTGTGCCCTGTGTGCAATTTTACAGAGACACCGTGGAGACTGTGCCCTGTGTGCAATTATTACAGACACCGTGGAGACTGTGCCCTGTGTGCAATTTTACAGAGACACCGTGGAGACTGTTCCCTGTGTGCAATTATTACAGACACCGTGGAGACTGTGCCCTGTGTGCAATTATTACAGACATCGTGGAGACTGTGCCCTGTGTGCAATTTTACAGAGACACCGTGGAGACTGTGCCCTGTGTGCAATTATTACAGACATCGTGGAGACTGTGCCCTGTGTGCAATTTTACAGACATCGTGGAGACTGTGCCCTGTGTGCAATTATTACAGACATCGTGGAGACTGTGCCCATTGTGTGCAATTATTACAGACATCGTGGAGACTGTGCCCTGTGTGCAATTATTACAGACATCGTGGAGACTGTGCCCTGTGTGCAATTATTACAGACATCGTGGAGACTGTGCCCATTGTGTGCAATTATTACAGACATCGTGGAGACTGTGCCCATTGTGTGCAATTATTACAGACATCGTGGAGACTGTGCCCATTGTGTGCAATTATTACAGACATCGTGGAGACTGTGCCCTGTGTGCAATTATTACAGACATCGTGGAGACTGTGCCCTGTGTGCAATTATTACAGACATCGTGGAGACTGTGCCCTGTGTGCAATTATTACAGACATCGTGGAGACTGTGCCCTGTGTGCAATTATTACAGACATCGTGGAGACTGTGCCCTGTGTGCAATTATTACAGACACCGTGGAGACTGTGCCCTGTGTGCAATTTTACAGAGACACCGTGGTACTTTTCCTGATCCATACAAGTCTTCTTTGGTCAAACCACTATTAAAGAAAGCTTCTCTTGACCCAAATGATATGAAAAATTACCGTCCAGTTTCGAATCTCCCTTTCCTGTCCAAACTGCTAGAAAGAATTGTCCTCACTCAGCTCAATGAACACCTGTCTCACAACAATCTTCTCAGTCCCCTTCAGTCAGCGTACAGACCACATCACAGCACTGAAACAGCGCTGCTGAGAATCTTGAACGATCTTTTGACAGGTCTAGATAACGGCAACATGTTCATTCTCACACTCCTTGATTTATCTGCTGCGTTTGACACCATAGACCACGATGTTCTTCTAGACAGGCTACAAAACACTTTTGGTATTTCAGCCTCTGCACTCTCATGGTTTCAGTCTTATCTCACAGAGAGAACAGAAACAATTTCCGTAAATGGCAACCACTCTCTTCCTTCAAACATTCAGTATGGCGTTCCCCAGGGATCTGTGCTTGAACCGGTTTTGTTCATCTTGTACACCCAACCGCTTTTTGATGTGATCAGAAAACATTCGGTCAATCATCACGCTTTTGCTGATGATAATCAGCTTTACAAAGAAACGCATCCTCGTGACATCGATTCTTGTACTGATTCTATCCAAAACTGTACTGAAGATGTAAAGATATGGATGAATGAAAACAAACTGCAGTTAAACGACAGTAAAACAGAAGCTATTATCATTTCTTCTGGCAGACAATCTGTAAACAGCACTTTACCTTCTTCTCTTCGCATTGGACAATCTGATGTCAATTTCATTTCCTCAGTGAAAAATCTAGGTGTCACTCTTGATTGCAATCTTTCCATGAAGCAGCATGTAAATAATATTTGCAAAGCCGCATATCTCCAACTCCGGAAAATCAGTTCCATTCGGCATCTTCTCACTACTCAGGCAGCACAAACCCTGGTTTGTTCTTTGGTACTGTCAAGACTTGATTACTGTAATTCCCTCCTTGTTGGCTGTCCACACTACTTGATCCAAAAACTACAGAAAGTCCAAAATGCGGCAGCTAGACTGGTCTGTAGGGCTAAAAGGAGAGATCATATTACACCACTTCTGCAGTCTCTTCACTGGTTACCAGTATCTGCACGGATACAATACAAAATAGCTACTCTGACTTTCTCGTCTCTTACAGGCACAGCTCCCCCTTATGTTTCAGAAATGATTTCAACATACCTGCCATCACGACAGCTCCGATCAAGTTCTGACACCCGTTTGCTAATTGTACCTCGTGTAAAAACTCAGTCGTTTGGTGAACGCTCTTTCTCTTTCTCAGCTCCTCTCTTTTGGAACAGTCTCCCATATGACCTTCGCCATGCTCCTTCTCTCACATCTTTCAAAACCGGTCTCAAGACCTACCTGTTCAAAAATGCTTTTGAGACAACACTCCATATTCACTCTTGATTCTATCATTCCTCCTTATCCCATTGTTGAAGAGGGTGCATGCTGTGTGTGTGTGGGTGGGTGTGTGTGTGTGTGGGGGGGGGGTGTTTTGTTGTCATGCATAGTTCTGTTTTCCTTTCCATATTTGTGTGTAGTGATGTGGTATGAGATGTGTTATTATGTTATCATGTGGTATTATGCGGTATGATGTGTTTTGCAGTATGAAGTGTGACATATCTGTCCATATGTCTTATGTTATATGTGTACACTATTTGTGGCTGTTCTGTGCGTCTATTATGTGAAGCGCCTTGTGCTCCCTCCTTGTGAGGGAGGAAGGCGCTCAACAAATGTCCAATATTATTATTATTATTATTATTATTATTATTATACAATATATAAAAACAGAGGCTGAAATAGTTCGGTCACCTCATGAGGCTTCCAAACGAGCAGTCAGCATACAAAGCTTACGTAATATGAAAACATGGGTCCAAAGGAAGGGGGCGTCCTAGGAAAAAGATAGATAGAAGGTGTGAAAGAAACAACTGAAAGAATCAACTCAATTATGGCAGACGCTACCCATCTGGCCCACGTCCCAAGGCTGCATCTCCCCTCGACCAACGGCTCAAGAGGACAGATAAAGGTAAAAAGTAAAGGGAATACTATTTCTACTGAAAGAGCCCCTGGTATCCCAAGGGGGGAGGGGGGGGCAAACTACCTACAGACATAGATACAGCACGGCACACAGCAAGTTACCTACAGACACAGATATATCGTGGCACACAGCAAGTCACCTGCAGACAGATACTGACACAGTGCAGACAGAATAAGTTACCTGTATAATCTCTCCATGTCTCTAGCTGGATGAATAACACCGGATAGTGTCACTGCTCACGCCAGGGAGCTTCTGCATCAGACTGAATTTCACACTCACAAGGCCCTGAGTGAATTCATCTCGTTGACATGTTATTTCTGGTTCATGTTTCTCCTGATCGCATTTCCACTGTCATGTCTATTTATAGGCTTTATCAAAAAGCTAAGATTGACGGATCTTTCTCGTGATCTGTGTGTATGTGTGTGTATGTGTGTGTGTATGTGTGTGTGTGTGTGTGTCTGTGTTTGTGTGTGTGTGTGTGTGTGCGCGCGTGTGTGCACGTGTGTGTGTGCGCGCACGCGCGTATGCATGTGCACGTGTGTGTAAATGTGTGTGTATGGATGTGTGAGAACGGCTGGACGTGTCAGTAGATGTGTCTGCCAGTGCGCTCATCTGGATGGGTGGGCGTGTTAGGGGCGAGTTTTCACATGCACATGTCTATGCTTTCGTACATACACTCACGACTACACGTATATGTATAAGTAAATGTACAAAAGCATATACAAATGCCATGCATGTGAAAATGAAAATTATAAAACAAAAAAAGTAAAACAAAAAAGTACATGAACATCTTTCACGCACGAAAAAATCATCTCCATGAAAAAATGTTCATATCCACAACCCCTATGACGATGTGAAAAAGGGAGAAATGGGAATTGTGCCTATTCAAATGAGATTTTTCTTTTTCTTTTGGCATTTCGAACTTCTTTTTCAATTTAACGAGTTGGCACCCAACCGAGAAAGTGACATGCACAAACAGTACATCTCTCTCTTTCACACACACACACACACACACACACACACACACACACACACACACACACACACACACACACACACACACACACACACACACACCCCACACACACACACACACACACACACATATGCACACACACATATGCACATACAAACAGAGAGAGAGACAGAGACAGAGAGACAGAAACATACCCGAGTATTTGTATACATTTTCATTTATTCATGGTAAAATATCTATTTTCTTTGCTTTTTTTTCTACTCTGTGTTAAATCTTACTCTTTTCTTCAGTATTCAATTTTGTGGATGCTGTGAGTTGTTATCTACAGATTATCAACAACAGTTGTGCAAGCTGGCCTGTGTGCTAATGTATTCGGAAAATACAGCTTCATTTCATTTCTCTCCACACCCCCTGCCGACTCTACACATACTCGTACACTCAAAAGAGGTCTAACAATCTGCTGACAAACTCGGTCAAAGCGTGAACTAATCGGTGTTTTGTGCAGCACAGTGGGGGTATACTTGAAAAGGTCGGAGACCAACACATCACATTTTATCAAGAGCTTCCCTAAAGGCTACTCATGTCTTCCAATGCACCAAGTTGAAAAGGAATTCATTCTGCAGAGCACAAAAAAAAAAGGTTTAAATAAAAAAAATTTTAAAAGATTGTATTGATCGGGATCCTCGTAATTTCACAAAGTTCTTTAATAACACCGAGTTTGCGTTTGAAAAACGAACCGTCAGATGTTATATTCGGTGCATCCATTCGGTGAATTCATTGTTGGCTGGTTCAGACAGAAAGATGCTTCATAATTTCCCTAGTGGTCACTTGATCGAAGCCAGCTAAACATCGCTATCTTTCACACCCACAAAAAGCTTTGGTTTGTACTATCCCGGGTTCTCTGCAGTCTGTGTGTTAGGGGGTAGGCCACCACAGAGAGAGACAAGAGACACAGAGTGGCAGGCACAAAGCGAGTTACCTGTCTGGCTCTCCGTGTTTCTGACTGGACGAAGAACACTGGGAGATAACTTATCCAATTGGATTTCAGAGGGATTTCAAACTACAAGTCCCTGGGTGAATTCATCACGCATGACGTGTTATTTCTGGTGCATCATTTCCTCCCTATCACAATTTCCTTTGTCATGTGTGTTAATACACTGCATTAGAAGGAAAGGTAGGGCTACTTGTGCTGATTCTGTGACTCTCGTGTGTGTGTGTGTGTGTGTGTGTGTGTGTGTGTGTGTGTGTGTGTGTGTGTGTGTGTGTGTGTGTGTGTGTATTATGTGCATGCATGCGTGTAAACATGCACGAGTGTGTCTGAGAAGTGTTCGTATGTGCATGCGTGCGCGCGTAGGTGTGTGTGTGTATGTGTGTGTGTGTGTGTTGTAAGAAAGTGTGCACGCGTGCATGTGAGAGATGACTGCGTCAAAATGAACCCAAAGTCTTAGTTCTGTATGCCATGACACTAGGTGACAAACACGATTCCACAGTTATTCATTTTTTATCACTACTATTGTTTAAAGCCAAGCCGACTGCGCATCAGGGCTACAAACAACTAAAAACACACAAAACACCTTGCTGACCATGAGAAAAAAATCCCGGAAAACTGTACGTATCAATGCATTTGCACACACCATCTGAGGATATGCCCCTGGTATTAACCATTACGCCCAATAAATCACCAGAGGAGTTAAAACTGAATACAAATGTATGAACGTAACTAAGTACCTAAAAAAAATATACAAAAAAACTGATCAAAATTACCTAAAACTGCTTCTGCAAATCACATGTCCCTAAAGCCAAAAACGCCGTTAATACATGCACCCAATTATCAATCCAAACAGAAAGTAGGCAAGGCTTTGCAGAATACACAGGTGAGTGGACCAGAAAATGGTAGAAGGGGATGGCAGAAAGCACAGAAGAAAGACAGAAACAAAGACAGTGACAGAAAAAAAGGACATTTCGAGCACAGAAGATGGGGATACTAATTGTACGGAAAGAACCCCCGCCATCTCCATGGGGAACGCGGGAGAAAAGGATGGGGGAGGGGGGTACGTGCAGCAGAAGACATTCTCCTAGGTCATGTTAATATAATAAGCTGAGGTCTCCCAAGAGGTACACTGCTGTAAAACATTGTGTTGAGTGACTTGGTGCTATTCTGAATGTGACAGAAATGCTAATGTTAGCCATATTGCATGTAATTCCCTAAAATTCACACCCCAAAAGAGTGGCAGTTAAACGATTAGTCTTGTCATGAATTTCACATTATTTTAAATAGATAAATAAATAAACTTTTTTTTTCTCAAATCCCATAAACTCACATCTAGAAAGTGACAGTTTAACAACAGGCCTTATCATGAATGTAAACGACATTTTCTTTATATAAACAAAAGATTCGTTTCAGTCCTCTAATTCCACAAAGTAGCTGTCACAATTTTGTGTTAACGTGATTTTGTTTTATTCGAAAATTAACAAAACTGACAGAACATACAGAAATAACAGACCATCTGCCCATTTCTTTTGCACTCAGTATGTTTCAAACATTCGCTATACACATTTTACATTTCCTTTGACTGTTCAAACCCTACGAAAAAAAATGACATCAAGATTGTGAATGATACAATTTATTCATCCATATCCAAGAAGCAAAATTACTTTCCTAAAAAGTATATTCAACAGATTCATGAAAAGGATACTTACTTTCTCCCAGAATCGAGCCGAGGTCATTAAAAACACTGATGACAAGACAAAAATTATTTTGCGATGGCAATTGCCGTGGAAAGACAGACCTGCAGACAGACAGACTTACAGAGCTAGAAACAGTGATAGCCACACAGGCGCAAGGCGCAAATGGTTTATTCGCTTGCAAATAGGTCGGTTTTAACTGCTCTCTTTTTTACTTGAATTTGGACTTGTTTTAACGTGGTGTTACACCTGATATGGCTTTAGTAGTCGGCTGGGCATAGCCCATGAACACATGAACATTAACAAGAACGCTTGTAAATTAGCCTTCACACATGAAGTTTTTAGGTTAAAAAACAGTGAAAGAACAAAAAGAACAGTGTCATGGTGGATTTTTAATTGACTGAGTTGTAAATTAGCCTTCACACATGAAGTTTTTAGGTTAAACAGTGAAAGAACAAAAAGAACAGTGTCATGGTGGATTTTTAATTGACTGAGTTGTAAATTAGCCTTCACACATAAAAATGTTAGATTAATCACTGAAATAAAAAAAAAAAGAACAGATAGTGTCCATGGTGGATTTTTACTTGACTGAGACATGCTGACAAACAGACACAGGCACGGCACACAGACAGCTAGGCAGGCAGACACACAAACAAACATACCAGACAGACAAGCAGAAAGACTCACCACCACACTGGAATGAAATCACACTTAATTTAAGTAATTCCAATATCTACTACTACGTACGCTTTGGCGAGGCGACGAAAATCATTAATGTCCACGCCACACACAAAAGCTGTGAGGAAGGCGAACGCAAGAGAGTACCGCCACTGCCAATGCCTAAAACAGACAGGAATAACTGCAGTTCCCCTCCCCGTCCTTTTCAAACTCATCTTCCTTACCCCTAAGTCTAAGCTCGTGTCCATCCCCCTTCCAACCTCCAACCCCTCCCTCATTTATCCCCTTTTCCTTAAGTCTTGGCATCATCACTATCGATTTCCTTTGAGGAATGGGGGGCGGGAAGGACAAGAGAAAGGGCGGGGAGGGTGCAGCAAGTAGGGGTAAGGGTGGGGGTGGGGAAACAGAATCAAACAGAAAGTGACAGCCTCAAATTAGTGATAGAGTAAAACAGAGACAGAGACATTACCTGAAAACGTCGAGGGAGCAAGGAATCCGGGAACAGGGACACAGACAGAAAGGACAGACAAGAGTGAAAGACAGAGACAAACATCCCCAGATAGGACACAGACGGACGTCATCGTCCAGCGGGTAAGATGTGTTCAGTCGGAAGGTGTGGCTCACAAACATCAGTATAAGATGTCTGTGGTGTGGGTACGATCTTGTTTGGGTACATTCACCTGGTGGGTAAAGGGTGGAGACTTTACAGGTCTCCCGGGCCAAGTGCGCGCAAACTTGCAGGTGCCTGAGCCCCCTTCATGTGTATACATAAGCACACAGAAAATCAAATACGCACCTTGAAGTCTTTTTTAAGTCGTATCGGTGTCCGGTGGCATATGGAAATAAAAACAAGAAAAACAAACAAACAAACAAACAAAAACAAACAAACAACCACCAAACATGCACGCCCATCGAAAACGGGAGTATCCCAACTGTGCAGTAACACGCACATTGCGGGCGAAACAATGTGCATACAGGCGTCCGACAAAAATAGGACGCTACATAAAAATAAAGATTTGAGACAGCGTGAAGCATTGGAGAACGTGAAACACAGCGTCAGACAGACAGACAAGCAGTCAAATAAAGACAGAAGGACATACACATAGGCCTAATGAGGACACGCCTTGCCGGATAATAACACTACGAGGCACGGATTTGGGTTTGTGAATAATTATTGTGTCCAATCTTTTTACAATCATGTGCAAATGCACCTTCAAACACATCGCCACACATGTACATTTTAAACGGAAGAACTGTTATTCTATGCAATGACCAGAACTTGACGTTCAACAGTGACCATGTGTTCATTTGTATTCACGAGTATGTAAAAATTGATATTTTACCAGTGCCGATACCAAACAGAACTACTCTACTGAACATCGTTTAAATCTGATATAGACCAGACACATTATGAATAATCGTTTTTTTGTTGTTTTTTTTTTTGTTTTAAATGAACATCTATGGCACTTGATCTTTAAAAAGAGCCATAAGTGCTTAAAACATCAAAAAGACGTACATAGAAAATAACGCACAAGCCAAAGAGCACCAACACCCTACATTTACCAACTCGCGCAATAATTAGATGAACAGAGAGAGAAGAGAGAAAGAGAGAGAGAGAGAGAAAACTGAAACTGAAACTGAAACTGTTTATTGTCATTACCCGAAAAGGTCTTTTGACAAGGGGGATAACAATTTTCCAGTAGTGCGACACATAATCCACTCTTTGTATGTGCGCAAATTCTTCACGCAAAATCAAAAAAAATATCGAACATCCATTCCTTGAACAGTCGAACATATTGAAATCATATATAATGAACAATCATCCATTTTACCACTACTACATAATACAAAGAAAACAACAACAAAAAATATCAGAAGTGTTCCCACATTCAGGCCAATAATTTGTCTAGGTTTAGACAAACCAAAATCTTTTTCACACACCCACACCCACACACACGCATCCATATACACTCACACGCGGGCGCGCGCTCGTGCGCACGCACACACACATCAAAACTGTAATATGATAAAACATCTGGGCTAAACCACCCAAACCTTACATTTAGTGATAATAATATAATCTTCACATAACTGCCCCAAAATACTCTGTTAACAAGGGACATCACTATGCCTTTTATTTGTTTTTTGTTTTTTTGTTTTGTTTTGTTTTTTTTGTTTTTGTTAACATGTATAGTAGACCCTTAAGTGTCTATATACCCTTTCAATATCCACTTCTAACATATTCTACAAATATACCATTATTTTCATATTATTAGCTACTCTTAAATTATCGGCAAACAAAGCAAAATAAAGCAAATAAAAACAGCTCTTTACAAAACAGAGTCTATAACAAAGCGACTTCTTTTGGAGTTAACGTGATATAGCCCACGTCAGTCAAAAGAGATTAAATTAATAATCCCAGTATGATATTGTCTAGCACTATTGTCGGGCTTGTAAGTGTTTATGTCTTATTTTTTGTGCTTCCGCAATGTATAGTGCCACTGATTTGATTATGACTTCGTCATCAGACGACAAAATAGATACAACATCTTGTCTTTTGGCCATGTCGGATTCAAAAACTTTGCATTTTCCACGTATTGTGTCAAAAATTTGGCATTGGAATAAAAAGTGTTTTTCATTATCGACATTGTTTCCACATAAGGGGCAAGGATATACTGTGGACGTCCCAGGTTGAAACCAATTTTTATTTGCATTGAAACCAAGTGTTCTTAATCTAAATCTTGCGTAATTAGTTCTTTGCCATTTATCCGTAACAACACTGAGATATTTTTCGGTTTGAAAAACATCTTTAAATGAGAAGAACCAACTATATTTTTCTTTGTTTTCCATATCTGAGTGCCAATTTTGTTTAAACGAACAAATAAGCCTGTCTTTAAATTCATTAATAAACTGACACTCATTTCCTACTCCCTGGGACAACCACACGATTCCAAACCCAAGTTCTGATAAAGCCTTTTTTACCTGATAGGCCCAGTTCTGTTTTCCTATTTCCATTTGAGTAACCATCATTTCATATGCCTGTTTACATAACCGAGATTGTGGAAGCCTTAACAATTTCAACCAGTATTTAATACTCTTCACAAAGGTTCTAATGTATAAAGGATATCTTCCAGTTTCTCCATATAAAACAGTATTAGAAGAGTGAATTGGTACAGCCAAAAAACGTTTTATAGCATATGTATGCACTTTTTCCATATGTGGATTTACAGTAAGACCCCATACTTCAGCTGCATATGTAAGTAAAGGTTCTATCTGTGTATCAAACATTTTCCAATATAAATTACAATCAATAGAATTGAGCTTCCGTAAGGATTTTAGAATTTCAATAACACCCTTTTTCCCTTTATTACAAGATTCTTCCCATGCATAATTTAAACTTAATTTTGTCGAAAATATCATTCCTAAGTATTTATAAGAATTAACAACTTTAACCTCGTTAATTCCATAGAACCATTTTTCGTGTTTTGATAAATGTCCACCCTTCCTGAAAATCATAATATTAGTTTTATCCATGTTAACTGTTAAAGCTAGTCGATCCGATTCTTCCTTTAAGACATTTAACTGGTTTTGTAAGCCTTTGACTGTACCAGAGAGAAGAATAACATCGTCTGCAAACAGCAATAGGAATATCTCAATAACCCCAGGGATAATTTGAATGCCATGCCTGCCTTTTCTTGACAGTTCCACTGCTAATTCATTAATGAAAAATGAAAACAATTGAGGACTCAATTGACACCCCTGTTTCACTCCTTTAGGGCATTCAAAATAATCTGAATAAACACACTTCTCACGCACGCATGCAAACACTGAGTTATAAACTCCTCTTAGGGCCATATATAATTTTCCATTCACACCACTTTTACGTAATATATTCCAAAGATTATTACGATTCACAGAATCGAATGCCTTCCTAAAATCCACAAATGCAACATAAAGTTTCTTATTTAAAAGTAAATGCTTCTGCACAAGGGAGTAAAGTGTGAAAATATGATCAATTGTACTGTATTTTGCTCTAAATCCAGCTTGTTCTTCAACTATTTTCTAGAGAGAGAGAGAGAGAGAGAGAGAGAGAAAAGAGAGAGAGAGAGAGAGAGAGAGTTGGTTTAGAGAAGATTTGAGCCATGACAGAATCAGCACCGCTGTGTAAGAGAGGACATGAGTTCACGCAGATGGGGCCTGGAAAGAGAAAGAACGTTGCCCAGCTGTCTTGACAAAAAGAGTCTACTACATTACCTTTCTGCTATCTTTGGTCTTGGTACGAAAGCGAAAAATGTCGAGATGAATCTCAGACGAAAAGCACAACTGTGATGGAGAGTACAAGCGAAGATCAGTCAGTCAGGAAAGAATCAGACTCATTCAGGGATTTAATTAAAGCATAGCAGAGCGAGTTCATAGTTACTTCATTTTTCGGTAAGGCGCCCTGTGAAGAGTAAGAAACAGGGGGTGACTGCGTGGACTTAGAACATCTGAAAATTAGTCGAGGAGCATTGTTTTGTACGATTTGAAATTGGAGGAGATGATTCTGTGGACAGCCAACATGGCGAGAATTTCAGTAATGCAATCTTGAGAGAACAAATGCAGAAATGAGTCTTTTAGTGGCATCGTCAGAAACAAAATGGCGAACGATTCTGTTCTGCGACTGAGATCCAAATCTAGGGATAGACTACTTTTAACCTTAACATATCATAATCATTATTTTCTACAATACATGAATACACTGTCATTTAAAAAGCGTCATAAACAATTTTGTATTCCACTTACGCGATGTACCGTTATTGCAGATAGCCATTACACACAACCGATGAAAATGAGACAAGTGAGGCACTTAGACAAAGAAGGGGAAACAAAAGAGACAGACAGAAGGAGGAGGGAGAGGGGGATGTTTCTGCATGAGAAAGGCAGACAGAAATGAAAAACGAGACGACCGAAATCCGATACTGTGGATAAATGTAAAAACACATGTTTTCTGCATATAACAAAGTATTAATACGATGTAATTATGTCAAAGTACATCATGTTTAAGATGTTAATAAAACAAAGTTTAAGAGAAAACAACAAGGACGACGACGACGATGAGGACTCTTTGGTAGTTTAAAGGACATATTACAAACTCGGGGACACTGGGCCGGCCCAATAGAAAGTCAGGAAGACGTAAATTTAAATGGACTGGGCTTGCTTTTTTTTCAATTACAATTCCAACAATTCATTTACTTATCTATTTTTGTGATCATTTATTTTGTATTTATTTATTTTACTTTCATTATCATTTTAAACATTTTTTGTTTACTTGTTTATTCATGTATTTATTTTACTTTTTCATTTCATTATTATTTTATACATTTTTTGTTTGTTTGCTTGCTTGCTTGCTTATTTGCTTGCTTGTTTTGTTTGTTTGTTTGTTTGTTTGTTTGTTTGTTTGTTTGTTTGTTTGTTTTGTCCCATCTTAATACGTAACACTAATTGCTACAGAACCAGGGATAATTGTTCGCAATGCTCTGACGATAATGAGTGACTCATAGTGGGACGTGAACGTCTGAATTCTAATGTATTAATGTCTTATCCTCAAGACACGCAGTGACGCAAACGCAAACAGGAATGCTACTTTTAGAGTACATAGGATGCATGGGTACGCGGAATTAAACACACACACACACACACACACACACACGCACGCACGCACGCACGCACGCACGCACGCACGCACACACACACACACACACACACACACACACACACACACACAAAGCAAAGTGGAAGGGGGGGGGGGTGTGAGATGACGGGCCAGATGCTAGCAGCCTCTCGTGCAGTAAGGACCACGCCCTGTAAAGGATGACATCACACCTGCCGCTTGCAGCAGTTACTGTGACAGAGGCAGAGGATCGATCAGGATGGCACACACACACACACACACACACACACACACACACACACACACCACACACACGCACGCACGCACGACACACACACACAGCACGCACGCACGCACGCACGAACACACACACACACGCGCACCACACACAACACACACACACCACACACACACACACACACACACACACACACAAAAGCGTAATTCACCATCATCATCATGTGCCCTGTCGCATGGCGTTGGCGATCATGGCCCTCCGTACGAATCTATCTTTTGTCGCTGCAAGTACATCTCTCAACCTCTCTGTCTTCATCCGTTTCTCACGTCCGTCCAATATTTTCTCTCTGGATCTATCTTATGCTCTTTTTCCCTCCAACTTTCCTGTTGTGACGAGGTGCTAAAATTTCTCTTGACTCATAAAATGTCCTTTTGATATTGCTTGTCTTTTCCTAATCTTCTTCATTAATGTTCTTTTTATGTTTGCCTCTTTCAAGGCGGTCTCATTGTTTTCTTTGCTGTCCATGGTACTGTTAACATTCTTCTTAGAAACATTTCAGCTGCCTCAATCTTGTTCTGACTTTGCATGTGGATTGTCCACGCTTCACATCCATACAATAGTATCGGTTCTATACAACACTGAAGAACTCTCTTCCTGATGTTAATTAATAGGCAAGTGTCGGTAAGAACGCTTTTCATTTTCTTGAACGCTGTTTTAGCTTGGCCCATTCTGCTGGGTATTTCTAATGTGCATCTGCCGTCTGATGAGATGACTGTTCCCAGATATTTAAACTTATCAACTTGTCTCAATGTTGTGTCATTTGCTGTCATTTTGCATGAGGGGATTTCTTGTTTTTTACCGATGACCATGACTTCAGTCTTCTTGCTATTTAGCTTCAGCCCTTTATTTCTGCTTTCTTTTTCTATTATATTCACCAGATTCTATAAGTCTTTTTCATTTTCTGCAATCCGAACCGTGTCGTCTGCGAAACGAAGATTGTTAACATTTTTTCTCCAAATCTTATTCCAGAGTATTCTTCTAGGTTTCTCAGGATGGTTTAGCTGTAAAGTGAAAACAAAATCTGGTAACAAAACACATCCCTCCTCATTGTTCTTAAATCCTTTCCATCAACATTGAGCTTTCTAGTTGGTTGATCAATTCTTCGTGCCTAATCCGATCAAAAGCCTTGGTATAATCAACAAAACATGAATATAAATCCTTATTCAACTCAACTGATCTTTCTATGAGAGTTCCTAGAATGCACATGGCATTGACAGTTCCTCTCCCTCAACAAATCCACATTGTTCTTCTGCTATTTCTCTTTTGATTCTGTTCCTTGTCCTCATCATGATTATTCTTAATAAAATCTTTGTTACATGACTCATCAAGCTGACTGTACGATGGAGTTCGCATTCTGAAGCCCCTGCTTCATTGGAAGTGCAATGAAAACTGATTTTGACATATCGTTGGGGATTTTTCCCGTGTCATAAATTTCATTTTGGAGGACTCATTTTTTCAAAACCAAATTCTTCTAAGGCCTCAATCATTTCTGTAGTAATATTGTCTGGTCCTGGGGCTTTTCCCGGTTTCATCTTTTTCAATACTGCTCTAACTTCATCTTTTATTATGGACGGTCCTTCAACGTTCTTGATTGCTGTTTTAGCTTGGCCGATTCTGCTGGCTATTTCTAATGTGCATCAGCCGTCTGGTGAGATGACTGTTCCCAGATGTTTAAACGTATCAGTTTGTTTCAATGTTGCGCCACTTGTTGATTACATGAGGGCATTTCTTGTTTTTCATTGATTACTCTGACTTCAGTCTTCTTGCTATTTAGCTCCAGCTCTTTATTTCTGCCTTCTATTTCTATTACATTCACAAGATATTGTAGGTCTTTTTCATTTTCTGCAATTAGAACGATGGCATCTGCATAACGAAGATTGAATATAATAATAATAATAATAATAATAATAATAATAATAATAATGATGATGATGATGATGATGATGATGATGATGATGATGATGATGATGATGATGATGATGATGATAACATTTATTCAACAACCAAATCAAAGTATGCACTCTCATCATTCACCAAAGCAATCACCCAACAACACCCAAACCTCCAGGGCACAAAACAAACTCAAACTGGAAAGGAGCTGGGGAGGGGGGGGGGGGGCAGGAGGGGACTTACAGGATCTTTTAACATGTGTATAAGATGTTCTGTGAGCATACACAAGCAAAGGGGGCTCACGAATCAGCAAGTCTGCACACACGTAAAAATTTCCAGCCTTTTCCCACCAGGCGAGAAGTATCAGGCAGGACCTAACCCAGACCTTCTGACTGAAAGTCTGCTTCTTACCCACTTGACCACTGCATCCGTCAAATCAGTAAATAAATACAAGCCTTCACCACACACACACACACACACACACACACACACACACACACACACACACACAACACACACACACATACACCCGTGCGCGCACGCGCGCGCGCGCATTTTGAGGCACATCTTCCTCAGACGCATCGGGAGGAAGAGTATTCCGGCCTTGTGTTCTGTTTCCATCTCTTTCTGTTCAATAGCAACTGTTCTGCACTATTCAAAGTGAGTGTGCTCTGCCTGCACTGCTGTTGCCAGTTTAGTCTGTTGCAAAAAGTGTTCTTGTATCCAACATGAAGACCCACATCAGGCCAAAAAAGGACCTACATATCAGTCGGTTCGACGGAAAGGTCCATCATTTCTTATAAGTTGTACAACATGTAAAACAAACACTATGCACAGATACTTAGAAACATGGGAAAGAGTTCAACAGCCTTGCGTTGTGCTTAGGCCGGTGCCTTTTCTGTTGAACAGCAGCTGTTTTGTGTTGTTTGAATGTGACTGTGCCCAGCATGCACTGTTCTTCCCACATTGCTTCGTTGCGGGAAACGTCTTCCAAGTTGGTAATGTTGATCAAATAGTCTTGTAGTGCTTTACGCTAATCAGCTGGTGATGTTGATCAAATAGTTTTGTAGTGCTTTACCGCTAATCAGCTGGTGATGTTGATCAAATAGTCTTGTAGTGCTTTACTGCTAATCACTTGGTGATGTTGATCAAATAGTCTTGTGTTGCTTTACTGCTAATCAGTTGCTGATGTTGATCAAATAGTCGTCTTGCTTTACTGCTAATCAGTTGCTGATGTTGATCAAATAGTCTTGTATTGCTTTACTGCTAATCAGTTGCTGGTGTTGATCAAATAGTCTTGTATTGGTCTTGTATTGCTTTACCGCTAATCAGCTGGTGATGTTGATCAAACAACTATTCTTATATTGCTTTACTGCTAATCAGCTGGTGATGTTGATCAAATATTCTTGTATTGCTTTACTGCTAATCAGTTGCGGATGTTGATCAAATATTCTTGCATTGCTCTACTGCTAATCAGTTGCTGATGTTGATCAAATATTCTTGTATTGCTTTACTGCTAATCAGTTGCTGATGTTGATCAAACAAATATTCTTGTATTGCTTTACAGCTAATCCCTGCTTCAGCTCTCTGGCTTCTTCTACAGACAGCGTGTCCTGTCCAAAGAAGTTGGTACTTGATGAGTAGAAACTCTCTACTTGACATTGAAGGTAGATAATGTACTTTCTGAGTCAGTCAAGAACCTAGGTGTTGCTCTCTATGGTTTGACTCTCTAGCAGAAATGTATCAGCCAAACCGCTCAGCCCTGCTACTGTCAATTGCGGCGACGTAGTTCTACTTGCTGGTATCATCAGCATCTAAACTTGCGACTTCTTTTATCATGTCTTGTATCGATTATTCTGACTCTCTGGCCTGCCTGCTTTTTCTGTCACTTGCCTCCAACATATCCAGAGTTCTGTGGCCTGTCTAGTCCTTTATATATATATATATATATATATATATATATAATATATATATATATATATATATATATATAGTTTAGATGCTGATGATACCAGCAAGTAGAACTACGTCGCCGCAGTTGACAGTAGCAGGGCTGAGCGGTTTGGCTGATACATTTCTGCTAGAGAGTCAAACCATAGAGAGCAACACCTAGGTTCTTGACTGACTCAGAAAGTACATTATCTACCTTCAATGTCAAGTAGAGAGTTTCTACTCATATAAAGGACTAAACATATATATATATAAAAAGCACGATCATGTCACTCGCTTGCTTCAGTCCCCCCACCCCACCCCACCCTACCCCCATTGGCTGCTTATTATTTAAAAGCATTTCATACAAAACCAATACGTTCTACCACAAATGTATTAATGGTTGTTTTGCGCCTACGTATCTCTGCAATCACCTCTAACTGTACATCCGTGCCCGATTTCTCTATTCTGCTTCTGGTACTATTTGTTTACAAATTCACGGCACAGATGTTTCACAGTCAGTCGCCACTCATTTTCTGGCTCTGATTCAGTCAACTGGAGCGAGCTTCCCCTGTCTCTTGGACAATTATGAACTATTCCTGTATTAAGTACAACCTGAAAATATACTTCTTTGTCCAGCAGCGATGTTCCCCCTTGTCCCTTTTATCACTCCCTTTTTATCCTTCTCTTGATATGCTTGTGCTTTGTACCGTAAAGTTTTTGTCAATGTGAGTGCATGTTTGAGTAAATGATGAGAAGGAGAAGGAGACTAAGTACAGCAAAACACACACACACACACACACACACACACACACACACACACACACACACCCCACACACACACACACACACACACACACACGAGAGAGAGAGAGAGAGAGAGAGAGAGCGCACATGCACACGCGACAAAGCACACTCATACACTATTACATCAATCACCACCAATACCAAAGCACAGCGTAAAATAAGATGGTTAAACCATTCCAACAGACTCCATTTTTATACAATAATTACTACAGGTTATCAAAAATTTGTATTTCTCAAGGTCACTGCGACTTCACAAAAGCTTCAGTGGAAATAAAACTTAAAGAACATCAAGGACAATGGCAGACTGTCACACAATGAAAACAGATTTTTAACGTTGTAAGAACATTACAGGACGTGAATTTAGAACGCCCCTCCCCCCCCTCCCTGCCCCAAGTACAAAAATTACAGATGATCATTGCAACAAAAATAACGGTAACAATAAATATTATCACCACACAACTGCCACTACCGCTATCGTTACTACTGTCCATTCCACTATTATTTCTATCAGCACCACTATTCCTCCTACAATCCACTACTATTATTTCTCCTACAATCCATTACTATATCCATCAGCACTAGTATTCCTCCTACAATCCACTACTATATCCATCAGCACCAGTATTTCTCCTACAATCCACTACTATATCCATCAGCACCAGTATTTCTCCTACAATCCACTACTATATCCATCAGCACCAGTATTTCTCCTACAATCCACTACTATATCCATCAGCACCAGTATTCCTCCTACAATCCACTACTATATCCATCAGCACCAGTATTTCTCCTACAATCCACTACTATATCCATCAGCACCAGTATTTCTCCTACAATCCACTACTATATCCATCAGCACCACTATTCTTCCAGCAATCCACTACTATATCCATCAGCACCAGTATTCCTCCTACAATCCACTACTATCTCCATCAACACTATTCCTCCTACAATCCACTACTATCTCCATCAACACTACTCCTCTTATAATCCACTACTATCTCCATCAACACTATCCTCCTACAATCAACTACCCATCAACACCACTATTCCTCCTACAATCCACTACTATCTCCATCAACACCACTATTCCTCCTACAATCCACTACTATCTCCATCAACACTATTCCTCCTACAATCCATTACTATCTCCATCAACACTATTCCTCCTACAATCAACTACTATCTCCATCAACACTATTCCTCCTACAATCAACTACTATCTCCATCAACACTATTCCTCCCACAATCCACTACTATCTCCATCAACACTTCCTCCCACAATCCACTACTATCTCCATCAACACTATTCCTCCTACAATCAACTACTATCTCTATCAGCACCACTATTCCTCTTAGAATCCACTACTATCTCCGACAGCACCACTATTCCTCCTGCAATCTACTACTATCTCCGACAGCACCACTATTCCTCCTACAATCCACTACTATCTCCATCTGCACTACTATTCCTCTTAGAATCCACTACTATCTCCATCAACACCACTATTCCTCCTGCAATCCACTACTGTCTCTATCAGCACCACTATTCCTCTTACAAACAAAAAACAAAAACAAAAAAACAAAGCAACACCAACAATAACTGTATTTTATAGTAAAGATAGATTTGAAGAAGTTATATGTTAATAAACTTATTGAATATCGGAGAGGTCCTTAGAAAAGGAATATAGTTTTCGCATGAGGAGGCCAAAATGTGATCGACCAATATGAGGTCTCACACATGCAAGCAGCACTGCCATCATACTTTGCTTAAAAGCGTCGTTAAGTTTCCACCTACACAAGAGGTTCATTGTTCATCAAGCTGAAGAGACCTCTCTCTCTCTCTCTTCTCTCTCTCTCTCTCTCTCTCTCTCTCTCTCTCTCTCTCTCTCTCTCTCTCTCCCCACCCCCCAATTTCTCTTTCTTTCAGAAATTCTGGGTGGGTTACAAATAATCTGGATTTCATCGTACAGTCATCATCATCAAGTGCCCTGCCGCACGGCGTTGGCGATCATGGCCCTCCACATGAATCTATCCCTTGTCGCTGCAAGTACATTTCCCACCCTCTCTGTCTTAAGCAACCCTGCAAGCCCGTCCAATTTTCCTCCCTGGGTGTACCTGGAGTTCTCTTTCCCTCCAGCTTTTCTGTTGAAACCAGGTGTTCTACTTCCCCTTTCCTTATACTATGTTCTATAAATGTTGCTTGTCTCTTCCTAATCTTCTATATTAATGATCTTCTTGTGTCCGTCTCCTTCAAGACCGTCTCGTTTGTTTTCTTTGCTGTCCACGGAACTCTCAACAGTCTTCTTAGAGACCACATTTTTTTCAGTTGCCTCAATTTTGTTCTGACTTTGCGTGTCGTCTGTCCACGCCCCACAACCGTACGACAATATCGGTTCTATATAACGCTCAAGAACTCTCTTCCTGATGTTAATTGATAGGAATTTGTTGGTAAAGACGCCTTTTTCCTTCTTGAATGCTGTTTTGGCTTGGCTGATTCTGCTGGCTATTTCTGATGTACATATACCGTGTAGTCAGATAACCGTTCCCAGATATTAAAACTTATCAACCTGTCTCAAACTCTGAGTTAAAGTTGTGCAATTTGCTGTTATTTTGCATGAGGGGATTTCTTGGGTTTTCTTTTTTGTTCGTTTGTTTGTTTGTTTGTTTGTTTGTTTGTCTGTTTGTTTGTTTGTTCGTTCGTTTGTTTGTTTTTCTCACTGATTACCATGACTTCAGTCTTCTTGTTTTGTAGCACCAGGCATCTTCTCTACCAACAGAAACTTTCAGATTTGAATTTCTCTACCATATAAATGGTTCTGATAGTGCCAAAACGCAATATGTACCCAGCTGGAGAGCGGGCTTTCAAGCAGCATAGTGCCACCGGTCTGGGAATTCGCTGCTAGCTGATCTGAGGGGTCTGACTTCCCTGTTTACCTAGTTTTCCACAGTGATATCATAGCTGCTTGTCCACCAATGTGCACTTCCACTTCTAACTACAGACCACGCGGCATTATTTAATCCTTATCATCGATATGTACGTATGCACGGTTAAACGTTGTAATATACAGTCATTTGTGCATGTTTATTACAGTGTGCATTATCATGTGTGTAGTGTGTGCTTTATGTGTGTGTGTGTATGTATGTGTGATATACTGGCGCTTCTGTATGTATTACACACTGTGTCTTGTGAAATGTATAATACGCAGTGAGTCCAAATGAGTTTGGAGAATAGCGCTGTACAAGTATCATCATCATCATCATCATCATCATCATCATCATCATCATCATCGTAGTCGTCGTTGACGACGTCATCATCATCATCATCAACAGCAGCAGCATCATAACATCATTCCGGGAGTGGAATCTCTAAAACCGTTGTACTTAAAAGATCTGCTTGCCCCAGTTTCAGCCTAGCTTTGTCCATTGTAGTAGACACCATAAGTGAGATGGAACCCAACAGAAGACAATGCTGGAACCTCGAAGTGAAAGAATGTGAATGAAATGTTTCATTTCAGAGGTAAGTTACGATATAAACTTACGGCTTGAGCATTTCATGACAATGCAATGATTAAGAATCAACACAAAAATAAAATTTGAAGTATAGCTTTGGGAAAATCAACCTGAAACGTTAAAGCCATTAAAATGGCTATAGTTTCAGCTGTAAAGATTAACTTACTGATTTATTCTCACCAAGATTATTCTCAACAAGGTTTTAAGCCACTGAAATGGCTAAATGTTCAGCTGTTAAGACTTTCCCAAAGTTATTATCACCTAAGTAAATTGACATTTCGATCTTTAGTTTCGGTGCAATGTATGCTGAGCCAGACTTGTTGAGAATTTCTTTGAATGATACAGATCACATCTTCTTTATGTATTTGTCAAACTGGGTAACAGTAAGTTTATATTCCTATCATCTGTTAAATCTTGTGATCAATATCAAACTGCGCTCACTGGAGTTCCCAATCTGAAATAAGAGTCTAATCTTTCTGCAATGTTTATGGAAGGGTTTTTAGCCCAAATCTTTGTGTGATGTCAAATTACATGTCCCCACAGTAACATGGAAAACACTAGATCTGGCCTTCTTCGGGAAATCATGACCAGATTCGAGTTTTAGTTCTGATTTTTTAGATAATTGTTGACAGGTGAACTTCTTAATACACATTTACTACTCTCTGTGTCTCAGTGCGCATATTTACATGATACAAAATACTGACTCGGAGAAAAAATAAACAAATTCCAATGAGAAACTTTCAACTGTATGAATGGTAAATGCGCATAGCAGAGTTGAGTGTGAATCTGTATGAATCACACACATGTGTATGTCTGTAATTCACCTTAACATACCAACAATGTCTCTGTTGGGTGGTCTAGGTTTCCCCATGGCCCAGTCTTTGGTAAAGTTTTATATGCGTTCACACGTGACTGTAAATCTTATTCCGTCATTCCTTGCGATTACACGCGATTGTGAATCTTATTCCCTCAATCTTTCATTCGCTCACAAATTTATTCATTCGTTGATACATTTGCTCAGCCATTCCTTCCTTCATCCATACACCTATTCTGTTCATCTATTTGTCTGAGTAGCTGGTACGGGTGTTTGGATGTCCATGGAAAGAATTTTAAAACTGTCGACTGCTGATAGAAGGGACATGAGGATAAGATAATTTCATACTGAACTTTACATTCTTTATTCCTAAAAATGTCTGTCTACACGAGCTATTAAGACGGTTCCCAACGGTCAGGTGCGGTTACAGTCTGTCAAGCACCGTTTAGATCATTGTCGAGAACTGTTACACTATTGTCAACTATTGTTATAGTCTGTCGGACGGCTGTTATGTCTTTCTGTCAGTACTGTTGTGTTCCTAACACTGTACAACAAACGACGAAACACTCAGGCTGCGCAATGGACCAATGAAGACGTTGAGCGTGCTGTGAACCTGGGCTGATAAGATAACAAAACAAGATGGTCAAATCATGCTGTTATTATTAATATCCGTCTCTGCGCTCTTTTAACACGATGCATATAATATTTAACCTGAAAATCAACCGATGGCAATAATTTTTAGCGATCAGTTTCACAAATAGCAAGAAAAATACAACAGACTCTGACTCTCTCATCAGTCATTTTTTCCAACGCAACAGAAAACCAGGGAAGTTGGCTATCTGTTGTTGTTTTTGTCTACATCTAGTGAACTTGTCTGTTTTCTTTCTGCACACGCTTTAAAAAGACTAGTTGGCCAAAAATTTAAGCATGCCTTGTTCTGTTGATTAATTACGCGTGTTTCTGATAAAAACAAAAACAAAAATATAACAAGGATATAATTATATAGAAAACTGTTCATAAATACACGAGTTACAAGCACTTCATCATGTTTTAATTTTTTACTTCAGCAGTCCTAATGTTGTTGTTTGAATACGCGTTCTTATTCTAAGGTGTATCTAGTAAATAAAATTAAAACAAAACAAAAACCAAAAAACAAATGATACATGTACACAGCAGATATATAAGCACTTCATAATTTTTCACTTTTTTACTTTGCCAGTCCAAATGTTATATCACGTTTATTTGTATTTTATACAACTGAGACCATGCACTGTCCGGATAGCATCTCACATTTGATAAAACTTTGTCCAAACTACATTTGTAAATATGTTTTGCGTAGTTGTGACATTGACCTTCAACCAGTCTTAACATAAACTTACAGGAGTACATCTGCCAAACAGACTCCATATTTGTTCCCGGTTTGTTTAAAACTTCAAACAACTACGCTACCATCACCCAGCGCAATGGTGCAGTGGTTAGTACAATGGACTACCGATTGGAAGGTTGTGGGTTTAAATCCCACATCAGTCCTGTCAAAATCATTGAGATTATTTTAGCTCCAACCAGCTTCTGCCAAGTGTGCTATGAGCTCACTGGGAAGACTGGGACCACACACAGTCGAGTATCATCCACTTCCAGGATCCGTCACTGACCGTGTTACTCAAATCTCTGATTAACATCGCATTGTCTGTATGTCTCGGGCCTGGCTGACGACACACTATATTATGAAAAAAGCATAAACAAGAAACGCGAACTCAATCCAGATTCGAACTACAGAGCATCTTGATTATCATATCTATCGTCAACATTACCAAAGCATTGTCACAAATTCTGTGACCATTAATGCAGCGTAAAAAATGCGACAGAAGGAAAAACTTCAAGCAAATATTTTCAGTTTTTGGACCACTCCTCTTCAGATACCGGACCAATAAGTCCACACTTAGGCATTCCTGATTACTCAGTGAGTGAAAGGAACCTTTGAATCAAAACTTCATATCGGTGACAGTCCATCCCAAACAGTTCATGTCGGTGACAATCCATCCCAAACAGTTCATGCTGGTGACAGTCCATCCCAAACAGTTCATGTTGGTGACAGTCCATCCCAAACAGTTCATGTCGGTGACAGTCCATCCCAAACAGTTCATGTCGGTGACAGTCCATCCCAAACAGTTCATGTCGGTGACAGTCCATCCCAAACAGTTCATGTCGGTGACAGTCCATCCCAAACAGTTCATGTCGGTGACAGTCCATCCCAAACAGTTCATGTCGGTGACAGTCCATCCCAAACAGTTCATGTCGGTGACAGTCCATCCCAAACAGTTCATGTCGGTGACAGTCCATCCCAAACAGTTCATGTTGGTGACAGTCCATCCCAAACAGTTCATGTTGGTGACAGTCCATCCAAACAGTCATGTCGGTGACAGTCCATCCCAAACAGTTCATGTTGGTGACAGTCCATCCCAAACAGTTCATATCGGTGACAGTCCATCCCAAACAGTTCATGTCGGTGACAGTCCATCCCAAACAGTTCATATCGGTGACAGTCCATCCCAAACAGTTCATGTCGGTGACAGTCCATCCCAAACAGTTCATGTTGGTGACAGTCCATCCCAAACAGTTCATGTCGGTGACAGTCCATCCCAAACAGTTCATGTTGGTGACAGTCCATCCCAAACAGTTCATGTTGGTGACAGTCCATCCCAAACAGTTCATGTGTGACAGTCATCCCAAACAGTCATGTCGGTGACAGTCCATCCCAAACAGTTCATGTCGGTTGACAGTCCATCCAAACAGTCATGTCGGTGACATCCATCCCAAACAGTCATGTTGGTGACAGTCCATCCCAAACAGTTCATGTCGGTGACAATCCATCCCAAACAGTTCATGTCGGTGACAATCCATCCCAAACAGCTGATGTTAGTGACAATCCATCCCAAACAGCTGATGTCAGTGACAATCCATCCCAAACAGCTGATGTTAGTGACAATCCATCCCAAACAGTTCATGTCGGTGACAATCCATCCCAAACAGCTGATGTTGGTGACAATCTATCCCAAACAGCTGATGTTGGTGACAATCCATCCCAAACAGCTGATGTTGGTGACAATCCATCCCAAACAGCTGATGTTGATGACAATCCATCCCAAATAGCTGATGTTCGTGACAACCATCACAAACAGCTGATGTTCGTGACAACCCATCACAAACAGTTGATGTTCGTGACAACCCATCACAAGCAGTTGAGACATCTTCGCCAACACGTCATCGTTCACAGACAGACAGACATCCTTTCGTCTCGACATGAAATAATCTCCTTTCTAAATGAAAACAAAAACAAAACAACGTCACTGTATAACAAATTTTGAAAGAACTAAAACGACCGAGTCTGTTTCGAGCCGTTCTTACGTAAACATCTGCAATGCTCATCTCCGCTTCTCGGTGACTGAGCACCCACAGCACGTATTTGGAATCAAACAGCCCGTGGAAAATGCATCAATCTGCCGTTCAGAATTTTTATCCACTCAGTAATATCTAAAAGTATTTTTAGATCCACTGGTAACACAACCACACACACACACATACACTCACGCACGCACGCACGCCACGCACGCACTGCACGCACGCACCACACACACACACACACACCACACACTGGTAAAAACGGGAAACGGGCAGACGAATCTGCAGTCATTTATCATCGTGATAGAACACATACAGAAAGTAGTCAGTTTGAGTTATCAATAACCACTACAGCTTACTTCCCTATTCCTTCCCCTCCCAACCTACCTCTCTCATTCACACACATATATACAGGCATGCATGCACATTCTCTCTCTCTCTCTCTCTCTCTCTCTATATATATATATATATATATATATATATATATATATATTATATAAATGATATATATATAGATTTATATATATATATTATATTGTCGTGTGTGTGTGTGTGTGTGTGTGTGTGTGTGTAAAACATGCTCTTGTTTTGCTCACCTTTATCCTCTGTGATAATGGATCCTAATTGTTTTAATCTATTGTCTGCTGTTGTTTGAAAATACGAGATGCTATTGACAGTCCATGTGTGTGTGTGTGCGCGCGCGCATTTAATAATTTAAAACAACCACTGATATTATAGTTCTTACTTTACACACACACCACACACACACAACACACACACACACACACACACACACACACACACACACACACCACACACACACACACACACCATGGCACGCCGTTAACTCATAATTGTAACATGACGGTTGTCTCTGTCACTAATTGATAAAGATCCCTCAGCTTCTGCCCTGTGGAATAGAACATTGCTGATGTAGCAGAGCCGCCGTATCCTGTATCTCTACAGCTTAAGGCCCATTCACCATTCAACTTTTTCACTCCCTCAACCCCATCCACCATCCTGCATGAAGCTGATGCTGAGGGTAAGGGAAGGAAAGGGTTAATCATACCACACATAATGGATGTCTTTCAGGTACTTGGGACACATCCCCCAGCTTCTATAAAAAACTTCAACATCGCCGGGTAACGGCTGTAACCGAGCTGTGCAAAACGTGCCCGCCGCAGAGCAGAGCGCCGCTGGCGCAAATCCAAACTCACTGTACACAGGCAACTTTTCCAAGCCTCTAAAACATAAGTATCCACCCTCATTGCATCTGCAAAAACAAGCTATTTCCAAACCAAAATCCTGAATGCCTCTTCTTCAAAAGAACTCTTTACAACCATGAATCATCTCCTTGGCACACGAAAAGATTTACCTCTCCCAACAAAACATACAAATGAAGAACTCCCATCTATATTCTCCAAGTATTTCACCACCAAAATACAAACTCTTCGTGACAGGCTTGACAGGACACCCTGTCAACCATGCCCACCTGACCCTTCCTTCTCTGGCACACCTCTTACTACTTTTACCCCAGTCTCACAAGAAGAAATTTTCAACACAATCAGATCCATGTCGTTCAAAACCTGCGAACTGGATCCTCTTCCAGGTTCTCTCTACTCCGACTGTCTCCCTACTCTCCTCCCATTCATCACTGACATCATCAACACTTCTCTTCAAACTGGAACTGTCCCAGATTCTTTCAAGTCTGCTATTGTTCACCCTCTCCTCAAGAAACACAATTTAGACCCAAATGAACTGAAAAATTACCGGCCTATCTCTAATCTCTCTTTCTTGTCAAAACTCCTTGAAAAAGTCGTCCTCAACCAGCTGAATTCTCACCTGTCTGCCAACAATCTCCTCAATCCTTTCCAGTCAGCCTACCGCCAGTGCCATAGCACTGAAACTGCCCTACTACACATTCTCAACCTACCGCCAGTGCCATAGCACTGAAACTGCCCTACTACACATTCTCAACAATCTCCTCCTTGCAACTGATACTGGCAAAGTCTCTCTCCTCACACTCCTTGATCTGTCTGCAGCCTTTGATACCATTGACCATGGTATTCTCCTTTCTAGACTTCATCATACTTTTGGCATCTCTGACATTGCTCTGTCCTGGTTCACTTCATATCTATCAAACAGAAAACAAACTGTTCTCATCAATGGCACTTACTCTCAACCTGCATACCTGACCTGTGGTGATCCACAAGGATCTGTCCTTGGCCCTGTTCTTTTCACTCTTTATACCTCCCCCCTGTCCACCATCATCAACTCCCACTCTATAAAACACCACTTCTATGCTGATGACACCCAACTTCAAGACAGTGACTCACCTGATAATATACAGCGCCTGTTGACTCGCACCACTGAGTGTTACTCGGACATTAAGAACTGGATGACACACAATAAACTTCAGCTTAATGACGACAAGACAGAAGCTATCCTCATTGGCACCTGTCAGAAACTTTCTCAGCTGCCTCCTCTTTCTCTCCCATTATGTAACACATCAGTCCCAATTTCTGATTCAGCTAAAAACCTTGGTGTCTGCATTGACTCTACCCTCTCCATGAACAACTTTGTTTCTCAAACTGCCAGATCTTGCTACTATCATCTCCATCGTAAAAGCCTGATCAGGAAGTATCTCTCTGTCGAAACAACTGCAAAACTCGTTCTCTCCTTCATAATGTCTCGCATTGACTATTGCAATTCACTCCTGTCTGGTCTTCCTGCCTCCACCATTCACATCCTACAGCGCATTCAAAACAATGCTGTACGCCTTGTACTCAAAAAGAAAAAAGCTGACCACATTTCTCCTCTCCTGGCACAACTTCACTGGCTCCCTGTATCAAAGCGCATACAGTACAAACTAGACACCATGTGCTACAAAAGCCTCAATAACGCAGCCCCCGATTACCTGTCAAGCCTACTTGAGATCTATGTTCCCTCACGTACCCTCCGCTCTGCCTCCGATCCTCTGACTTTTCGCTTTCCACGCACTAAGCTCAATACCTATGGTCCACGAGCCTTCTCTGTTTCTGGTCCACTCTCCTGGAACAAACTTCCTCTCTCAGTCCGTCAGCAACCTACTTTTGTCTCCTTCAAGTCCGCTCTCAAAACTCACCTTTTCTCCTCTGCATAAAATCCTAACCTCACTCAACCCCCCTCTGCAGCCTGTCTCCGCTCGGAGGGGAATCACATTGTTATAATATATAATTGTATATGATATGCTCTATAATTTTCCATTGCTTTTATTCTTGCTTTCATTCTTTCTCCCCATTTATAGCCATGCGTGTGTGTGTGTGTGTGTGTGTGTGTGTGTGTGTGTGTGTGTGTGTGTGTGTGTGTGTGTGTTGTGGTGCGTGTGTGCGTGCGTGTGCGTGCGTGCGTGCGTGCGTGCGTACGTGTGTGCGTGTGTGTCTGTTTCACCGCTTAGATTTGATTTTATCAAGATTTTGCGCTATATAAATATTGTAATTATTAATTATTATAACAACTCTATAGGTCAGAGTTTAACCCTTTGACTCCCGCACCCTACCCACCAACTGCAAAAAAACGTAACCCTTTGATTCCCTCACCTTCAAAGGGTTAAGTTGCAGGAAGCTGGTGGATAGGGTGAGGAAATCAAAGGGTTAAGTTATTGCTTTGCGAGCATGGTCGAAAATGCAGGATGCTGGTACACAGAATGCGAGAGTCAAAGGGTTAAGGCCCATTTAACCTTTTCACTCCCTCAGTCCTATCCACCATCCTGCTGGAAGCTGGTGGACAGGGTAAGGGAATGAAAAGGATGAACCATACCGTGCATAATGGATGTCGTATGTCTGTCGGGTACATGGTACAGATCCCCCAACTTCTACAAAACAGACTTCAACATCGTCCTGATAACTCGGCTGTATCCTAAATACCTGCACGGGTCAGAGATCATTGTACTGCACAGTCTGCCATTCATGAAACTGGGCGCTCCAGAATTAGGTGAACTCTACCGTTCTCTTCTTCCTCAGTCCCACATCTCTCAGTCCCACATCCGATTTTTCTTTCTTTCTTTGTTGTTTGTTTTTGTTTTTGTTTCGTCTGTTCCTTTGTTCTTTCGCTCGTTCGTTTGTTTGTTTCTGCTTCTGGTCGGATTTTTTGTTTGTTTGTTGTTTGTTTTTGTTTTCGTTGTGTTTGTTTCTTTGTTCGTTCGTTTGTTTTTGTTTTCTGCTTTTGGCTTGATTCTTTATAAGCTCCCACGTACTATTCGTTGGGTTTAGGTCAACATCACGTAATCTGAATCTGACCGACCAGAGAGAAAGAGAGATCGGATGGGGAGAAAGAAAAAGAGACACGGGAAGAGAGAGAGAGAGAGAGAGAGAGAGAGAGAGAGAGAGAGAAGAGAGAGAGAGAGAGAGAGAGAGGGATGTCAGAAATTCACTCCGTGATATGCTGTATGCATCCCGCCGCCGGATATAGACAGCACTGCACTGCAGAAGGCCGGGGATTGCAAAATCATTCGTTTTTTTCTTCAACAGCTCTGATAGGCAGGCCTAAGTATATATTGCATACATATACATGCTGACTAACCGCCGGCAATGAACAGCAAGACAATAACCACTCCACTGACAGTTCTTCTCAACCCAGCGTTTCAGCGCTTAGAATATCAAAACCTCCGTATGCATCAGCTCCGTAGAGACCATGTAATGAAAAAGGATCCAGACATGATGGATGTAGTTACCAATAGGTATCTCTGGCCAGACCAAGACCGTTATATTTTCAGCTGGGAATCACAGAGTACAAAACGTTTTGAGTAGTTTGTCTATACTACTATTCAGCCATCATCATTTGCCTTGGTGCATGGCGCTGGCAATCATGGCCCTCCATATCTATCTATCTTTTGTCGCTACGAGTAAACCTCCTACCATTTTTGTCCTCGCACCTCTGCAAAACTGTCAAACATTTTCTCCTTAGGTCTGCCTGGAGCTCTTTTTCCATCTAGCCTTCACATTATCACTAGGAGTTCAAATTTCTCTTGCCTCATAAAATGTCCTAAAAAATTAATGTTGCTTTTCCTTTCTTGATCTTCTTCATTAGTGTTCTTTTTGTGTTTGCTTGTTTCACGGCTGTCTCGTTTGTTTTTGGTTTTATTTTGGTTTGGTTTTTGTTTTTGTTGTTGTTTGGTTTTTGGTTTTACTGTCCATGGCGCACTGAACATTCATCTTAGAAACCATACTTCAGTTGTCCCAATTTTGGTCCAGGCTTCGCATTCGTACAACAGTATTGGTTCTATAGAACACTGAAGGTATCTCTTCCTGATGTCAATTGATAGGCATTTGTAGGCAAGAACGCTTTTCATTCTCTAGAATGTTGTTTTCATCATCCTCGTGTGCCCTGCCGCATGGCGTTGGCGATCATGGCCCTTCATATGAATCTATCCTTTGTCGCTGCAAGCACATCTCCTATTCTCTCTGTCTTCATCCACTCAGCAAGTCCGTTTGCTTTCTATTTCTATTATATTTACAAATTTTCCAGGTCTTTTTCATTTTCTACAATAAGAACGGTGTCATCTGTATAACGAAGATTGTTTATCATTTCTCCTCCAACTTTCATCTCATGAAATTCTTCTAGGTTTCTGATGATGGTTTTGCTATAAAGTGAGAATAAATCTGGTGACAGAACACATCCCTGTCTTACTCCCCTTTTGATATTTTGAAAAGAGCTTATATCACTTTCTATTCTCCTTGCTGCTGTTTGTTCCCAATACATATTCCTTACTGTTCTGAGATCTGTTCCATCCATATTGAGCTTTTCCAGTTGGTTGATCAATTCTTTGTGTCTTCCCCGATCAAAAGCCTTGGTATAATCAACAAAAC
Source organism: Monoplex corrugatus (assembly GCA_030674185.1). Classification (NCBI taxonomy): domain Eukaryota; kingdom Metazoa; phylum Mollusca; class Gastropoda; order Littorinimorpha; family Ranellidae; genus Monoplex; species Monoplex corrugatus. The sequence continues at coordinate 40,151,619 of JAPXFY010000027.1, read as the reverse complement.
ATAAATATAAATCCGTATCTAATTCAACTGATCTTTCTATGCGAGTTCTTAGGATACATGTGGCATTAACAGCTCTTTTTCCTTCAACAAATCCACATTGTTTTTCTACTATAGCTGGTTTGAGTCTAATCCTTGTCCCCATCACGATTATTCTTAGCAGAATCTTTGTCACATGGCTCATCAAGCTGATTGGAAGTGCAATGAACATTGACTATCTGTAGGGATTTTTCCAGTGTCGTAATTTCATTCATGTGGACTGTTACTATTTCAATATCAACTTCATTTAGAGCCTCAATCGTTTCTACAGTAGCACTGTCTAACCCCAGGGCTTTTCCCTTGAAAGTGCAATGAAAATTGACTTTAACATATCTGTTGGGATTTTCTCGGTGTCATAATAAATTTCATTTAGGACTGCTACTTTTTCAATACCAAATTCATCTAGTGCCTCAAGCGTTTCTATGGTAATATTGTCCGCTCCCCGGGCTTATCCTTGTTTAATCTTCTTCATCACTGCAATAACTTCATCCTTCATTACTGGTGGTCCTTCAAAGTTCTTTCTAATGTGTTACTCCATT
>JAPXFY010000027.1:40123544-40148544 GCA_030674185.1 Monoplex corrugatus | reverse complement strand
GTTTTGCATTGATCAAGAAACCATGCACAATATAGCTCAGGTTCGATCCCCGGCGTGGGAAGAAAAAAAAAAAATAGACAACAGCAGAAGGGCATCCAGGAGTCATGACCTGGATGTGGCCCGGCCCCCCGAGAGTGTAAGGAATTCAGGGCCGAAACACTTGTCTAAAGGGGGTTACTTCTCTGAAGACCTTCTGTTGTCTAGCTCTCCCTAGAGTTTCTTTCTACCTGCACATGGTCAGTCCATTGACTTCCGGGAATAGTTCGGAGGACATTCGGGAAAGACCGAAGGACACTGGAAAGACTAGATCTGCGGGCTTTGTGGGTTGGCTTCCCACCTTGCCTTTGATAACATGCCACGAGTTTTTCAAATGAAAGATGCTCCCAGGATTCACCGAAAGGGGGAGAGAATGATGAATCCATCGGCACTGACTCCATCACGACTGGAAACGCACAACGGACCATGATTAATGACCAGTTGGAATTTCCGTGTGCGTGTGGAAGGAGATTCACCACCAAACGCGGCATGAAGATCCACAGGACAAAAATGGGCTGTTTGAAGACACATACGAACCAGCAGCAGCGCACTGCGATAGCAGGTGAGACGTTGGATGACCAAGGCCAGGAATTAAACCATAGTGCCAAGGACATCCACGCTGACGGTTCTGATGCGGATTTTGCACAAGCTCTTAACGCCAAACGTGGAAAACTCAATTTGCCGCCTGCCGGTGCAAAAGAACAATGGGAGAAATTAGATGAGGAACTTGTCCTTAAGCTGAATGCGCTAATAGGGAACAGTACGCTGGAACACAAACTTGACACATACGGAGACATCATATACTCTATCTGCAGGACACTTATGGAGTGAAGCAGCCAAAGACAAAAACGCCTCCCCAGAAATCCAGAAGACAGCAACAGATGGAGAGCATCCGGAGGGAGAAAAGGAAGCTTAAAAAGCGAATGAAAACTGCCTCAGAATTCGAGAAGCAAGGGCTCCTGGAACTCTGGAAAGATCTGAAGGCCAAACACAATGCTCTCAGCAAAGTGGAATCAGCAAGGCGAAGAAAGAGCAAAAAGAAGAAGACTCAAGATCGTTTCTTCAAAGATCCCTTTGACTTTTCAAGAAAGCTGTTTGAACAACCCAAATCAGGGACTCTCACAGTGGGCAAGGAAACCCTAGAGCAGCATCTCAGGGAAACATATTCCGATTCTCAGCGCGAGGCACCACTTGAAATCCAGAATCTGGTTTGGCCTGCAGCGCCAGAAGGAAAATTCAATAACAAACCACCAACACTGGATGAAGTGAAGAACGTAGTAAAGAAAGCCAGAGCCAAGTCAGCACCTGGACCAAACGGAATACCATACCTGCTCTACAAGAAATGCCCAAAAGTGCTCGAGTGGCTCCACAAGATGATTCGATCAGCATGGAGGAACCAGAAGATCAGCGACCAATGGATGAGAGCTGAAGGAGTGTACATTCCGAAGGAGCAGAACTCCAGCAGCATCAATCAGTTCAGGCCAATATCACTTCTGAACGTCGAGGGGAAAATCTTCTTCTCTGTTATGGCAGCAAGATTGACAAAATACCTGACTGAAAACAAGTATCTGGATATGTCAGTCCAAAAGGGAGGCATACCAGGAATGCCTGGATGCTTGGAACATGCCACGTTGATTTGGGATGCCATCCAAAAAGCAAGAACAGAGAAGAGAGACATTGACGTAGTTTGGCTTGATCTGGCGAATGCATATGGATCAGTTCCACACGATATGATCCAGCTGGCTCTTGAAATGTATCACATCCCAGAAAACATCCGAACAATGCTGAGGAAGTATTTCCAAGGGTTCTCAATGCGGTTCTCTACCAAAGAATACACCACGGACTGGATAGACCTAGAGGTGGGCATTGCAATGGGCTGTGCAATCTCTCCCATACTGTTCGTGTTGGCAATGGAAGTCATCTTGAAAGCTGCAATGAAGAGTTCAGGTCCAGTGAATCTGGGAGATGGATACCAGATGCCTCCTCTGAAAGCTTTCATGGATGACACAACAGTCTTGTCCACGGATGAGGAAGAGACACACCAAATCTTAAAGCAGCTGGATGAGCTGGTGGCCTCTTCAAGAATGAGGTTCAAACCTAAGAAATCCCGAAGTCTCTCACTGCGAAAAGGAAAAGTGGCAGATTCAGTCAAATTCATGGTAGCCAACCAAGCCATCCCCACTGTCACAGAAGAGCCAGTAAAAAGTCTCGGAAGATGGTATGATGACTCCCTAAAAGACACACAAAGGGGATGTGAAACCAAGCAAACAGCAGAAGAAGGCCTGAAGAAAATAGATAACTGCGGACTGCCAGGCAAATACAAAGTCTGGTGTCTACAGTTCATGCTGATACCAAAGCTGCTGTGGCCACTGCTAATCTATGACATTTGCACCAGCACAGTCGAAGCAATGGAAGCCAAAATCAACAAATACACAAGAAAATGGCTCGGTGTCCCACCTGGTCTCACTGATGTTGCATTCTACTGTCGTCAAGCAATGCTGAAGCTACCTCTCAAATCCATAGTGGAGGAATACAAAGTTGGAAAAGCAAGACTGTTGAGCATGCTGGAGGAATCGGAAGACAATATCGTGAGATCAGTTCATCCAAAGCTGAGAACTGGCAGAAAGTGGAAAGTCCAAGAGGCTGTAAACAATGCCAAGAGAAACCTCAGCATCAAAGAAATAATTGGACACACGCAAACCAACAGACAGGGACTGGGAGCAACAAAAATGCAGTGGTGGTCCAAAGCCAAAGGGAAGGAAAAAAGAGACATGATCATACAGGAGTTGAAGGAAGAAGAAGATGTCAAAAGAGTGCAGAAGGCAGTCCAGCAAGGTCAACAGGGGCAATGGACAACATGGGACAGTGCACTCCAAAGAAGTCTCAGCTGGAACGATATGTGGCACATGGCTCCTCTAAGGATAAGCTTCCTCCTCAGATCTGTATATGACCTGCTCCCCTCGAATGCAAACTTAGTGAAATGGGGGAAAGCAGACGACCCAGCATGTCCGCTCTGTCAGAAGAAACAAACAGTGGAACATGTCCTAAGCTCTTGCAAAGTAGCGCTAGCCCAAGGAAGGTATACATGGAGGCACAACCAAGTTCTGAAAGTGATCACAGATGTGGTTAGCGAAAAAACCATGACCCCAAACGCACCAATTGCTATGACAACGTTCTACAAAGCAGGAGGAAAACAGGTCTGGCCCGAAAGTGCTATGACAACCAGCACATTGCCAAAGGGTCTTCTGGATGGAGCAGTCGACTGGGAGTGTACAGCAGACCTCCCAGAGTGGAGAAATTACCCAGATGTCATCAGCAAGACAGGCATGAGACCAGACATCGCTCTCCACTCTGACTCCTCGAAACAAGTGATTCTGATAGAACTCACTGTGCCATACGAAAGCAGAATGGAAGAAGCACATATCTACAAGACCGAAAAATACGCCGGTCTTGCCAGCACCCTGAAGAAAGCAGGTCTGCGGGTCAAAATCTTCGCCATAGAGGTCGGGGCAAGAGGGTTTGTGGGCACCTCCGCTTATGATCTCATGAAACAACTCGCCATTTCTGGGAAGAAGAGGACTAGAGCCCTTAAAGCGATGGCAGAGGCAGCAGAAAGGAGCTCAAGCTGGATCTGGGCAAGGAGGAACGAAAAAAGTGAACTTCATAAGGATTAAATTCCCTACAGATGATGTGTGCCCCGTTAGCACATTGGTAAAACCGCGTACCGCAGTTCTGAAGCGCAGAATCGCCCAGGTTCGATCCCCGGCGTGGGAAAAAAAAAAAAAAATAGACAACAGCAGAAGGGCATCCAGGAGTCATGACCTGGATGTGGCCCGGCCCCCCGAGAGTGTAAGGAATTCAGGGCCGAAACACTTGTCTAAAGGGGGTTACTTCTCTGAAGACCTTCTGTTGTCTAGCTCTCCCTAGAGTTTCTTTCTACCCTCTCTAGCTCGCTCTCTCTCTCTCTCTCTCTCTCTCTCTCTCTCTCTCTCTCTCTCCTCTCTCTCTTCTCTCTCTCTACTGATTTAAAACTAAATCAATACATTCACACTTGTTTACAGTTTTAACCTGTTTCTATTATTCACAATAAGTTTACTTTCTATTACGCTCAATAAATATTATACTTACAATGACTCAAATTAAAATGGCTCCGTCAGGCAACCACATAGCAAACACGACACTATGGCCCCGGAATTGAGCCGTGTTGCTCTGACTTACTAACTGATCATACCTATTATTCATTATTCATCCCTGGCCTAAGCCCCATTCTTTTAACTCATTGACTCCCGCACCCTGTCCACCAACTGCAAAAAGTTAACCCTTTGACTCTCTCAGCCTATCCACCAGCTTCCTGGATAGGCTGTGGGAGTCAAAGGGTTAACGTTTTGATTCGCTAACATGGTTGACAATCAAGGAAGTTGGTGAAGAGGGTGCGGGAGTCAAAAGGTTAAAGTGTACGTTATACAGCTAGAGAGTAATAACTGTCTGTCTTTAATGGCCACGGATTAAAACTATGTTTTCTTCTTGTCCAATCTGAAGAACCGATTCCATGCCAGTTTGGGCTCTGGATCCTTCTGTGAAAACTACCCGACATATTTCAAAGGTTCAACTTTGCCAAACTTAAAAGTTATTATCGCCGTCATTCTTTAATGCCTAACCGACTGCACTGAGCCGTATCAGAGCACAACAACCATCTGAAAACGTCGTTGTCCTTGGAAAAGAAAAAGAAAGTATATATATATATAAATTTATTCACGCACATAATCTAAGGATGTGTTCCTTGGGGTTGTTCAGGGGTTGACCAATCCGTCCAATTTACCACAAGCGGATTGAAAAAAATAACTTCAATGCAAATTCATAAACATACTTTAGTACACTGAAACATACACAAAATCTGATCTAAATTACATGTATTCAAAATTGCTTCTGCACATCGCATTTCCTTTGATATATAAATGTAGTTAGTACATGTACATGTGCCCAATTATCAGTCCTATGGAAGGCTTTATGGAACACATACAGGTGAATGGATCAGCAAGACAGAAAGTGATATAAACAGATGACAGGAAGCAAGGAGGAAGGCAGAAACAAAGAGAGTAACAGAAAACACATGGCATCAGTGGCGTCAGTGCATACGGAATTTATCCGACCACAGACGAGCTAATCTGAGAAACAAACTGACTCTGAAACTTTTATACGAAAGAGAATGACTGTCAAGGACTGACTTGCCAAGTACAGCAATTAATGTTGACAGGTTGTCATACCCCCAAGAAAGATGTTTTTTCCCTTTACTTTGTCGAATAAAAGGTCTTTTTTGTTCTGCTTGCTTTTGTCCTTCGGAATATTCGTATGACTGCAAAGGACATAACCCTTTTTTTCCTTCTCTTCGGGTTACAAAACTCAAAAACACTTTTAGACACAAACCTCTCTCTCTCTCTAGCAAAAGACGGTGCCTCCAATAATGCAAATACCGTAACATTCCATAATATACGACTGTCAGTTCATGAACTTGGTTCTGTGTTAGAACGTTCATTTTATACAAATTTCTCCAATACCCAATGCCTGATACCTTACTGCCCCAGACAGCTAGCGTCCTTGATATATAAACTAAGGCTTAATTCCTGGAAAACAAAATATACACAAAATGTATGTATTTGTTTAAAAGCATTATCTGTCCACCATCTGCTCTTTGAATGTCCTATCTTACTTACGACATAATTATAGGAATAACAATCTCGATTTTTCATGTACTGACTCTAAAGATACCCTTTACAACAAAAATAATGACATTATTTCGGTAGTCCAGCTTATTCTCAGATCCCCTGCTGAAAGATTGTTATGAAGAGTTAATTAATTGTTGTCTGTTATTATTTGACACTGTTAATTCATTGTTCTGAACTATCAATTGTAATTGTTCCCGTTCTTACATTCCAACTTCCATTACTGCTCCTCATCCTCATCCCCCACCCATCCCACCCACCTTTTTTTTTCCTTCTGTGTGTGTGTGCGTGTGTGTGTGTGTGTGTGTGTGTGTGTGTGTGTGTGTGTGTGTGTGTGTGTGTGTGTGTGTGTAAAATCACTATTGTGAACAGACATTAAATAAAAGATTCCTCTGTGTGTGGTGTGTGTGTGTGTGTGTGTGTGTGTGTGTGTGTGTGTGTGTGTGTGTGTGTGTGTGTGTGTGTGTGTTGTGTGTGTGGCTGAATACCAACAGACCAATTTTAATGACACAACTCGCTCATGAACCCTCAGTCCACAAACGGACGAGAACTGTTACACAAAGACAACATATATCATATAAGGTTAAAGGTTAAAGGTTAAAGGTCCCATAGTCAATATGACCGTAGGGGCGGTGAACTGTTAAAGATTCACCGTGTCTAGGGCACGGCATTATGAAAGGCGGAGCCCATCCCTCTCCTTTCGCCGCCTTTTTTAAACCTCCCCGACCGAAGTCAGGTACCCATTCACTGCTGGGTGGACAGAGGGAGTTTTCAGGCCGGAAAAATCGAACCAGCGTTTAGCGGATTCGAACCACCGACCTTCCGCACCGCAGACGAGCGCTCTAACCACTCGACTACAGGCCCCCCCATATATCATATACATTGACTCAAACGTCTCTAGACTGACATGTACGAATGAAGTACACGCTCCTGAACACACACACACACACACACACACACACACACACACACACACACACACACACACACACACACAGAAGCTGATTTATATTTCCATTTTCAAAATCCCAACCGGACCGGTTCCGAAATGACATCAAACGTCGTCACACAACCTTTCACTTACGTCAAATGACGCAGACAACAAGGCGGTAAATCTTACCCATAGCCTACAGGATTCTCACGTGGTGTCAACAATGGATTGGAAACGAAGGACCTGCCTAGTCTGCTCTGATCAAATGGCTCGGCACAGAAAAATAAGACATGCGTACAATACAGTATGTCGAGACACTTAAGAGACTCAGAAGGAATAGGAAAGAGAAAAATCCATCAAGCCAAATTTCCTACACTTTTGACATTTTACTTCAGCAGCGGCTGACAGCCTGTTGGCAGCGTCGTATTCGTTCGATTTCTGGCGACGTTTATATCAGGCCAGTCGCCGGGAAGTCTACCGAGGGTGTGGATTTTTCCTGTACGTCTGACGTCAATTTCAACTGAGCGTCAATGAACGTTACGTAGGTACCCGCCAATGAAGGCCCAAGAGGCGCGTCAGGAAACGGCTGCTGACGCAAGTCCAGCACAAAAATGTTGCCATTTGTCGCACGATAGTTGTGGTAATTATGGTGATAGTAACCAACCAAACTCTGAAACAGGAAGCATGATACAAGTTTTTAGAATTCCTTTTTTCTAATCGATGATGCTCAGTTGGAGAAACGGTGAAAATCTCCCGCCTGTAAATGTAGAAAAATATTAAAGATCTTTCTGTTAGTAAGCGAAGTTTTCTAATTTTGGAAAGTGTCATTCTAAAAGCAACGCCCAGGCTTTTCCTGTTTTCGATTTGATTGATAGCATTTTTTTCCCTTTCACAACAGCAATAAAGCTGAAGAGTAGTGGGTTCAGTGATCAACTGTGCGAGACAAACCTCCCTCTCTCTCTCTCTCTCTCTCTCTCTCTCTCTCTCTGTGTGTGTGTGTGTGTGTGTGTGTGTGTGTGTGTGTGTGTGTGTGTGTGTGTGTGTGTGTGTGTGTGTGAGTGAGTGTGTGAGTGTGTGTCACAGTGTGTGTGTGTGTCACAGTGTGTGTGTTTTGTGCGATCCTGGCACTTGCCTCATATAATTCATTTCATTAAACGGTAGTCAAGTCAGTATACGTCCAATCGGAAAGTCTTGGGTTCGATCCGTCAAGATACCTCCACCTGGTGGGCAAAAGGTGAAAAAATTTTCCGATCTCCCAGGTCAACATGTGAGCAGACTTGCCAGTGCCTGAACCCGCTTGATATGTATACATACATGTACACACGTTAAATATTGTATAAGCCATGTCAGTGGCTGGCTTAAGGAAACATGCAGAACACCCAAAATGCAAGCAACAGCAAGTCTTAAACTATGGCTTTTAGATAGTAACTTCTACTGTTGGAAATTAACATTATCATTACCCCCTCTCTCTCTCTCTCTCTCTCTCTCTTACACACACACACACACACACACACACACACACACACACACACACACACATTTCCAACATTTCTGTTATACGAAATGAATAAAAAAGAATGGGAAAGCATAAACGTAGTTTGAAGTAAATGTCCAGTAATTTTCACCAAAATGGAAAGTAACAAAAGCACGAGGCGGCTTCAGAGCCTACGAGACATGTTTGAGACACTGCTTCAAAATTAGTGGTCCGTTCGCTCAGTTAGTTACAGCACCATGCTGATACTATAGAGGTTGAGTTCCATCATCAGGCAGGTCACAAGTCTGTGTTGTTGTTGTTGTTGATTTGTGTGTGTGTGAGGGGGGTGGGGATGCATATGTTTTGTTTGTCTGTTGTAGTCTTTCAGTATGTCAGCCATCTAAGTTTTTGTTTAGCAACAAATTATGACAACTTAAGCGCTGAACTATCTTTCCAACCTAGTCCAGGACTTTCTTTTAGAATGTACTCGAAGAAGGACAGGGGGCAGGTACGCGCCTATCCCAACATCCCGTTCATTCTTCCAGTCAACAACCGAGGAGAAAGAGAAAGGGGCTGGTGGCCCTGAAAGGGGCATGGCAACCATCATTGCAAAATTACCGGAGGGTAGACGCCAACTAGACCCAGCAACAGCAAAGCTACAACAGTGTGGTCTTGTCCATTCACATGAGACAGCGGTCAAGCCACATCAACAAACTCCCGTTCTTATTTAAAAACAAAAAATAAAAAAACAAAAAAGCAAAGAAAAAAAAAACTGGCAGGCAACGCCAAACTCATATACCATACCACGGTAAGGCATACGATACACAGAAGAGAACACTGATTCCCTGACGGCTTCAATGCGGCTTTCGTATGACTACGAATCTGACTACAGGTCAAAATGTCTATAATATGAAGATTCTTTAGGACCTAAACATTTTCTTTATCATCATATGACGCCACTTTTTGTTCTCTCTCTCTCTTCCCCATCATGGCCTTCCCACTGTAAACCAAAGTTACTGCTTCTTTCACTATTCACAGTAGTCAACTGGAATGGTCGGGTCTTCGTGTAGTTTTCTCAATTCTCGTGTTATCATATACACATACACTGTAGTGAGATGATTTATCCTAATTCTGACCATGAAGACGGCGAACGAAACAACAACAACATGTGAACAACTGGATGGTATGAAATCCCTTGGTGTGAACCAGTTACAGAGAGGTCATAAGGCCACTGGGTCAAAAGATGGCCAGTTTGACTCAGTCTTGTTATCGAATTGTGAAAGAGAGACCCAAGACTCGAAACAGGTTTAACTGTAGGGCCATTACACTTAACAATATGGTGAGCTTCACATTGTACCATCACACTTTTGTGTGTATGAGTAAGACTGGCAGAGAGATTATTGACTGAACAGCTGACTGACTTTTTATTTTCCATAGGTAAAGACTATGACACAATAAAGCTGCGTTCAGATAATTTTTAGTGTCTGCCGTTGCCAACATTTACTTGCTAACGCTGAAACAAAATAACTGTAAACGTAATGAATGAAGAAAAAAGTAATACACCTAGCTACTGAGGCATTTTTAACGAAAGAAAATGAATACATCAAAAAGAAAACAAGAAATACACATGTCCACATGTGATCATTACTTAGTACACATAAGCATTTGATGTAATGATGATTTCATTACATATGTACACTAAAGATACATAAGTTTGCACATAACCACTACTTTACTAAACACATGTTGGGCAATGACAAATAACTTATCATCAGTGCTACAGCATCCACATACATGTGGACGTACATGTAATAAAAACAAAACAACAACTAGTATGCGTGTGTGTTTGTGCGTTTGCACATGTACGAGTATACGTTTATTTCAAAGAATGAAGGGTGAGAATTTGTCAGTCTTGGCCACCGTTTTAATCTTTTCTGTTTGGCTTGGCCATAGACAAAAGCAGTTTATATCATGTATACTGTGTCATTTGTCGTTTTTCTTACGACACAGGCAGCTAGTTCTTTGAAGAAGACACATCAACGGAAAATATTTTTTTCATCTAGTCATGTCTGTAAACTTGTCCGTGGATTTGTAATAAAAACGAAGTCAAAAACTTCAGTTTTCACAAGACGGCGTTGAAGCGCCCAGATGATTCAATATTCACTTGTACCACAAGTGCGTTATGACCAGAAAAACCCGAATTAACCCGTGGCATAGATATGTCATTCCAAAAGGATGCCTAGGATCTTCTTAGCGCAAATCCGAAATCACCCCCATAACAACCTTGACAGCGCTTGTTAGTAGTCTCAGTTCACGGGAACAAGCCGCACACACCATCTCCAAGGTGTAAGAAACATTCAAAAACACCGTCAGGTCGGACCAAACTTTTTAATGTTACAAATGTGCCTTTTTTGCTTTCATAAGTTGCTTCTGCTTATTCACATAGATCTTTTTACTTTTCTCTCCCATCCCCCTCTCCCTCACTCACTCACGCACGCACACTCACATGGTGTTTACATCAGAAAGAACGTGATTTCTAATATCTGATCTAGATCTACAGCTCTTCGCGGGAGGAATATTATGTCAATAAATTTGATCTCTGCCAATTATTTTTTACGTCAAACATTGCTAGGTCTTCACAAAAAAGGCATCGTGAATGTATCCTGAGAAAAGTGTAGAGCACAAATGCTACTTCCCTACCTATTTCCGTGCCGTTTTTCCCCTTCAATTCCACGTGTCGTCTGCCATGAAATGCTTGCAATTCGTCATTTATGCAAATCGAACAGTTTCGCAGTATACAACACATTTTAGCTGATCACAAATATGGTAGGCCTATTCAAAAAAAAAAAAAAAGGTTAGTTTCCCTACCATGGCATTCATTAACTAACCAAAGAAGCGTTTTTCGGTACATATTTAAAGACAAAAGTGGCTTGGAACAGTATGACCTAATATTCCTTTCAATGTGTAACTGAATAATTTGAGCTGCACGAAGTGGAAAGTGCTCAATACCACATTTTTTGGCACTGTGGTAGCGCTGTGGCCAAACTATCGGCCATCAACAGATACACAGTTATTGTTACTGTTGTTTAGAGCCCAGCCGACTGTAACCGACTCAAAATATACAAAACTTCAACAGGAAAAAAAAAAAGAAAATTAAGTATACACATCAATGCATTCGCGCACACAATCCAGGACATGCCCCCTGGTGTTGACCACTCCATCCAACTTATCGCACAGGGGATCCAAAAAACACACCTGAACACAAATATAATCATACACAATGACATCAAATCACATATAAAAACAGGCATAAATTACCCAAAATTGCTTCCGCATATCTCACCTCCCTACAGCCAAAAAATACATTTAATACATGTAGCCAGCCATCAATCCTAAGAGAAAGTACGTAAGACTTTATTGAACACATACAGGTGAATGGACCAGCAAGGCAGGAAATGATAGGAAGAATTGACAGAAAGCAAAGAAGGAAGAAAAAAAAACAAAGACAGTGATAGAAAAGAGGAAATTTCTAGCACAGAATTTCCAGAAGGTGGGGATACTATTTCTACTGAAAGAGCCCCCGACATCCCCACAGGGGGACAATAGACACATACTGGAGAGGAAAATTAAATATAATTACTTCTAACAGCTTTTGTTCTTCAGCCTGTACAGAAAATCGATTCTGTTAATTTTTCACGTTTGTTTCAAACAGCATAATCACAAAGGGACAGATTACCTTGAATATCAGTCACTGTGGCCTTGAACAGGCTTCGAATGAAATAAAACTTGATGTGCACCGAGGACAGCGGTAAATTGTCACACCAATGGACACGGATTTCAAACATTGTCAGAAGATCCTGACAAAAGCCAATCAAACATCTTCCAAAAATGCTAATTTTAGGCTGTTTTAGGTCTGTGTGACCTTGACCTTAACACCTTTTTCCTCCAAACTTATGCACATCGCGACTTCTCAACGGTCCTTCGACTCAAACTACTGACACATTTTGGTAAAAGTCTCTCTCACACACACACACACACACACACACACACACACACACACACACACACACACACACACACACACACACACACACCGTCTAATATCACTTATAGTGAAAAGACATTAAATTAAAGAACGGACGAACGAACGAACACACACACACGCACACACACACACACACACACACACACACACACACACACACACACACACACACACACACACACACATACACACACACCCTTCCTGAATAATGTGAACTGATCCTTCCCCATCCCAATCCACCCGACATCCTCCTTATTTTTAAAGAGAAATCGGGGGGGGGGGGGGGAATAGGGCGGAGGGGGGATCAAAAGAAAATCAAGAAAAGACATCAATGACCACTGTCGAAGCGACAGCTAGCCATGGTCCACCACTTATGAAAAATGAGGCAGTGAAGCCATTTCTTCCCCATTTGCCCAAGCAGCGAGCAAGAAACTGACAACCGAACGAGTGTCGGACGGGGTAGGGTAGATGGGCCGAGAGAAAATGGAAAGGAATGGAATTTTGAAGAGGGGCTTTAATTGGGCTTGGGGGAGGGAGAGAGCTACCGGAGGGCCAGAGGGGTGGAGGTAGGGCGAGTCATTGTACTACGCAGTAATACAGGCGCCATTTATATCACAGCTCCGAACTGGAGGAAGTGAGATTCATCGCACTCGGACGATTCGATATGCGCTCCACCCAAACCTGCCAGTAATTATCTGGCAGACTCCTTGAACCTGCACAAAACCCTATGCACTGGCAAGATCTTGAAATAAGGAAGGGGCGGGAGGGGGTGGGAGTTGGGGGTTGGGGCGGAAAGACGGGACCAATGAAACATTAAAGTTGATGCCATCAGAATGATTGGAGCTTAATATTAAGATGGGCATCGAACAGGCCAGTTTTTATGTTGCAAACTGGAACTGAACTAAAAAAAATATTCCTGGAGTCCACGGTTCTCTCAACAGAGTAAGCCAGCCTGCATATCACATACGATACAAAACATGCCCACATATCACATACGATACACAACACTGCACATCACAAACAATACAAAACAAGCCCGCATATCACATACGATACACAACACTGCATATCACAAACGATACAAAACAAGACTGCATATCACATATGATACACAACACTGCGTATCACAAAATATACAAAACAAGCCTGCATATCACAAACAATACAAAACAAGCCCACATATCACATACGATACAAAACAAGCCTGCATATCACATACGATACACAACACTGCATATCACAAACGATAAAAAATACAAGCCTGCATATCACATACGATACAAAACAAGCCTGCATATCACAAACGATACAAAACAAGCCTGCATATCACATACGATACAAAACAAGCCTGCATATCACATACGATACAAAACAAGCCTGCATATCACAAACGATACAAAACAAGCCTGCATATCACATACGATACAAAACAAGCCTGCATATCACATACGATACAAAACAAGCCTGCATATCACATACGATACAAAACAAGCCTGCATATCACATACGACACAAAACAAGCCTGCATATCACAAACGATACAAAACAAGCCTGCATATCACATACGATACAAAACAAGCCTGCATATCACAAACGATACAAAACACTGCATATCACAAACGATACAAAACAAGCCTGCATATCACAAACGATACAAAACACCTGCATATCACATACGATACAAAACAAGCCTGCATATCACAAACGATACAAAACAAGCTGCATATCACATACGATACAAAACAAGCCTGCATATCACAAACGATACAAAACAAGCCTGCATATCACAACGATACAAAACAAGCCTGCATATCACATAGCCTACGATACAAAACACTGCATATCACATACGATACAAAACAAGCCTGCATATCACAAACGATACAAAACACTGCATATCACAAACAATACAAAACAAGCCGCATATCACATACGATACAAAACACTGCATATCACAAACGATACAAAACATGCCTGCATATCACAAACGATACAAAACAGCCTGCATATCACAAACGATACAAAACATGCCTGCATATCACAAACGATACAAAACATGCCTGCATATCACAAACGATACAAAACAAGCCTGCATATCACATACGATACAAAACAAGCCTGCATATCACAAACGATACAAAACAAGCCTGCATATCACAAACGATACAAAACAAGCCTGCATATCACAAACGATACAAAACAAGCCTGCATATCACAAACGATACAAAACACTGCATATCACAAACAATACAAAACATGCCTGCATATCACAAACAAAACAAAACAAACAGGTTCATATTCACGTTTCTTTTGTTGCAGTGGATTTACCATTCCAAACTCAGGCTGTTCTCCCCTTTGAGAGCACGTCGCCGCAGCGCAGCGCCACCCATTCTTGGGGGGACCAAGACTTTAGAAAGGCAAGCAGGTTAATTGGCGTTCAAGGGGAGAGGCCTGGGAAATGAACCTATCTCTCCAATGCTACATGCCAGGGCATCCAGGCAAAAGCTCTGCTCTTCGCGATTTTCAACTGCCATGGGATCTTTAGCGTGCACAGGCCAGAAGGCACACAGGTCTGACACGTTTTTCGTCCCCTTGCAAAGGACTAGACGCTCAGTCTGCATTTTCAGTTTGATTAGAAAAGTCGAGGCCTCAATGAGAAATGAACCCTGGAACCTCGAGTTCAGTTATTGGCAGGCGAATGTCTGAACTATTTTGCCACTATTCTCCTTGAAAAAAAAATGTGTCGTGACCACGTTCAGCACAGATGCTGCAGAATATATTTCCCATAATAACACAGATGCCATTCGTATAACACACTACGACACAGCAAAATCTTGAAACGATGGCGAAGAAGCCCCGATCTCTGATACTGCCGGGGCTGACGATGTATTATCTACTGGCTATTAGATAATTGAGTTTGCCCGTAAATGTGCGTGTGTGTATTTGCACACTGTATTATGCATGGATGCATACATGCATGCATGCATGTGGGTGTGTGTGTGTGTGTGTGTGTGTGTGTGTGTGTGTGTGTGTGTGTGTGTGTGTGTGTGTGTGTGTGTGTGTGTGTGTGTGTGTGTGTGTTGCCACAAAAGTTGAATATGCTGTCCAATGAAGGGCTGAGGTCAGAACTATAATCTATTGAAACTAACAACGTTTTCTTGAAAAATTGAAAAATACAGGATTTTGTCTGAACATAAATACTTAAGTTCGCCGACACATTTTTTAAGCTTTTTTTTTTTTTTTAATATCACTGAAAACACAGAAAGAAGCCTCTTCCCTGTTGAGTACATCTCGTTGATGAATATTTGAATGTTTTAATGTCAGTGAAAACAAACAAGTTCTTTCCTAAAGTTAGCTGGAAGGTGAATATTTGAATGTTTAAAGACTTTAAATCATTGGTTGATGAACACTTGAATGTTTTAATATCATTAAAAACAATCAAACAATTTCTTCCCTGTATAGTGTACCTGGGTGATGAATGTTAATGTTTTAATACCACTGAAAACAGACAAGCTCCTTCACAGCAGAGTGTATCTAGCTGACGAATATTTAGTTACCTGTTTAAGGAAACAGAAAACAAACAAACAAAACCTGGGAAGACTGGTTTTGATCAACTCAGGCAAATGTGTGTATTCATGATAATCATAATAATAATAATATCATCATCATTATCATCATTATTGTTGTTGTTGTTGTTGTCAAATGATGATGATGATGATGATGATGATGATGATGATGATGATGATGATGATGATGATGATGATGATGATGATACCAACAACAACAACAATAACAAATAACAACATCAACAACAACAACAGTAATAATAATAATAATAATAATAATAATAACTTCATTTGCAAATCTTCAGCAGTCATCATCAAATCATGGGTTCCTGTTTGTTTCAGATAAACTCTCTGCACTCAAACTAAATGGAATATTGCAGTAACACCAAGATGCTACGATGTAGAAAATCCAAAATGATCATGGCAAAAACCATAATTCTCATGAAATGTTTTGTAATGACAATACCAGGCCTAATCTGTAGATCTAGATGTTATAACAACTTGCAATGAGGTGGAAAGGAGAGGGATGACAGATAAGCTTTGTACATACATGTCATCACGATCATCAGGTGCTTTGCCGCATGGCGTTGGCGATCATGACCTTCCATCTGTTTCTATCTCTTGTTGCCTCAAGCACCTTTTCCACCCTCTTTGTCTTCAGCCACTCTGCAAGTCCGTCCAATATCTTCTCTATGGGTCTACCTGGTGCTCTCTTTCCCTCCAGCTTTCCCATTGTGACCAGGTGCTCCAATTCCCCTTTCCTCATAAAATGGCCAATAAATGTTGCCTGCCTTTTCCTAATCTTCCTTATGAATGCTCTTCTTGTGTCTGCCTCCATCAAGACGTTTGTTTTCTTTGCTGTCCATGGAACTCTCAACATTCTTCTTAGAAACGCATCTCGGCTGCCTCAATCTTGTTCTGACTTTGCTTGTTGACTCTCCACGCCTCGCAACCGTATAACAGCATTGGTTCTATATAACATTCAAGAACTCTCTTCCTGGTGTTAATTGATAGGCATTTGTTGGTAAGAATGTTTTTCGTCTTCTTGAATGATGTTTTGGCTTGGCCGATTCTGCTGGCTATTTCTGTTGTGCATCTGCCGTCTGGTAAAATGATCGTTCCCAGGTATTTAAACTTATCAACCTGTCTCAAGGTTGTGCCGTTTGCTGTTATTTTGCATGAGGGGATTTCATGTTTTTTTACTGATCACCATGACTTCAGTCTT
Organism: Monoplex corrugatus; assembly: GCA_030674185.1. Taxonomy (NCBI): domain Eukaryota; kingdom Metazoa; phylum Mollusca; class Gastropoda; order Littorinimorpha; family Ranellidae; genus Monoplex; species Monoplex corrugatus. The sequence goes on along the minus strand of JAPXFY010000027.1, from coordinate 40,131,547 downwards.
CTTGCTGTTTAGTTCCAACCCCTTACCTTTGCTTTCTATTTCTAGTATATTCACAAGGTTTTGTAGGTCCCTTTCATTTTATGCAATTAGCACGGTGTCATCTGCGTATTGAATGTTGTTTATCATTTTTCCTCCAATCTTAATCCAGGGTCTTCCTCTAGGTTTCCCATGATGTTTTCGCTGTAAAGTGAAAACAGACCTGGTGACAAAACACAACCCTAACTCCTCTTTTGATGTTTTGGAAAGAGATTATATCGTTTTCTATTCTCATTGCCGCTGTTTGTTCCCAATACATATTTCTGATTATTCGTAGATCTTTTCCATCAATATTGAGTCTTTCTAGTTGGTTGATCAATTCTTCATGTCTTACCTGATAGAAAGCCTTGGTATAATCTTCCCACTACAGGATTGTGGTCACTGTTGCAATCTGCGCCTGGTAGTGTTTTTGCTGACAGTAAAGAATTTCTAAATCTGTTATTAATCAGGATGTATTCAATCTGATTTTTGGTATTATCTCCTGGACTCATCCAAGTTCATTTTCATCTATTAGGTTGCTCAAACCAGGTGTTTCCTACTATGAACTCGTTCATCTGTGCCATTCTACAAGTTTCCCTCCCCTTTCATTTTTTGTACCAAGGCCATGAGGTCCAACTATATCCTCCACCCTATCCTGTCCCACTTTAGCATTAAAATCTCCCATTATTACTGTAACTTCTGGTGATTTACATTGGGCCTCGGCCATCTCTGATACTTTGAAGTTGTCGATGTCTTCCTCAGTACTTGCAGATGTTGGTGCATACACCTGAATGATGTTGATATCAAATGGCCAGCCTCCCAATTTAACCAGCAAAACTCTGTCGGACACAACTCTGTATCCCCTAACTGTCTTTGATTTGTCCCTGTCCATTACGATGCCTACTCCTCTTTCATGCGAGTTTCCACCAGAATATATTACTGTATACTCTCCTGATGTTATCATGTCTGATAAGGCATGATAACATACATGTAGATACATCAAACAATCAAACACAATTCATCAAAAATATTAACTGACGATAACAAGACATAAAATTAAAACCAGGTATTATGACTAATAGTTACAAAAACTACATAAGGTGCAAAACAGGGGGTGCATGATTGTGTGTGTGTGCATTTGTGAACATGTCTGAAAGTGTAAAAACAAGAAAAGCATTACTTTATCAGAAAGGATTTTTCAAGTGTTCATAAATGGACTTTTACTAAATAAGGCTCATGGGCAAAGAAGATGCAAGCGCTTAATACACTGAAATGGGCGTGCCCAGATTGTTTGGTTCCTGTGACAAGACAAGGAGAAAAGTAAAGTTTCATTAAGGATGTCTTCTTCACTGTTCCTAAAAAGGTACTGTTGATCTGATCAACCTAAATGAACTCCGCGGACGTGATCTGGCAGAAGTGCTTTGCAAAACTTGTCAAAAGCTCAAATAATGATATGGCCTGACAATCTGGCAACCAACCCCCCTCCTCCCCCAGTTCCTGCAAAGTCATAACTAACTATACACCAGAAAAATGGTCAAGTTAAATGAGTTATGTATGGCTTGACCCACCATCTTTTATACCCAACAAAAGATTGAGTACTGGTACTTGTGGTACGTCTGACCATCTGGCATTCTCGCGAGTCTGCCCCCCCCCCCCCCCCCGCCCTCCAACTCCCCCTTTCCTCCCTTTTCCACATCTGTTGTAGGCGACAAATCTGCCTGATTACTGTTTAGTTGTTGCTCTAGATGCGGTGCGTGTGCGTGTGCGTGTGCGTGGCGTGTGCGTGTGCGTGTGTATGCACGCGCGTCCGTGTGTGTGTTGCCCTGGTTTTTTTTTTTTCTTTTCGTTTTTGTTTTGTTTTTGTTTCGTTGTCGTTGTTCTTCTTGTTGTTGTTTTGGTCGAACCTGTAAACGGACGTTTATATCCTATTCTCTATTAATGATACCAACCATCTGTTTGTACATCTGTCCGTTTCTGTGTGTGATTCGGCGTGTCTGTCTGTCGGCTGATCTGTCTGTTCAATTATTTCTAATCTCTATTATGAACACTGCGGGCATTGTCCAAAGCAGGACTCACGCAGCAGGACTTCAACTGGCAGCAGTCACACCAATTTCAGCTTGAATTCTCTTGTTTCAGAATATGAAGACCAGCTGTTCTCGTGCGTGAGTAATCGTAATCCATGTACACAAACAGTAAATCAAATGTAATCATTGAATCATATAACAGGTTGCTTGACCCATACAGTCAGACACAAGTCACGGAGAATGTTAAGAGCTAGCTAATTCTCAAGCTTGGCACTGGGTTGTTCTTGCGCAAAGAACTGAAGTCGGTCATACCAAAACAATAAGGTCCCATCTGACAAAGTATCCTGTGACAGACCTGCAAAACCTACCACTGTGTCAACTTTGTTCAACCTTACTAACTGTGCCAATTGTGTTCAAACCTACCAATTGTGCCAACTTTCTTCAAATTTTCCAATTGTGCCAACTTTCTTCAAACTTACTAACTGTGCCAATTGTGTTCAAACTTACCAATTGTGCCAACTTTGTTCAAACTTACCAATTGTGCCAACTTTGTTCAACTTACCAATTGTGCCAAATTTGTTCAAACTTACCAATTGTGCCAACTTTGTTCAACTTACCAATTGTGCCAACTTTGTTCAATTGTGCCAACTTTGTTCAACTTACCAATTGTACCAACTTTGTTCAACTTACCAATTGTGCCAACTTTGTTCAACTTACCAATTGTACCAACTTTGTTCAACTTACCAATTGTACCAATTTTGTTCAACTTACCAATTGTGCCAACTTTGTTCAACTTACCAATTGTGCCAACTTTGTTCAACTTACCAATTGTACCAACTTTCTTCAAACTTACAAATTGCGTCAACTTTCTTCAAACTTACCAACTATGCCAACTTGTGTTCAAACCTACCAACTGTGCCAACTTTGTTCAAACTTACCAACTGTGCCAAATTTGTTCAAGCTTACCAACTGTGCAAACTTTGTTCAAACTTACCAAATGTGCAAACTTTGTTCAAACTTACCAACTGTGCCAAATTTGTTCAAACCTACCAACTGTGCAAACTTTGTTCAAGCTTACCAACTATGCCAAATTTGTTCAAACTTACCAACTGTGCCAACTTTGTTCAAACTTACCAACTGTGCCAAATTTGTTCAAACCTACCAACTGTGCCAAGTTTGTTCAAACTTCAGCTTGTGTCATCAGCAAGCCAAATATTTGCTTAACTTGTTGACATTCTTGATTTGCCATACTCACTTAAGGCAAATCTGTGTACAAATCTGTTAGGAAATAAATACACACAATACCAGAATAAGAACACATATTTTATTCACAAACGAGATAACATGCGCTTGTCCTGCTTTGTGAATTAAACACGTTTTCTCATTCTATTTTCATGTGTTTCTGTTTAATATTTTGTTTGAATATTGGCATCCACTTTGATTTGACCCTTTCATTCCTGCACCCTATCTACCCGCTGCAAAAACTTAATCCTTTGACTCCCGTACCATATCCACTAACTGCAAAAACTTAACCCTTTGATTCCCTCACCCTATCCACCAGCTTCCTGTAGGAAGCTGGTGGAGAGGGTGAGGAAATCAAAGGGTTAAGTTTTTGCGTTGCTAGCATCATTGGCAATGCAGGATGCTGGTTCACAGGATGCGGGAGTCAAAAGGTTAATCCTGTCACTCCATCACCCTATCCATGGCTGACAACGCAGGACGCTGATGGACAGGGTGAGGGATTAAATCTGTCAAAACTCTACTCACAATAAAACGTTCACCAAAACCTTTTACTTACACAAAACCTCTGAATCCAATTGGATAAAGAATAAATTAATTTACACTGAATAACACAATGAATAGCAAAACCTGAATTCTAAAGGGTGAGAGGTGCTTTATGCAGCCACAATATCAATATCAGGTTAAAGTGTATGCACATTTTCATTTCCAAAATGTGGATTACTAAAGGAGTGCTGAACTGAACTGAGCTTAACTACAAGCAAACCACACACACCACACACACACACACACACACACACACACACACACACACACACACACACACACACACACACACACACACACACACACACACACACGGACACACATTCCTGTTCTAAGAGATAATATTATTGAGTTTCGTAGTTCATGAATTAACCCTGTAGTTTTGAGTTAGATAGATGTTTATTCAAATGAATGAACAAAAGAGTAACAATAAAATGATAACGATGATGATGACAATAATGATAACAACAAACAACAGCAAAAGCACTAATAACAATAATAATTATGATGATGCTAGTACGACAATAATACAATTGTTGTCAGGAAATCAGGAAAACCGTATTTTCACTTCTGTCTGTCATTCAGAGATTTCATTTGCGCTGATTAATATTGTCCTTCAATGTATCCTGCATGAAAACTTGTTTCAACACAACACAAGGTCGTGTTAAACAGACATTCCATAATAACATAAAATCCATCAGCAACATGATTCATACCACAATAACGAACAAAATATATTATTCATGGAGAACATTATGATGATCACCAAATCAAACAGGCTTTTAATGGTTGTGGGCATCCGCAATATCTACATTTAATCATTATATGACACAAACATCATGCAAATCAAATATTCATATTCAGTTTTTGTCAAACTTGGGCTACTCTCCCCATTGAGAGCGCGTCGCCGCAGCACATCGTCACCCTTTTTTTTTTTTTTTTTTAAATAATTTTTTAACCAAGAATTCAGAAAGGCAAGAAGGCTACTAGAAACCAACTAAAAAGACTCAATAGTGATGGAAAAGATCTACAAATAATCAGAAATATGTATTGCGAACAAACAGCTGCAATGAGAATAGAAAACGATATAAGCTCTTTCCAAAATATCAAAACAGGAGCCACGTAAAGTTGTGCTCTGTCACCAGATCTGTTTTCACTTTACAGCGAAACAATCATGACAAACCTTGAAGAATGCCCTGGATTAAAGATTGGAGGAAAAATGATAAACAACATTTGTTACGCAGATGACACCGTGCTAATCGCAGACAATGAAAGGGACCTACAAAACATTGTGAATATAATAGAAATAGATAGCAAAAATAAAGGATTGGAGCTAAATAGCAAGAAGACAGAAGTCATGGTAATCAGCAAAAAACATGGAATCCCCTTATGCAAAATAACAGCAAACGGCACAACATTTCAGACAGGTTGGTAAGCTTAAATATCTGGGAACATTCATCTCACCAGATGGCAGATGCACATCAGATATAGCCAGCAGAATCGGCCATGCCAAAACAGCATTCAAGGAGACGAAAAGCATTCTTGCACATCAGATATAGCCAGCAGAATCGGCCAAGCCAAAACAGCATTCAAGGAGACGAAAAGCATTCTTACCAACAAATGCCTATCAAGTAACATCAGGAAAATAAGTAACATCAAGAAGAGTTCTTGAATGATATATAGAACCAATAATGTTATACGGTTGTGAGGCGTGGATAGTCAACAAGCAAAGTCAGAACAAGACTGAGGCGGCCGAGATGTGGTTTCTAAGAAGAATGTTGAGAGTTCCATGGACAGCAAAGAAAACAAACGAGACAGTCTTGACGCAAAGAAAACAAACGAGACAGTCTTGACGGAGGCAGACACAAGAAGATTACTGATAAAGAAGATCAGGAAAAGACAGGCAACATTATAGGCCATTTTATGAGGAAAGGGCAATTAGAGCACCTGGTCACAACATGAAAGCTGGAGGGAAAGAGAGCACCAAGTAGATCCAGGGAGAAAATATTGGATGGACTTGCAGGGTGGCTGAGGACAGAGAGGGTGGAAGATTTGTTTGCGGCAACAAGGGATAGATACACATCGAAGGCCATGATCACCAACGCCATGCAGCAGGGTACATGAGGATGATGATGATGAAGAAGGCTACTTGGCCATGAAGGGGAGCAACCTGGAAAATCGACCTATCCTTCCAATGTTTTATACTACGGCAGCCGGGCAAATGCCCAGTTTTCTGAAGTTTCAACTACTGTGGGGTCTTTAGCATGTGCAGGCCAGAAGTCACACGGGTCAGACTCATTTTTCATCCCCTTCCGAAGGACAAGACATTCGGTTCAATTTTCTGGTCAAACTGAAGACAAAAGTTGAGGCCTCAACGGGAAACCAACATTGGAACCTCAAGTTTAGTTACTGGCAGGCAAAACACCTGAACCACACACACACACACACACGCGCGCGCGTGCGCGCACGCACACACACACACATATATTTGGTTTATCTACAATATATATATATATATATATATATATATATAATATATATATGTATATGTATAATATATATATATATATATATATATAATATATATATATATATATATATATATATATTATATACACATAATGTTCTGCAGCAACAATGCTTCCAAATTCTAGTAAGAGTTTAGAGTTTGTTCAAGAAGGAGTCATCACACTTGCACAATTCCTTACACAAATATGTCAGCTATCATCTGGCAGACTCCCTGATCCTTACCAAAGTCCTGTGCACCGGCAGTTTTGCTGTGGGGGAAGGGGGTGAGGATCTATGAAACACCAACCTGACACCTCCAAAATTATGAAGAAAGTTAAGATGGGTGGCAAACAGGCCATTTATCAAAGCTGTGGGCTGGGACTGAACTCGAGATATCAGATCTTGAGTTGACAGATCTATCAAAAGAACCAGCCAGCCCCGAAATTCTAGTAAAACACACGGCACATGCACTTCATGTCTCAAGGTATCAGACCATCAGCTTACTTGATAAGAAGCATGCATAAAACAAACAGTAGCTTTGTTATGGTGATATGAAACATATGTAGCTGTTCTCTCCGTATCTATGTGTATTGTGTGTGTGTGTATGTGTGTGTGTGTGTGTGTGTGTATGTGTGTGTGTGTGTGTGTGTGTGTGGTGGTGTGTGTGTGTGTGTGTGTGGTGTGTGTGTGTGTGTGTGTGTGTGTGTGTGTGTGTGTGTGTGTGTGTGTTGTGTATGTGTGTGTGTGTGTGTGTGAAAGAAAATGCGTTGCTTTGTGGCAAAATCAGTCGTTCTCCTGTACAACTGGGTCGGTACTTGGTCGCGCATGTATGCTCCACAGGCGAGCACTGTGTGTGTGTGTGTGTGTGTGTGTGTGTGTGTGTGTGTGTGTGTGTGTGTGTGTGTGTGTGTGTGTATACATATATAAATATATATATATTAGAGATTGATAGATATAGATAGATAGATAGATAGATAGATAGATAGATAGATAGATAGATAGATAGATAGATAGATAGATGTGTGTGTGTGTGTTATTATTTTACTTCATTTCATTATTATGTGCTCTATAATTGAGGCCGGCTTTGGGCAGCCAGTGTGTTGTACCTAATTTCTCTTTTTTGAAATAATAAAGAATTTTGAATTGAAATAAACTGATTTGAATTAACATGCACAAACACATACTCATAAACACACGTGCACGTGCACGCATGTGAACACATGCATACACATACATACACATATACACATATACTGTGCATGTGCACATGCACAAACGCACAGACACAAACACACGCATGTACACACACACACACACACACACACACACACACACACACACACACACACACACACACACACACACACACACTCAACCATACTCGATCTGAATTCCTATTTTCCCCAAAGAAAGGTACTGGTTAAGCAACTACTTGGCCGTCACGCTTCAATCGTTGTCAGAACAATGGCTTGTTTAGTCATGGTCCCTTTGTGGAAGCTACACTGGTACCCTGATGGCTAGCTATTGTAAACGTCTTGACAATCAATCACACCTCATGTTTGTCATCATTTTCCATTTCAGACCACGCACACCTCTCTCTGTGTGTAAGAAAAAGAAAATGATTCAGATATTTTATCTATATGTAAACCATAGCCCCCTATGACGAAGGGT